>CM067346.1:60029250-60431750 GCA_034190875.2 Urechis unicinctus
TAATGGTAAATGTATTTTTAATCCCAGACAAATATATTGTTTTCATAACAAAAAGAAATCCAACACCGACCGCTGTCGCATACAGAGCGAAAAATGTGACATGATTGTCGTCTGACGATACCGCCACCATGATATCACACGCATACACACACAGTCGCGCCCCCTATCAGCTCGGATGTTAACAAAGGAAGATGAATTTGACATATTCAGAATGCTATTTTACCGTATAGTTTTGAATGACTCCGTCATTTCATAGGATACACAGAGTTTGACGCTCCTCTGCCTGACGTAGCAATCGTTACAGTGTATTGGGTTACATAAGGCAACTTTTGGGATCAAGGCAGAATTACATGATATGAGTCAAAATTTCAAAGAGTGCAAAAACTCACATATTTTGCAGGGGTTCTTCAGTCCAGTCGTTGAAGGATCCACTGACAGCCACTGATGTACCACCATGCTCCCACTGGAACTCCGTGCTCACGTTGCTGGGGCCAGTTTCTTGCCTGCTGACAAAACCATCCCACATTGTGGCCAACATCGATTGGAGATTATAATATGCTAAGCATTGGCGGAGATTTCGACATCAAAACAACGTGTAAACCCCTATTTCAATAATTGAAGTAAATTTCTTAGGGCTGATATCTCCTCGAGGTGACATTGATTAGAAGGGTTCATATTGAATGAGATACCTGTGGAGATGCAGCAGCTGCTGGTATAACTGACGTCTCGACGTTTTCTGCCGATGTCTCTGTCTGGGGCGACGCTTGTTCAGGTTGTGAGGATGGGCTCGTGGTTTCAGGCTCTAGTGTTTTGGTCTCTTCACCAGCGGGTGTCCCGTCTATTATATCATTTTCTTGGACAAGGGCGTCTTCCGCTTTGTCTTCTTCCATCACAGCTCCTGTGACACCATCAGAAGATGACAATTCTTCAGTCGTTACCTCCTCAGTCGTTGGTGCCTCTACAGCAGCTGGTGCCTCTACAGCAGCTTCCGAATCTTCGGCCTTAACTTCCTCAGCAGCCGATGCCTCTACAGCAGCTGGTGCCTCTACAGCAGCTGAAGACACTACAGCAGCTGGTGCCTCATCGGCCTTAACTTCTTCAGTGGCGGGCACCTGTTCAAAAGCTGGTGTCTCTACATCAGCTGGGGCTTCTTCAACAGCTGGTGCCACTTCAACAGCTGGTGCCACTTCAACAGTCGTTGCCACTTCCCTCTGGTGCCTCATCAGTCTTTGATCCCTCAGTAGCCGGTGCCTCGACAGTAGCTGGTGCCTCGACAGTAGCTGGTGCCTCTACAGCAGCTGGTGCCTCAACAGCAGCCTTGCGAATCTTCTGGGCCTCGACTTCAGCAGCTGGTGCCTCTACAGCAGCTGGTGCCTCTACAGCAGCTGGTTCCCCTTCACCCTTAACTTCTTCAGCCGTCGGTGCCTCTACAGCAGCTGGCATTATTTCAGCAGCTGGTGCCTCTTCAACAGCTGGTGCCTCTTCAACCTTTGCTCCCTCAGTAGCCGGTGCCCCTGCAACAGCTGGGGCCTCTTCAACAGCTGGGGCCTCTTCAACAGCTGGGGCCTCTTCAACAGCTGGTGACTCTTCAACAGCTGGTGACTCTTCCGCCTTTATTTCCTCAGCAGCAGCCTTTATTTCCTCAGCAGCAGCCTTTATTTCCTCAGCCTCTACAGCAGCCAGTGCTTCCTCAGCAGCTGCTGCCTCTACAGCAGCCAGTGCTTCAGCAGCAGCGTGGTACCTCTACAGCAGCTGCTGTCTCATCAGCCTTAACTTCTTCAGCAACAGGGGACGAAGCTGCTATTCCATCGACAGAAGATGACTCTTCTGCTGTAACCGCTTCAGTGGCTACAGAGCCTGCTGCCTCTTCAACAACAGGTGTAACTTGAGTCGAAGCTTCTTCAGCAGCTGGTGCGTCGTCAACAGCTGGTGTATCTTCGACCTTAACTTCCTCAGCAGTTGGTGCCTCTTCAGCAGTTTGTGCCTCTTTAGAAGCTGGTGCTTCTACAACAGCTGGTGTCTCTACAGCAGCTTGTGCATCTCCGATCTTTACTTCCTCAGCAGCTGTTGCCTCTGAAGCAGCTGGTGCCTCTTCGACAATAGGTACCTCAACAGTAGCTGGTGCTTCGTCAACAGCTGGTGCCTCTTCGGCCTTAACTTCCTCAGCAGCTGGTGCCTCTTCAGCA
Organism: Urechis unicinctus; assembly: GCA_034190875.2. Lineage (NCBI taxonomy): Eukaryota > Metazoa > Annelida > Polychaeta > Xenopneusta > Urechidae > Urechis > Urechis unicinctus. The sequence goes on from CM067346.1 coordinate 60,031,437, forward strand.
GCTGGTACCTCTACAGCAGCTTGTGACTTTTCTACAACAGGTGCCTCAATAGCAGCTGGTGCTTCGTCAACAGCTGATGCCTCTTCGGCCTTAACTTCCTCAGCAGCTGGTGTCTCTTCAGCAACTGGTACCTCTTCGACAACAGGTGCCTCAACAGCAGCTGGTGCTTCGTCAACCTTAACTTGTTCAGCAACTGGAGATGAAACTGCAATTCCATCAACAGAAGATGCCTCTTCAGTCTTAACCTCCTCTGTTGATGGGGCCTCTTCGGTCTTGACCTCCTCTGTTGCTGGGGCCTCGTCGGTCTTAACCTCCTCTGTTGCTGGGGCCTCGTCGGTCTTGACCTCCTCTGTTGATGGGGCTACCTCTGTTGATGGGGACTCTTCGGTCTTAACCTCCTGTGCTGATGGGGCTTCTTCGGTCTTGACCTCCTCTGTTAATGGGGCCTCGTCGGTCTTGACCTCCTCTGTTGATGGGGCTTCGTCGGTCTTGACCTCCTCTGTTGATGGGGCCTCGTCGGTCTTGACCTCCACTGTTGATGGGGCCTCTTCGGTCTTGACCTCCTCTGTTGATGGGGCCTCTTCGGTCTTGACCTCCTCTGTTGATGGGGCCTCTTCGGTCTTGACCTCCTCTGTTGATGGGGCCTCTTCGGTCTTGACCTCCTCTGTTAATGGGGCCTCTTCGGTCTTGACCTCCTCTGTTGATGGGGCCTCTTCGGTCTTGACCTCCTCTGTTGATGAGGCCGCCTCTGCTGATGGGGCCTCTTCGGTCTTGACCTCCTCTGTTGATGGGGCCTCTTCGGTCTTAACCTCCTCTGTAGATGACGGGGCCGCCTCTGCTGATGGGGCCTCTTCAGCTTTAACCTCTTCTACTGACGGGGTCTCTTCCGATTTAACTCCGTTAGTTAATGTTTCACTGTCTGCAGCCGGAGCCTCTTTGCTATCGGTATCCTCGGCAACTCCGTTCTGGGTGACTACAGCAGCTGTTACCATGGAAGCCACCTTTTCTGCTGAATCTGTCATCTTCTCTTTCTGTAACCATACAGCAAATAGCGATCTATCAGAAGAAACACATTGAGCAGGGGTGGATAGTCACCTTTTTCATTGGGCGTCTGCTCATATGATCTCTTACAATAACGATATTTATGAAGCTTTGTGCGCCCATGATCGAGCTGTGCATTCCCGATGTAAATGAAAGTTAATGGTTATTATTTCCTCACTTACTCCGAGCACCCGTTCTAGTCTATGTAGGACTTCTCGCAAGAAACCCACTTGCGCCATGTTCAGTTATCTTGGCGCCTTGCATTGCCATACGAGCGATCCAGTTATCCTGATAGCGCAGCATATAACGGAGACGGTAGCGCGCATGCTCAGACGTGTTTCCCGTGAGAACACACATAAACTGAGGGAGGCGCCGTCAAGAGGACGTCAAGTATACGGGCTTTTAACCTTGACTTGTCGGTGAATTTACTTTACTCGACTCGAGGTTGTGTGCGATCAAGTTAACTTAAGGGTCACTAAGATAACACAATATTAGAACTATTGCGAAAAGATTACTCAAAGAATACACAGACAGGTTGATCATTAACACAATTTGCTATTCTTAACCTAATTAAACTCTTATAATTGGCATAATGTTTGGGAGTGATTGATATCGGCATTTCGTTTTGAGTTCGGCCACATTTAGTCAAATGTACATTCGAGACGTTTGATAACCCATAATGCAGCAGGGTTCCTACCCGAAAACCATTCCATGTTGTGGGCGTTTTTGCGCAACGTGCAAGCAAAAAGCCCGCCAACTACCAAAACGATCGCAAATATACCAGCAACTAAGTCAAGCGGCACGGCTGGCTTGGATGAGCATTCCAACATCTACTGATTAACAGGACAAAAAATTAACCCGATAAAAACCATAGTAAAACATGACAACGAAAGTTTTATAACTCATAAGGTGCGCTTCCAATTTTATACACATGGACCTTATGAGTGGAGCTCGCAGTGACGACCTGCCAATACGTCATATCTGACAACTTCACGTCATCAAACCCGATGACACTAGAGCGGTGTCAGGTATGCTATACTATAGGGATCCAGTTTTGTAAGGATCAACCCTTTGTCGAAGACAACTTGGTTTTGGAAATATTTGGCAGAATTAAGGTCTGAAGGACAAATATTGGCGTTGGTAAAACACCAAGTTACTATATGAAGGAATACATTAATAAGAAGAAATTTCTATGTTTGATATATGAAGATGAGCAGTCCGCTCTCTCTTTCATCGAAAATATAAATCAGAAAACTGACCATCAGGCTCTTAGCCTTGGAATCGTCTTCTAGGTCAGACTTAACTATTTCCTTCATGTTTGCGAACATCGCGGACACTTGAAATATTTCTATAACTTTGTCGGCGTCCTTTCTGTCCTCTTGATCGGAGCGTTCGCCGTCACGATTACTGAACACCAGTCCCAGCCTGAGGTTGTTGCCAGCAGTGCGCGTTTAGACAGGAGGTACTGCGTCGAGTGGATCCCAATGGGACAGTGTAGAAGACAGCGGGAGTGTATTAACTATGCTAATTTTATGCATAGTTACTTCCGATTGATTCAGCTGCTGCCTAAAATAGCGTTGGGACGATCATCCATTTTGCCAGCCATGTAACTCGTTGAAACATCGCTGGGACACGAGCCCCGAGTTGGGTGAAGGTAGATATGTTTACGTTGTATTCCGGTCACATTTGGACAGAAACTTGCAAACGTTAATTTAAGATTCAACAATGGACATATCTCACGAAGGCATCAACATCTTGCGTATAGATATAAGTGTCTCGTGAAACGATATCAAATTGGCCAGAATTTAGCGGCCCCTAAGCTTGTATGTCAGAATTCCCGCTCAAGAACATTTATCCCATCAAAATATACCAAAGTATTCTAATTCAGACCATTCTTTTCTATATATTTTCAATTCAAGGCAGGTACGCTTAGACAAAAATAGCGGCCACATTCTAGTGCGGGTTATTCGTATCTCGTTCTGTACCCATTCTGGGGCCAGTAGCTATGACTAATCGAGCGTGTTGTGATGACGTCAGTGTTATTTGGATGCTCTATAAACCTCGCCATATGACACCCTTATCCATCAACCCAAACTGGCGCTCATCACATGGAATGAGAAACGGCCTTCACCCGGCAAACCCATGCGGTAATAGTCCCACTTGGTTGCCAACACCTGGCCGCAGCCCAGTTCCACATGGGATGCTGTTGTCCATTATTTGGAATAAAACAGAGAGTGAATAATAGATTAATATGTGTGTTTCATTAATATACGACTATAAGTGTGATTTACCTTGCACTTTCAAGCTCTCACATCGCTAGATTCAACTACCAGGGAGTGCGATCGGGCTCGCCCTTATGAAGCTGACGTCCTTTGTATGTGGCCTTTATACAACTCGCGCAATGTTCTTAAGTCCAAGTGAATCGCGGTAAAGGAAGGTTGAAAAGCAAACTCAACAAACCCGGCAATGTACCTACGTATGTTACATGAGACCACTTGAGCTGGTTAATTTGCCCAGCAACCTAGTCTACCGTAAACGACCCTATAACAAGAAAACCACAATCGTAGTCTTCAATGAACCAGTACACCTATCCATTGCTCATTCATTTTCTCAATATATGCCTTAGTTTTATTTGGTCAGCTTATCATTCGAACAGATGGGGTGGTCATCTCAAAGATTAATTCCCAGTTCACGCAAAGGAATACGCCTGGCAGATGCACGAACGCCCAATAGGGTAACCGGAAAATCGGAATTTTGTCATCCAGCAAAAAGTCAATCGATTAATAAATATACCGATCAGTTCGACAAGAATACCTGAATTACTGAGCAACGCTCCTCGCCACAAGCGTCTACGAGTGCCCGAAGTCACGTGACTGATATATGGTGGTCTATGACTGCGATTACTGTTCAAACATAAGGATCCTACAAAACACGTGGGTGAATGTGTGGGCGCTGTATGGTCACCTGGTTTCATTGGCACCCTAAGTAACACCAGGCACACGTATCTCACATAAAAGAGGTAACTAATCGAATGAGCAGGCCACCCGCGTTGATAGGTATGAGATGGCATGGTATAATCTAACTGACAGGCACAGAGCATGCCAATAAACACCCGGAAGTAGCCTGATAACCGGGTCAGGCATCGATTCCGATTTCCATTGTACTGTTATCCATACAGCACATCTGGTACTGGCTTTCAATTCGGTTCGTCCCAATTATACATAAGTATTTTTTTATTATGTGACAACATTGTTTAACGCTTTAGCCTCGCAGTAAATGTGCCAATTAGTTGGCCACACTCCATACAAGCTGACTCAACGGGGAACTGACATCCGGGCTGCGCCAACCAATCATACAAGTGACTACTCGAGGTCCCCTAGCATCTGGCTGCGGGCCCTGTTTACCTTTACATGTTGAAGAGGCCGTTCAGCCCCATATTCGGGCACTCAGTGATCATTTTGTTAATAAATAACCACGTTTAACGCAGGTATAAAAATAATGCAATCTTTTATTTGTGCCACAAAGTTTACTTGATCGAAAATCATGTTGATAAATTTTCAACATTATTATTTGACTGGAAATATTCATTAAGTACTGTGGAAATCTGTTTTATTTAGTTGTGTCGATAACGGTGCCTCCCTAATACCATGAACCACACGAATGTTAGCTGTAAATCATTACGCGCCACATAACTACCCTCGCTATCGATTGGTATATTCCGCTTTGGTTACAAAATGTAGATTTCATCAAATCTTCACTAATTTAAGTTGTGGGAATCCTTGCGCACAAATAGGACAGACAAGCAGGAAGGGTAATTTCCGGCAATATATATTTCTGAGACCGCAGCGCCGCGTAGCGACTGAAAGTCTGAGAACTTTTGGGTTTCCAAGGTGCGGTTTGCCAAGCAGCTTGCTAGGCAACCTCCTTACAAATATGGGGCTAAACAGTCTCTTTAATGATGTTAAATACTACGCGTCAGTGGACGAGCATTCAATCAGAAGCCGTGTCTCTCGGGTACTTTTGAGTCTCTGATTGGTCAGTGTCACATATTCCGAAGATTCGGCGCCATATTTGTTTTTAAACGCTCCGTTTTTGACCTCTTTTCAAAAGAACTGAAGTATATGCTCTTACTAAACAATGGAAATGACTCCAACGGAAGCCCTCGATTACGCGCGACAGTCGCATGGCGTGGTATTGAAAGACTTTCAAATGGATTGTGCGCTCTGCTGCTTGATGGGTCGTGACTGTTTCGTGAATGTGGCCTCAAAAATGCTGGATACTAATAATAGGTCTCATGAAAGTATCTGCCAATGTAACGCGTTTATGTCCACTGCCATTCGTGAATGGTCACGGGCCATTACAACGCCATGGGCAGAGCCTGTCCGTCGCACTTAGTACGATAAAAATACAAAATATCCGGTTTACAAGGGACCTTTAAATTTTTAGTTAAGTTTCACGTAGTTTGTGTTACCCTATTTCACACCAGCCGCTGACCTGCGCGGTACTACTATGAAATGAATGGCCTTTAGTTGACCTGAGCGATTGCATGAGATGACCTCCAAAATCAATGACGTCATTCCACTGCTTTTGCCATGACCACCTATCCGCGTCCGCGGTAAGCCCCACAGCTGTGCCAATACCGGAATTTCATTATCACTACCCAACAATGCAATAATGATATTTTATACAACTACTACAAGTATATGTGTTCCCGATGTCAGCTGCAGGTAATTGTCCACCACCGACAAAAGCATGCAGAATAGAGGCACTGCTTCACTTTAATGAGTCATCAATAATTGTACGTACCTCATCTTCCTTCGTCTCTTCCTTTTCTTCTTCTTCTTTCTTCTCGTCTTTCTTCTTCTTCTTGTCCTTCTTTTTCTTCTCCTTTTTCTCCACCTCTTCTCCCCCATCATCTTTTTTGCGAGAAAACAATTTCGCCAAACCCCGGCGTGATAAAGTATCGGACCCAAACCGCGTCATTTTCCGGCTCTGTTCGCCCTCCTTGCGACCCAAGGAGGCCGATTTCTGCCTCTGTACATCAGGAGCGGATGTGGACGCCGCAGCGGCTTCCGGATCCGGATCTTGAGAGATTTCGCCTTCTGCGGCGGGTACTGGAACCACAACTTCATCTTTCTTGGCCCTTCTAGGAAAAGTAGACCATTTCGACTCTGGTTGCGCGGGCTTATCGCTCCCAACTAAATCTTCCGAACTCTTCCGTTCCTTGGGAGTCCGCCGAAAAGCTTTGCTTACCGATGCACCCATTGCGCTTCAAAAGTACGCAAGTGGATAAGAAATGGGACAATATAGCGTTCTTTTCTGGCCTGCTTCGTGAACCTATTTAACACAAAAGACAACATTTAAAGACTTCGGTTGTTTTATGTAAATTTCGATCAAGGCCACTTACAGTTTCAAGGATGTAATAAAAAACCGAAGAATACGAAGTTAAGGTTATTTCGCAACCTGGAATGAGAAAACTATGTGGGGTGGTCGGGAGAAGAGTGAGCTGATGCTTCAAAGACGACATCTTCTTAGGTTTTGAACAACACGCGGTTACCGTTTATGTTAACTTATTGTGGAGCAGTCGACAACAACGGCCCCGATTCTGCGCAGTTGATGAGACGCTATTGTCGACTCCCTTTGCGTTCTCCGAGTATACCGAACACTTTGGTGTATATGATAGCAAACAACTGGATAAGCGAGTTATATTTATCGGCGTCACTAGTTTCTCATACGAGCATTATATCACACTTTAGCGACTGTAAAATAGTGTGTGTGGGCTGGAAAGTGCTTTGGTAATTGGCCCATTATGTTACGTCTGTGTATTATCACGAGAACATCGCCGATAACGTAATGGTCGAAAGTTGGTACTACGGTGCAGTTGTTGGGTATTTCATTTATGTCTGGGGTTTCTCTGCGTTGTCCCATTTTCTTCACTAGAAGCGTGGAATCAGGGACGAATCCCCCATTACTGTTCTCTGCATCGCAGACCTTGGTTCCGGCGAAATACAAGTTGTGCAACATGACGTTGTATTATGCTCTGAATGTGGCCGCACTTGTTCGTGGCGTGCGTTATGATGCATGACTCGCACGCCGCGGCAGTGGATCTTCTACCACTAGGTGGCCTCCAACATCGCCATCCGCATGTCTGTGCACACCATCAATTAAGCCGCCCATTTCTTGTCAGAACTCTGGTCGAGATGTTATTTTATGAACGTTTTATGCCTTTCAAGTGAAGAGAATAAGAAGATATAAACTGACGGCTTGGTGGTTGTACAACAGGCACCCTACAAGTAACCGTCATAAAGAGTGGAGGCCGGCTGTAAGTAAGCCAATCCCCTCGTCTGGCCGCATACTAGGCAGCAGCTCTCGCTGTACGGAAGGAATAGAGCGAGTTGTAATGACATAAGTATGGAGGAGTAAAACAAGAGCGACGAGGGCTGTAACGGCCATGAGTGTGGTGTGAGGTGTGGACATGTGTCAGTTGACGGCGTGGGAACTGGGCGTAGTGGACAGACGTGGCCTCAACATCGGAGAGGTAGTCGACTAGCAACTCATGCTCTCACGAATCCAATAGAAGACGTCAAACATATCTGTCTATCGGCCTCTCTAGATGTGTCTCCTTATATAGGGCGTGCTGACCTCGCTCAGCGCAACCATAATGACGACCACCCCAGTTCAGGTTAAACCAAATGACAGCTGTTTAAGATAGTCACAACATTCCGCAGTCCGTGCTCCACGGGGCTGTATATTAAGGTGGGGTACACGAAGTAGTTACTCACACCTCGTTAAAGCGACACGTATCAGGGCCAAGGAAAGTCACAAGTTATCTGCTGGGAACGAGCCTCATGCAAATCAACTATGCTCTCCACATAGCAAGACAGGTGGCGCTAACCTCGGCGAAACACTCCATAGCCGACAGCTGGAGTACAGGCGCTCAGTTCTCGATGTTAGGCTTCCGAGCGCCTTTGAGCTGGAGGGTCCTTCTTTGTGATTCAAGACGCGGGTTCTTACAGAAAACAATTCATGAAGGACAAATAAGTTCTAAAATATGAGGCGATATTATTTAAAAAATAGAAAGAAGTTTATATCTGTTAGAAGGTCAGTTGGATATGATGATGCGGCAAAAACGATGATTTGTAAATATTTGATCTGACATTTGTAGCCCTCCATGCAATGGATCATTTGTGTAGACAAAGCAATTCGAGGGATGTCCCATTCCATTCGTGACCTACTATTACTCGATTTACCTCGAATAAATCACAGCCATTAGGACGGTTGTTTGTGGAACTGATGGTTGCCTGTGGGAAGATGTCATTTTAACCGCATACTTCAACTTCATGGGAAGCATGCATATGCATATACATGCACAACAGACCAACCCACTCACCCACCTCAACCCCCGCACCCACCTCAACCCCCCCCCCCCCCCCCCCCCCCTCCTCCCCCTGACCCTAACTGCTCAAAACCCACGCCCTTGAACTATAACATTTGAAAAGCAGATACGTCACAGGGGGGGGGGGGGGGGGGGGGGGGGTGTCAGAGTCACGTGACATGACGGCGTAAGGCAGTGAACCCACCCGGAGATATATCACATAGAGAGCCTGACGATCTGAGGGGCCCGTCATCTAGATAAAAACAACACGCGACATCTAGTACAGCGGTATTTTTAGCTGACCTCTTTTGGAGACTCCTAACTCATATAATCGGAACGAACGACAGGATGAAGACTCTTTGCATGGCTGCACAGCAGAGAGGAGTGCTGTGGGTGTCAAGGCAATGGTGGTGAACAGATCAAAGCAAAATATGCGCAACAAGATGAGGAAAGCCTTCAAGTTGTTGCATGGAGCTTTTGAGCATAGGCGATGCCTGTGATTTATTGAGCATTGGTGCTGCATTGGTGCTGCACGAGTGCTGCATGTGAACTTTTTAAGCATGGGCTCTTCATATCATCTATTGAGCATCTGTGCTGCATGTGAGCTTATGGGAAAGGGCGCTGCATGTGAGCTAAATGGAAAGGGTGCTGCATGTGAGCTTATGGGAAGGGGCGCTGCATGTGAGCTTATGGGAAAGGGCGCTGCATGTGAGCTTAATGGAAAAGGCGCTGCATGTGAGCTTATGGGAAGGGGTGCTGCATGTGAGCTTATGGGAAAGGGCGCTGCATGTGAGCTTATGGGAAAGGGTGCAGCATGTAAGCTTATGGGAAAAGGTGCTGCATGTGAGCTTATGGGAAAGGGCGCTACATGTGAGCTAATGGGAAAGGGTGCTGCATGTGAGCTTATGGGAAAAAGTGCTACATGTGACATTATGGGAAGGGGCGCTGCATGTGAGCTTATGGGAAAGGGCGCTGCATGTGAGCTTATGAGAAAGGACGCTGCATGTGAGCTTATGTTCTCGGTGTACTCTGAGTAACGATGATATTTCAGCATCTCATCAGCTGACGGATTACCTCTCGTCAAATTCGAACTAAAGTTAGCCCAAGATGTCTATCCATAGTATAAACATACCATGCCCCATGTGGCACAAATGCTACAGGGATAATCCGAGTTTCATTTTGAAACTAGAGGTCTGAGGAATGTGTGGCTTGGTGTAGTGCTTGTGCTGTAGACAAAACAAGAGCCGGTTGGGGGTGGGGCGGGGGCAGGGTGGCCCGTGGCGAGGCCAGGGGGCGTGCGGTAATGGTGTATTCTCAATCAACCCGTGTTTTCTTTAAGTTGTAACTTCGAACAGGCACTAGAGGCTCAGAAGCGAAAGATAAACTAGGTCAGCTTAATGCTATGGCGCTCATCGGGAGAGGGAAACGGGATGAGTTATGGAACACGCACTACGGTGTTGCTTGAGCTATTATACAGCACACCGGCCAGAACAGCCGCGTGCCGGGAATAAAGCAACTCCAGCTCTGCAAGACGCGTTCACCTCCCCACACACAGGCTAGCTGGCTCGTGGGTGAGTCACGCCTCAGGGCCAATGTGATTGCAAAACTTCTCGGCATATTGCTTCCTTAATACACACCTATGTTCATCCCAAGTGGCCCTTGTGTTTGACTCACCGCGAAATTACACCTGGGTCGCAGCATATTGACTCACTCAGACCACGAACAGCTCTCTCTGAATAATTCTTCATTAGTCACAATGAATCTAGCTTACCTTAAAATTTAGCGCGTAGAATCCTGAAGAATAATTATTCCTGGTGATATGAGTGTTACGCTGATATATTCCTTACCCAAATAATGGTGAGAAACCTGAAACAGAATAGAAAATTATGCGCTATTAACGGGAAAAAATTCGTCTATGCACATAAGAAAGTTAATGCATTACTATCAACAAATATGATATCAAAACTTTCCAGAATATCAGTTTTGTGTGCCACGCCCTTACAGCATTCACAAAAAGAGAATCCGACAATTACGGAAGGTAGTGAGAGATAACTTCGACGGAGGCTAAAATAGGATCTGAGGCAAAATGCCTCTGCAACAAGCAGACAAAAATGTCGAACTGCAGACACTCACTGGGTCGGGTGTAGCAAGTCACCGCTTTATATCCAGCAGGATTAACTCTTGACGTCTGTAACCGAATACTACGGGGTTTTTACATCCTGAGTGAAAGACTTCTTCACACTAACTTTGGAATTTGATTTTAATCTTAAAATAAGCAGACGATAATAACCGAAAGCAGACGACTGCCAGCCTTCCGGTTGCAGGCACAAAACGCCGGTGCGGCTCGCGAAAGTGAAAGATAGATGGCACAGCTAGGAGAAAGAGGCTTCCACGGGATGCTCGAGTGAGATGCTAGTGTGCAAGCAGAACGCGAATGTAGGGTAGGTGTGGAGGGAGGGAGGGAGGAAGGGACGGGGATGCAAGGGAGGCGGGGTAGTGAGTCATGTTCTGTGCGGGCAGTAGGCGTTTGGGTTATCGAACTGAAGTAGTTTGGAATACAGGCTATGGAAGCCTGTCACTTGGAAGGCTGGGTCGGCGATGTTTAAGTTGGTGTACATATATCGCCTGTTTACCATGAAGCTTTACCCCATCGGCACCCAACCCCCCTCACTCAAGTCAGATAACCCGGGAAGGAAATAAACACTAAGTTGTAGGTCATGTTCTTAGGGGGGTGAATATTGTACGATAATTCGGGGCGATGTAGATTACCAAAATGCGTGCAACGTGCAGATGGAATGTGTAAACAGTATCAAACAATTGGAAAAGTGGGAAATATATATATATATATATCTATATATATATATATATATATAGATATATATATATATATATATATATATATATATATATATATATATATATAGATATATATATATATATATATATAAATATATATGATATATATATATACGTACATTTATGTATATATGGAGGGATACATATATAACTATAGAGATAAGAGATATATATTTATATATATATATATATATATATATACACACACACACACACATATATATATATATATATATATATATATATATATATATATATATATATATATATATATATATATATATATATATATATATATATATATATATATATATATATATATATATATATATATCCTATGTCAACCTTATTTTGCGCGAATAATACTTTGTTTTACTGGGAAACCTATCTTTAGGTGTTTACAGATTAAATGAGTCCAACGATTGCGGGAAATATATCATCGATGGTCTCTCAAATATTGATTTCAGTTATTTTATTAGCTTTCTTTATGAAGTAGCATTTGTTATTAGGATCATGTTTGAAATCTCTGAGATTGCAGCGCCCAACTGCGAATTCCGCAGAAACACCTTGCATGAAAAATAAACAAAAAATAACTCGATTTAAATAAGGGCGGGTGTGGTAAACGATCAATGTGGCTAGGAATATATCTGTCAAGCCATGCACAGGAATGCACCACGGATCACGCACATGTATAACCAATAACCGACTGCCAGGCAATCATATCTGTTGGTCTTTTGCCCTCTTGACCAAGTTCACACGATGCGAAAGAGGCGGGTAGGAGGGGGAGGGATCGGGGATGCAGAATGTCGGAGTCGAGTTGGTGGGTCAGGACTCCATCAGGGCCAACCGTCTGTGCCAGAAATGACGAAGGTGAAGGACGTTGCCAGGCGAGACCTGATACGCATGTTCAAGCAACTAAATATCTCAGTATATAACCTATTTACCGCGTTACTTGGAAAATCATCCACCAACCACCCCACCAGCCCTCACCCACACCACCCCCACTCACACTCCCTATCTCTATGAAATACATCAGAAGTTCACAGCAAGACTAAGCATGCTTCCCAGAAGTCTCATACCCATCTCTCGACTGAAAACCCACCGGTCACGTGTTCGATTCCAGTCAGTTGTAGCTGGTACGCTTCCCCACGTACACCACACTCAGGTTCACCCACATATACACCACCCAGGTTTATCCACGTAAACCACACCAAGACTCACCCACGTATACACCACCCAGGTTCATTAATACATACCACTCAAAGGCTCACCCACGTATTCCAAACCCAGGTTCATCCACGTATACCACACCCAGGTCAAACAAGTATAGCAAACCAAGGTTCACCCATGGTTCGAATCAGCATCGATAAGTATTGCTGTAAGATATGTGGAGTTGGAAAAAATGTCAACTTCTGTTAGTTGTACATCAAATATCACACTGTTCATAATCCAACAGAAACCAAGATATTTCTACATTAATTTCTTCATCGCCCATAACACTTAATAGGCTGGGCGATGATTGAGTATTCACATAGTTCAATGGGATAACACGGCACGCCATATGACGTAGGTTGATTTGCGTGGTCGGTTATGATGCACGATCGCAGTCCTTGATGAATACATGGTAGGCGAGGCTGTTTGCTAGACGGAAACTATAGAGCTCAGACTAGACCGTTTGGCAGCGAGTTTGACGATACAGTTACTGGTAAAGCGGCTTAGAATTCCCGAATCTATACTCAGACATCTAGAACTGATCTCTTGTCTCGGCTTTCTGCTCTAGACACGAAGATTCCCTTTGCCTATTTTGACAAGAGGCAAATTGTCGGGTTAGCCCCGGTCGGACGGTGATATACCCTGACGTCCTGTAGGGCAATTGCCGGGTATGTAGGCTACAAGAACAGCATGGCGGCGCTGGTTTTATGGTGAACGTGGAACATCACTGGAGAAGCTCGAGTCATCACGTTCTGACACGCGTAACTTCCGTTTTGATTACCTCCAGTATTGCTGAGTCATTTCATGGACATGCATCCTTTTGTGGCTAAACACCCCATCAACTTTTATAACGTGAACACTTTGTCAATGTTTGTTAGGTTATCACTTAGATAACCCTTGAGAGATTATCACTGTGTTAATTCTTGTGAAACTATCACTTTATCTTTGATGAGGTGAACGCTTTGTTCACTTTTGCTTACTTTTCTAAGGCTATCCGCATCGTAAGCTTTTGTTTTTCGGTATTCATTTTGTCAGCTATTATTTCTTTATCACTTTGTCAACTTTCGTTAGTTTTTTACTTTGTAAACATTGATTTTGTTATCAGTTTGTTAACTTTTATTAAATTAATACAATCTTACTCTTACATGGGTACTACTTTGTTAAGTTTTGGTTAATAATAATTTTGTTTACGTTTATTACGTTATCACGTTGTTGAAATTTGTCAAATTTTGTCAGTTAGGTGATTATTATGTTAACTCTTACAAGGTTATCGCTGTTTTAATTTTGTTAGATTATTACCTTGTTACCTTTTTCTTTTAACTTGCATTTTTCTTGTTAACTTTGTAAATGCCTGCTCAAGCAACTTCTTAGAAATCTTGTAGTTAATCTCCTCCTATCAAAAGTCTTCAGGTTTTCACACCTTTCGGCATGTAAAATATGAAAAGAACCATCATATAATTGCTGATGAATTTTTCAAGCTCTATTATAATATTACATTATTCAATTTCAGTGGAAAAGCCCCCTAAACAACAAAAGTCTTTGACTTCACAGATTTAAGAGCATATTGAACATGAGACTAAAAAATAGCCATCAAGAGTATATAGCCACAACCTTCCTCAGATATCTGGTGGAGAATCCGTTTCTTTATTTCCGCGAACTGAGGCCGCTTTTTCATTCGTATTTAGTCTCTCGCACATTTTTATTTCCCTTACCTCCCACCCCTATGGATCAGAATCATGCGAGGTGTCAGGTTTTGTCATGATCAGTCTGCTTTTGTTTTCTTCATTTAGGTTATGATAAAGACATACCTCGCTTAAATTAGAAAATTTCCAGATGGATTTGTTATTATAATATTTTTGTATTTCGACCGATTAAAGAGCTGGTTATAGATGTTTGAAGAAGAACGCTTATTTAGATCCCCCAGGAAAGTTAACTTGACTTTAGTTTGTAGCTGAAAACTGGCTTTGCTTTTTATGGGACGTCATGTACATTGTTGCATCCCTAAACGCTCCTATCACACGTGAATGTTACTCTGGAATTACAGTCATTTTAGTCTCGTTGGCACCTCTATCGACAGTACATAGTTTGTTGTAATAACTTTCTGTTTAAGAAAACGCTGTGTGCTTTCTCTGGGTGGAAGGTGCCGTCAGCATGAAACCACAAATCGGGGTATTGTGGCATGCGTGCCCGGTTCATAAAAATCACTAGTCACTTGTCCCGGGCAAGCGGACAACCATAAAGACGTCGAACACTGACCCATTCCAAGCATTGCATCGAGGGCAGTAGCTAACAACCTATTGCAACACGTTTCCCCGCCCCAGCAGGCACATTCACAAAACAGTCACGACCCATCAAGCAGCAGAGCGCACAATTCTTTTTCAATACCACGCCACGCGACTGTAGCGCTTAATCGAGGGCTTCCATTGAAATCACTTCCATGGCTACGCAACAGCAAATACTTCAGTATACAGAGGTCTAAAACGGAGCGTATGAAAACAAATATGGCGCCGAATCTTCGGAAAATGTGACACTGACCAATCAGAGACTCGAAAGTACCCGAGAGACATGGCTTTTGATTGGAGCATCCTAAATCTGGGATACTGGTCCAGTTCAAGGGATGTAGTTAGCCTAAACCCTGGCGCGAGTATTGAATATCATTAACATGTAAACAGGGCCCGCAGCCTAGGGCTAGGGGACCTTAACTAGGCTACACCTATCACGGGATATAAATGTTCATTGTTTATCCAATTGAGTGAAACAGACTGTGTTGACTGTTATCAATTATTTATCGCAATATGTTGTTAAAGATATGTCTGATAGCAATTCATGTTCGCGTATCAATCTTTTAAACTTAGGCTAATAAACTCTTGAGTGATAGCTTCATTCGGACAGCGAAAAGCTGAAGTTATCACTATTTTTCACCATGTTATTTGTTTTTTTTTTTTTTAAATGAATCAATCGCCATAGAAGAAGTTGGCACTCAATCACTACATGACTCATCATGCTGTTGGGGCGAGAAAATTGGCGGGGATTATTTGGTAGCGTGTGGTGTGGGCATCACACCACTTTTATCGGCAACTTGCACTTAAATGTGCTTTTAGATGAGAAATCTTGGGGAATCTTGGTGTATCGTTCGCAGACTGTAAAGCAGAACAATGACAAATGACAAGAATGCACGAATACATTGCACACGTCTGAGTTCCCATCCATTAAATATAGAATCAATGAGGGGAACCATCTCCAATACAAATGGTAGAATATGTCAGTGTTGCGCAATGCAAGCTACAGACGACGCAACTCGCTTCATGATCACATGCCCCAAATATCAAAATAAAAGAGCCTCACTGTTCAACGACATTGCCAAAAACAACGAAAATTGTTCTCAACTGTCACCCAATGACAAATATATATGGGTGATGAGTAACGAGAACAAACTCTTGTGTAAGAACATTGGCAAATTTATAAGGGAATCACTTGAGATAAGAAAACTGGCATTAAATGGCCAACAACCAGGTGTCTCGGTTAGTGGTCCCACATAGAAATTTAACCTTGTTACTATGCTTTATCTTAATGCCCACCGTTTGTATTTAAACGTCTTTAGTTTTACGGTAGAATTGGTAGCATATTTTGTACTCCTATTGTGTGTGTGTGTGTGCTCCTAGTGGGGGCGCGTGATTGTGTGTGTGTGTGTGTGTGTGTGTGTGTGTGTGTGTGTGTGTGTGTGTGTGTGTGTGTGTGTGTGTGTGTGTGTGTGTGTGTGTGTGTGTGTGTGTGTGTGTGTGTGTTTGTGTGTGTGTGTGTGGGTGGGTGTGTGGGTGGGTGGGTGTGTATCGCATTATAGTTGTTTTAGCAACTAGGCTATGAACGACTAGCAGTGTGTGTGTAACTCTGATGGTGGTCACTGCCAGAGAGCACGTCGTCTTCAGAGGACCTTTTATATCCCTTTTCGGACATGGGACCGCCATTTTTCGTGATCATCCGAGTCACCAGTAACCAGTCAGGTTGTCACACCTAGGGATCGAACCCACAGCCATTGTGTCGAAAGGCGAAGCAGTAGCCGTAGAGTCTCGTAAGTGTAGCTCTTACGTCACCAGCGATGCCACCCGCGTGGGCCACAGTGCGGACCCGATCCACCACCAGGTGGATGAAAAGAGCGTTTCGTGTAAGTTCTGTAATTCGTTTGGTGTATATAATCTTGGAGCCCTCATAAGACGCTGCCGCGTGTTGCAAACCCTTATAGCCGTTTCCATATCAAAATAAAATCAAACCATCACAGGACAATTGTAATCTTAGGGAATTGGTATGACTTCCCCGAGTACCACTTCATGATAGTGACAGCTGCAAAATCAAAATCAAATTAAAGATGATTTCATCTATTTTTTGGGGGGAAGTCAACTAAGAAGAATTAACGGCAATCGTTACAAAAGTAATCAAACAAAATATGCTTCACCAAAACACTCTTCAATCCAATCAATGTGATATGTGTCATGCTTCAAAGTTGTCCTTGTAGTCTTCGTCTTTTCCATCCTTATAGACGACTAAACAATCCGCTGAGAGCCTTCACTGCGACCGGCAGAAGCGAGATACGCTCTTTCGAGTCCTCGGACTGCTAAACGAGCCGACACGGGCTTCAAGCAGAACTACAGATGACCTAATGGACTTCCTCGCTGCCCAATGGTCGGCCTTATTGTCTAGTAGAAGGAAGGAGGTGTGTGATCCAAAGGTCGGCTTCTCATCACCGCGTCGCTGTCTCCGACACACTGTATAACCACAAGCATACTGACACACTCAGCATCTCTCCTGGGTCACCGGCCGATCCGCAACGAACTTCAACAGAAAGTGTCAAATATGTCGAGTTTAGATGATAGCGAGCCCGTTGTTATAAACGTCAACAAGTGGGTAGAGGAGAATAAGCAATATTTCCTCCCTCCTGTCTGCAACAAAATGATGTGAGTACAATTAATTATAACCCTAGTGAATGAGGTGAGTCAGCATCTAACTGGGTCAGACCAGCAGCAAACTGCTGTTGATGTGTCGCCTGTGTGCCGTCATTATGGAACACCGATGGAAAGGTTTTATCATTCTCCTGGGCAGAGGATACATAAGTACCTATGCCTAAGGGCGATGGGATCAATTTTGCCCCAAGATATTGATACGCTTTTTATCGTTTAATTATCTATTTTTGAAATCAGTATTTAGCAAGGGTAATTATATTTCCACTTTTTAACACACTCACACCCTCTATAGCACTTGATATACAGATACGAGCAGCATTCTCTGCTCAGAAGAATGAGGTTTCATATGACATGTTAAAATTGAGACATTCTACCTGGTGTATTATCAAAGAGTGTCGTCAAACTTCGGCCTTTATTTTGACCGAGAATCAAAGACACGTCTTCAATCCCTAGCGACTTGTTAAACCCTTTGTGACTCATCACTTAGTATCACACACAGTACCTGGATGTACCACATAAATTCACCCAGGTATTGGTATATAGGATAAGTTCACACAAGGAAACCCACCTCTGTCTTTGAGAGTTAAGAGCATACAGTACCAACAGCTTATAAATCCATTTGATCCAGGCACGATCGTGGGCAGATGAAGTCGTTTTACGTGGGCGGTCCTAACCAGAGGAAAGACTACCACATCGAATGCGGTGAAGAGGTGAATACTTTAAGCAGAAGATAAACCCAGAAGCGATAACAATATAATGTTGAATACGCACAAGGCTCTTACTCCGTTACGTGGGTATCGTGTATCGAGCACCTGTGGTATTCCCTCAAGTTTGGTATATTTCCGATGATTAATTGATTTTGTTTATTTATTTGGTGTATTATTAGAAGTATTTGCGCTCAAATATCCCAAGCAAAAATACAAATGGTAAATTCGGTAATTAATAAAAAGCGTCTATCATTTCAATATGATAATTGATGTTTGTTTGCTGTTGGAAGTTGTTTTACCAGAAGAAAGGGGATATGGTGCTGAAGGTAGTGGAGCAGAACACTCACAGAGATATTCACATCAAAGAAGGTCAGGTGAGTCTTGGCACCCTCCAAAGGAATCTCTGCACAGGTGGTGTGCTTGGTGGTGGTGTGGGGGAGGGTGTGGGGTGTACACATAGCTACACTATATTTCATGTTCAATTCTATCAAACATTTCTACCGCAATTCTGACGCACCTGTTGTTATTCACATCTACATTGATTCAATATTGATAACTTACTTGTCAAAGCCATTTTACGTGAATGGGATTTCTATCAGACGCCTTGTGTATCATAACGTTCAGTCATTTGGTGCAACAAATAAAAGCCGTCACTCTTCTCTGTGAAGATGTTCCTCCTACCGAGTCGTATTCAGCATTCGCCGCAGAGGTTCTCTGACACAGTAGGACTTGTCATCGAGCGAGAGCGACAACCCTACGAGAAGGACGGCCTCAGGTAGTGTTTTATAACCTCTCACAGGCACGGAGGTGCTGCTTCCGAAACGCCTGCTTGGAGTAGCTTTTTGGAAACCCAGCTTGTATTGATCACCAGGCTTTACGACAAAACTGTGAGAGTTTTCGTTGGACAGATACCGCTTATTATTCAAATACATAATGACGTTACTGAGAGCTGTATGTATAGCTGTGTGTCCTTGTCATGCGTGATTGTTGCCACGGGACTGGATGCCTTTTTGTAGGTACTTTGTCGAGGGGGATGGTGTACCCACGCACGACTCGCTCTTCGAGGAATGGTTCCATTGCTACGATCTAGGGGTACAGCTGGGTCCGATCATCAAGGCGTAAGACGCCTAGTTCTCTTCTGCACGAACTCGTACAAAACATCTGAATGGAGGCTAAATAGCGTAACACAACATTTTGTCCATAAAGGAGCACGGCGTAGAATTTAATGAGGTTTTGGTGGAGTTCATAGCAATATTTTTTTTAGTCGGACATTTACTAGGAGCTCAGAGCAGTAGGGATAATTTCTTTGACCTTTTACAGTTTCATTGAATGGCAGAATAATGCCATTTTATGTTAACCTTTTAATGGGTGTGTATGGGTGTTTTCGATTTTTTGTATTCCTGTATTGCCGCAGTTTCTTCGCATCAGAGCAGAATGCAACGGGAAAACCTATACCGGGTAAAATGCTCCTCATGCGAGTTTACATTTTAAGGCGCCATAAGTAAGCTGTCATTGTTATATAATATCTGGGAACGATGGGATGAAGTTGTTTGATCAGATCCCTACAAATTCAGGAACAATTACCGAGAACCCGCCGATCATTCTGGATCATGAGATCAAACTACAGGATCCTTTTGACTTGGATCAATGGCTGAGTGATCACTCCCGCCAGATCGACGAAGCCGGCAAGATTTCGTTGTTTGCCTTGGAGAAATATCAATTTCAGGTAATAAATTTGAAAGCGTGATTAAAATAAAAATGTTTGTGGTCTAAATTTGTATTGGTTTATGTTATATAGTATCAATCGGCATGCAAGCTGTGTATGCTGTATCTCGGCCAGAGTACCTGGTCTAGAACCATGTCATGCATGATGTATATGGTTTATCCCTCAGGTGTACGTGTTTGGTAAAGGAGAAAACAGCGGGAAATGTTCTACCGCAGAGACTTGGGTCTGGCAATTGGTAACGAGTATTATCAACTGTGTCGACTCATGTGTGTTTTTCCACTGCTGAACATATTTATTTTGTCACATCGTCGTCAATCCTGTATTTCTCCAGTTGCAAGCAGCGATGATCGTGTTTGTTGTAAATAACCCGGTTGTTGTTGACGCGTGACAGAGAGGAAACAGTAGCGTTTGTATCGACGGCAAGCCACACACTTTGGATGTGGATGACTCTATTCTGATTCGAACAGACCAGAGGTAGACCATGGATGTAGTTCTATAAAAAATCAATGATATTTCAGTCTTAAAACCATTTAAACACATTGTGATTATTGGTTGATAGAGGCGAGAGAACCAGCATCGGGTAATCTTGTCTTATCCTGCACGACCGCGTGGTATATATGTTTATCACCTTCCGACGGGGGCTACATATTGCCGTGTGTTATCCCTGGCACAGAGTTAAAATAATTATTTATGACCCTTAACTTGAGATCGGGGGATTTTTATCAGGATTCTCTGCCTTCATGTGTCACCAGATATACGGTACGTCAGCGATCCGACAGTAGGTGTCTCGTGGTCTGGCAGGATCCAACACGGGCATCCACCTGGATCCCACCTCAGTGAATCCCTCTGGCTCGCCCGAATTACGTCACATAAATATTTTAGAATTTTACCGAATGTAATAATCATTTGTAATCATACAGCACTTATATAGTAGATGGGCTGTAATCATAGCGTTCGTCAGGATTTTTCCCCTGTAACGGTTTCCACAACATATTGTGGTTTGTTTCTGTTAATTATTTACAGATCAATATGCGTGAGAATGGAATTTTTCACTGAGGACTTGTTCAAAACACAGTTGATAATTAAACGCCAATCATTATTATAATTCAACTGTATGAATATTTTACATATTGGTTATTGATAACAATTCTTGAGTTAAACAATAATGCAGTCATCATTGAATCATATCAATGAGTTAAGAGAAAAAAAGTGTATCAAAGTTTGTGTTGTGTTGTTTGAACCACTATAATGGTATACAGATAAATGAGCTGTAATAAACATCAGCCAAACACATGGCCTTACTTTCTGTGATAAATCTACCATATTTTACAATTATTATAGCCTGTTTTCTAGCCTGATGAGTGCTGAAGCATAAATAGATTGTCAATTTTTAATAGTGAAGATGTCAGTGCCAAGCATACCTCAAATGTGGGTGTGCATATAAAAAAAGAGATAATTCTAGATAGCCAACACAATATAATGTACTGCATAAATACCACATCGAAATAAGCAAATTATACCTCACCACTATTCCTTAACACAGAGCACATCAATGCAAACACCTTCATGTTGAAGTAAATCTACAGTGATGTCAAACAAATGCTCGACAGCTTCTCCTCACACGATAGCTACACAAATGAATAGTAAGGAGACAATAGAAAATCAGAAACACCTGATTAAAAATGATGATGATAATATTGCAAATTTCAACAATATATATATAAAAAAAATTTGAACAATCACACATGGCATAAAGCAAGTTGTATCTGATATCACACGATAAACTGTAAACTGCCAATCAGCAGGGTGCATTGTTACTGCGTCATAATACAGTTATTATATGATAAACATCTCACAGCATAGAGAACTGCTCATTCAACGAGTTACATAAGTATGAAGTGGTATATAATTTTCATGAATGAACATGTTGCTTTCCCTGAAGAAATAAGAACCTGAATGTGCCAATGGTACAAACTGGAGTGTGAGATCAATACAGATATTTAGGTATATACCCTTTGAAAAATTACCGTGAGATGCATTCATAATTGTTTTCTCACTGATGAAAAGTAATATGATATACAATATCGGTCAAATTTGTCACTTGGTCCAAGACTGTTATGGTTGCCGGTTACTTCTAAGTATTTATATGACCCGTTCAACTGGGAGAGTTCAGTGACTTTTCCCCACTGGATGACGGCATGAGCTTGGGTAAGCCACCCATCACCAGTACCTGGTACAAGCACTCACACACGGTTAAAATCTCAATATTTACAATAGGTAAAGTCAACTAACATGACTGCACACAAAATTGACGAAGATTAATCAAGAGAACCAGTCGGCAACAAAGAAGAGGATACTTGACTGGTAACACTGTAGCTATTAGAAGGGCTCCTACATATGTACAGATGAGATCTCTTGTCAATCCAGCATATCATATTTCATGCCACTCAAAGACTATCTAGGTTAATTTTTTTATAAACCTAAATTTTGTAAGACAACAACAAATACATGGTGTCACTGGTTGTAGATTCATGAATACTTTGAGCATTTCAATGTGCTTTTGATTTGACAGGACCATTGGATTCATTGGCTGTTTGTCTTTCCTCCTCATGAAGTGCTGGTCCCCAGTGCAGACACAGACAACTTCTGATGATCAACTGCTCACCTACAATGTTGGCAATGAACCAGAACGGTGCATATTCTAGTGTGACCAAGCCCATGAAGTCCCCTTCAAATGGTGTATAATCCCATGGACAGGCATCAAACTGCTTCAGGATGTAACCGGTACTAAACTCCCAGCAGTATGTCCACACAGTATATATCAATGCCCTCACCACCAACGAATAGCGGTACCTCATATAAATGTACATTTTCTCCAAAATAAGCGTGGATATGCCGTAGATAAGAAAACACCATACACTGGTGTTCCCTGGAAACTTCCAGTTCACATTGACAACAAATTCCCAAGAAGCTGTAAACATAACTTCAGTCACATATCCATGAATAGCATAAATGTAGAATCTACCCAAGGTGGACAACCGCTCGTGGTTCTCAGTCTTCATCTTACCAGTCCTGAAAAAACACAACATTTACAAATGGTAGTCAAATTTGCATCTTTGATAATATCTATTCATCCTTCTGAAATTCTGCAATTAAAACATGGAAAAAATACTCACGATTGTGACAAGCCACCATAAGTTCGAAGGTATCCAACAAATGTCAACAGCTAGAGTTGTCCGCTGGAGGAGGAGACAGTTGTGTACTTGACCAGAAAATGCTCAGCAACTTCAATAGCCAATCCCGTGCCACTCGTCACAGCTTGAATTTGCTTCACCTGTTGTATACAGATAAAAATTAGGACCAGCACATACAGTGCAACATCGACAACACCTGTTGATCAGGAATCATTATATTGCTGTTGAACTGTGGGTGACTTAAGTACAAGCGAGTACAATAACACTGTGTTTAACAAAGAGGGCTAATACCTAACTACAGTATTTACTTGTTGACAAAAATCCATCAAAATGAGGTGTGACCTACACAAGAGGCATAGAGTAATAATAGACACAGAGTAATAACAGACACAGAGTAATA
Organism: Urechis unicinctus; assembly: GCA_034190875.2. Taxonomy (NCBI): domain Eukaryota; kingdom Metazoa; phylum Annelida; class Polychaeta; order Xenopneusta; family Urechidae; genus Urechis; species Urechis unicinctus. The sequence goes on from CM067346.1 coordinate 60,054,903, forward strand.
ATAGACAGAGAGTAATAATAGACGCAGAGTAATAACAGACAGAGAGTAATAATAGACAGAGTAATAATAGACACAGAGTAATAATAGACAGTAATAACAGACATAGAGTAATAATAGACACAGAGTAATAACAGAGTAATAATAGATACAGAGTAATAATAGACACATAGTTATAATAGACACAGTAATAATACAAGCAGAGTAATAATAGATACAGAGAAATACTAGATGAGAGCACCATATTGTGAGTGGTGATACCTCATGGTGGAAATTTCTATAAATCAATAGACAATGATTGGAAGTGATCATCGGATCGATCACGACCAGGAAAAATATATATCAGCTGTTATCATAATCTATAGAAATTGCATTAAATTATACCACATCAGACACCGGTTGACCCTGTCTATCCATCTTCAATCTGTTACTTATCTCTACAGAAACAAATGCACATTCCCCAATGCGAGTTTCAGCCTTCAGCAACCATGGCTTTTGGGTAACAGGATCAGTTCAAGCGCCAGCTTTAGCCCACTTGACTGGCTGGGAAACTTACAGAAAAGAAAACTTGGTTTTTCCCTGGCCATTTTTTAAAATTAGATGGTGGTTCTTAGTCCCAGCACTACACCACTTGGTCATCAAGCTATATTCGTACTAGATACAGAAAAAAATCGCAAAGCCTATATAACCTTTTGAATTGTTTATTACACAGCAGACCCTCTGTTTGCTTCCACCTCGAACAAAATGGCTGATTCCTTGACAGGCACAGCGACGGTGGAGCCCTTGTCAAAATGTCTGTATGTGTGTGAAAGAATAGTATTCCCTCTGCTGCCTCTGCGGAAATGGTGAGAGACAGTATGAATGTGGCGAATCAATCAATGTTAAGCAACTTTTTTCGAGTAAGCAACTATTTTTTCGAGTGAGGGAAATAAGTCTATCAACCAGTGCCTTTGGCTTGGCACCTCTAACCTTTATTCAGCATCATAACAAGTCCGTTTCCAACTGACTTACATTGCATTTATACCCCTTGTACACTTTCCGACTAGTGGAGTAACACCTACCGTTCCTCTCCTGTTTTTATTCAGTTCACAACAAGTCCGTTTCCTACCTCTTACATTGCGACATCGCCGTCATATTGGAATGTAGTCAGAAAAGTTAATCGCCTCGCACATTTTTAGGCGATTATGGATACCTTTACAAAGTTATTGCGCGTTTACTGAGACTCTTTTGCCATACTAATATATACTGATTATACTTATCAAATTGGAGTCCGTTTAGTGCGCAACATATTGGAATTTAGTCAAGTGGACATTTTAGGCGTGAAAGGTAAGGTGTTATGAGCGAATTTTCTACATAGGGGACGCCTTCCTCAAGAATCAAGAGGGAGCGCATCCTCCACTTAGTTTAAAATAGCTAGTCTGAGTAGACGTCTTACGATGCTTGAAAACTACGCAATGGTATATATTTATTACCGTCCGACAGGGGCTATCATCACTGACATCAGATCATAGCGGTCGATTGTAGCTCTAGACTAGTCTTGATTTGTTACATTAGCGTTAGCATCAGGTTATGCGCTACTCGAATTGTTCTTCTGAGAATGATAGCATTAATAGATTCAAACCCCACTTGAACTAACCTGTTACTTTTTTTTTTTACAACAAACAGCACATTCGTTCGCAGTCGCCAACCACACCTACAGGCAACCTACGTAATGATAACATTTTTATTTCCTGTGTCAATTGTCCAATCGCTGTGAAGAAATAGTCAATCTCCCATGCAGCATCTAGACGGGGTTACTCATTCATTTTAGAATAGAACATCTCGCAGTGTGGGAAGCCTAAAACGGTATTAACCCACTTCACTCTTTAAATTTCTGGCGAATAATATTTTCATGTAAATGTACTGACAGACTGCTACGTTTCTGATAGCAACATTAAGATTATATGCTTGAGTTAATATAAATATATCTAAAAAATCCTAAACAATTATAAAAAGATGAAGAACCTATCCCGTGCGTCGGGGAACGTATCACCTCAGAGGAAAATGACGGATGATTTGTGGCCAAAACCTGGAAAATGCACAATATACTTTTCAACCGCTGATGTTAGCTCTAGCTACTTGATCAACTGAGCTCCCTCAGTGGCTTTATTAATTATGTTGGCCACCATGACCGAATGCCAACTGTGATGGGGAGATTAAAGCTCATCGATCGCGTTTGCGCATGCGTCTTTGAATAGGTAAACACAACAGAGCGCCGTGAAACCCGCCAGTCGGCCACCGAGTCCGAGAGTGTATTAGTTTACATGCAACTTCAAAATATTTTGTAGTTCGCAGAGGCTTCTAGATGCTGTTAAGCGTCCGCTGATTATTTTAAATCCATCTTTGAAGAATTGAGTTAATCTTTGGATCCTGCCATGCGCCCTCTATTACGCTGCACTACTCTTCGGATAAGCTGACAACTGTAGCGTGACGAGGGGAGTGGTTAACTTCTTGAGTTCTTCAAGCAAACGTCATGTCACTTGCTTTAAATCGTTTGACTCAGATAGCTAGATCAGTCATTACTCAGCAGGTGTATCTATAAATCAAACAAAAAGACACTAACATTCAATATTGAAAGTCTGTCTTCAAGATTCTTCGTCGGTTTCTTCATTGACAGCGTGTAATTATATGAGAATTGAGAAAAAGCCCACAGATTGTTGACCGGGCTAGAGACGCGTGTGTGTAGTGTGGAGTACATCGAATACCATGAATTGGATATACCGCACCTGATTGATTCGATCATGCAACTCCGTATCTTAGTGTCTCTCAGTGGGCTGTTGTTCACAATGGTTCAATCCCAGGTAAGTGGACAAATTAGGTGATGAATTTGTTGGCGTTCTCATTTGATCTCACAGTCGCATGTGTAGTCGGTATTTTGTCCAATTGATTCTTAACTTCAATAGTATAGCTATATTTCCTTTTGATCTTCAGGCACAGTCTCCAACTGACATTTGTCCGGGATATGTGCCATCCATAATGAACATCACAGCGCCACCAGAGTTCCCAGACTTTCAGGCTATATTTTCTAAAAGCTTAGACTATCCTAAATACCGGAACATGTTTGATAATCTTATGATGAAAAATACTGCAGTAGATAACTGCAAGTGCAACAAACCTATATTGCTGAGTGGTCTTGATGACCTGAACAACAATAAATTTCTATGTTCAAAAGTCTTGCAAACTGACTGTACTGTCACCACCACTGTCATTCCCACAACTACATTGCCAGAGACAACAACTGCATTGCCAACAACATTAGTTGACACAACTCCTGTTGAAGGTCCTCTTTCTACAACCCAGGAGCATCGCACCACTACTGCTGTAACCTCCAAACCTAGTGTACCTCTCAGCCCCAGAACATCAGTGCCTCCAGTCACAGATGGGCCAATCACAGCTTCTTTCACCACAAGATCATGGACCATCAGTCACAAAGAAATGACTGAAGCTTCTCAAGCTTCAACTGAATCTCCTGTTACCACTGCAGTACTCTCAACACCTAAAGCTGATGGTACAGTCCCTGATAAAGATACTCCAAGTGTGGCTGTCATTGTTGTCATCTGCGTTGTCTGTGGAATTGTAGTTATGGGATTTGTAGCCATGATGTTTGCATTATGCAGGTGAGTGAATTGACCTTTAAGCTTTTTAATGGAATCACACAAGTATGACATATTATCCATTTTAATATTGCTTTATAAATATGACCTCTTACCTGCCTAGCAACAGAAATGGGCTTTCACTTTGATCTAACCATGATTGTTTGCCTCTCTCAGTAAGAGACCAGGCTATCTCTTCCTAGGACAACAGGTATAGATGTAGGGTTGTTAAGGTTTCCTTATGCTAGTGTTTGGACACTTGCTGTACTGTGATCAAGGATCCATCCTCACAATCGGCCCAGCATCTCACCTCCATCTCTATTGGTTTGTCAGCACCTGGCTGTCTGATTGATATTCCACTTGTCCATTCCATTATGGATTCTAACATTTTTATAACATTTAGAATGGATTGATCATGAAGACTTCTGCATGACATCACCTGGCTCCCTGTCACCCTTCAATTCCTCTTTGTTGAGCATATTGGTGCTAGTTAAATGTATGCTGTCAGACATGAATGTGATATTTATTTTTCCTATGGCATTATCCACATCCTTAACCTGTACGCTTGTCAATTCATCAGCAACGTGCACAACGTTACTGTCAGTACTTAACTCCACATCATACTCAGATGAGTTTCATTAAATTTATGAGTCAGATGTGTCTAATATAGTTTCCTTATATATCCATGTTTTCAAATCTCCTTCCTTATGGTGAACATCTCCCTGTGTTAACATACAAATTGATATGAACTAGAGCCACCCTTACCTTCAAGCACCACTTCCTCTTCCATATGTCCACTGATACATCGCTATATGCGGTTCAATGTGAGGGGCAATTTATGACCCGAGTGCCTGTAATATTAATGGGTGGAAGAATGCACACTGTTTTCATTGGCATATATTGCATGTAAGAATACAGGTTGAGTTTGACATATAGGCTATGAAATGCCATAGACTACTAAGTGTTGGGATGCGTTTGTTGTGAAATCACTAGAGTTATGTCACTTCCATTGCACGCGTGATCCTGGCATGTTTGTTATGTCGTCTACCATGCGTTTTCTATAAAACAGTTTATATTACTCATGGAAGAGATATTCTGCAAAGTGAAATCAAGTCATGTTTAAGTTGTGTGTAAACCACGCCCCGTTTATATCATTTTTAGACATGAACCTGAACTGTTGGCATATTTAGTAGGACAAATTCATGTTGGCCTTTCGTTACTCAGATGATGCCGACTTCAATTGATAATCCGTGCCTTTTGTTACAGGAAGCGCTGTGGGTCAGCTGGTCCGCGGCGCGAGAAGGCACTGCGACAGATGAGCGACTGTCAACACTTGTCTGTGGAGGGAAGCGATACGTTTAGCAGCCAACCTCCAACCCCTCAAAAGGTATGTCCTCCTTCCCGTCATCCGATTGTGTTTGGTAGAAATCAAGCAGGTAAAAGCTAAAACACGTTGATCGGGCGGAATTGTATGACTCTTGTCTGGGTATTTCGTGGCTGGTTCAACGTTTGCAAGTTCCACCTAATTACCCGTGGGACCGAGCAAGCTTAACAGACATCGAGTATTGAGCAATATGTCATTCATAGTTGTCTTACATTTCTGAGGCATGTCTTGCTTGGGAATTTCACAGAGATAAAAACCCGACTGTTTATGAGTTGTTTACGTGCTGAGATATAAGCCGAGTCATTGGTTGACTGGTCCATGACGCGCTAGCTTTTTCTTGGTCCTTATCAAAAGTGTCAAACTGAGGATTCTCCGAAGACCTTACAAGGTCACATGAAGTTATATCTATTTATTTAGTAGAACTCAATTTGGCGTTTTGATGTCCCTCGTTTCATAAGCTCTCTCTGTCTCGCTTGGTTAATCATGTGGAGATTTCCATATCATTGCTCTCAGGTGTCGGCTAGCTGCCTACCATATGTTTTCTAGTCTGAAGTTGTCAGGGAACCGAAAAAAAATGACAATCTGGCTAGCGCCTCGAAGGCATGAAAGCCACGAGGGGTTTCTTCTGCTTTGTGGGGCGGTCTCCACCTGTGCTATATGTTTTTTTTATGCCAGGTATGTAGATATTCCCTTAACGAGATTGATATCGTAAGCATATCGACCCGAAGACAGGGAAGTGCCTCAACAAGCACACATCTTCTGCCTGAAATGGGTTTGCCAAGGGCCCGATATGTTCCTTCAGGGGCATGCCCAGACGCCTGTTATGTAATCCCGTTTAGATTTATTTTAGGTAGCACTGTTTACAATAGTCTCGGAGAGTTAATGGTCGCCGTGTTCGCCGAACGACCTCTGACATAGCATGGGTGGCCGCCAATTCTTACTCTGTGTGTCTTGACAAAGCTTTCAATGAATTCTCGATAAGCCAGAGTCACAATATCGCCGACTTGACCAGCTGTAATGCAAGCCAAGAATGTGACCCTTTTGTAACGAGTCGGTGTTGATCGTCATTGAAGATTCCGGGTGCGCTTCTGAGCAGTTCAGAAACTACCCTCTACTTGAGTGCAGTTCGTAGCCTTTTTCAACTGGCATTATTTCCGACTCGGGCCATGGGCGACAACTTGAGTGTGTTTTTGTTTGTATTAGGCATGTTGATGCCTTACGTGGAATCGGTAAATTCAAGTACAGACCTATGATCGTGGCGCCCGTCTCGGGCTGTCACCCACTCCATTCGTGCCACATGCCGTTGTATGAATTTGAATAAAACCAACAAAAGATCTAACGCGATTTGCCACCTAGCTTTCCTCAGATCTCCAACTATGCCTATGGCCGTCCCCTCTATTTCTTCCACACTCGCAACATTTCATTTGTCCTTCATTAGATACACATGATGTTGCGCCTGTAAATCCTATACTTACCTAAACTACTAAACTCATTAATTTTCTTGGCTTTAATTGTGGGTCGTGGTACCAACGATTTACATTTCTTCCTCGCTATTTATTCGTTGGGGATGGGGGGTGGGGGTCTAGAAATACTTTCTTCTGGAGTGTCTTTGTTACTGTATGAATCGCCCTCCCCTCTGCATCCATCCCTTCTCAGCTGCACACTTGAGACGGTCCTTAGAAACACCAATTGAGACCTCCCCTGAGTGCTTTAACTTTTAAAGGCCCCTCTTCCACCCATAACGTGACGGCTGTCATGAACCTTGCGCCTTCTAAGTCGTCACGGCGAACCATACTCTCTCCGGTGTGATGACTCATTAACCAGAGGGAGAATCCACAATGGTGATAAGCTTAAGCTCCCAACATAATGGATAATTCCTCTCGATTCACGTTATGACATCTGACGCTAATACGTCATTAAAGTGACCCGGCCTCGTCCTTGTATACAACCGAATGACGTCACAAATACGCTTCCCAATTAACAGGTCTTTGAAAACGTAGTAATGATGTGGCCATATTTGGTATCATTGAGTGCACTGGGTCACCTCTGTGTTTGACAGTCATTGTCTGGGGAGGGTGGGGGAGGGGGTGATGCTGTGCGGGGTCGCGGAACTCGCGCTTATTGAAAAGTTACCGCATATCTGATTGGTTACAGGGGATGGGGGTCGGGGCGTCTTTACAATGTTAACTAACGTGCGGTCTAGGCGCATCGTGAGGCCGATCGGTCACTTTCTATAATGACGACGCTTTAACAGATGTGGGCGTTGTTTTATTATCAACCTGTCGATCTTCAGTGAATGACTAATTGTCTTATTCATCTTCGCCCAAATGGTGTCACCAACCGACATTCTTCTGGGATGATCCCATATCTCAGAACTATGACTACCAACGGCTCGTCGGGGTTTGAATGGCTATGAGGTCTATCTCTAATATGACTGCCAACGGCTCGCCGCCGTTTCTATGGCTACATTCACACCCCGTCTATGCATTTGTTACGTGAGTCGAACGCCACAATTGTCGTGACAAACTTTCCCGCGAGGCGATTTCGAGAAAGCTTCACTGAATAGTCTTATACTCAGTCCTGTTTCGCCCAGTACCTTAAGATTGGAGCAGCATCGAATGAGAGTTATTATGAAGAAAAAAAAATTTGTCTTTTTTGTCTTTGAAGACTAGTGCGGAAGTGAGGAGTTTAAGAAGACGACGCGTGCGGTAATGAGTCACTGTGTCAGCTCAGTCCCGCATGCGCAAAAAATAATTAGAATAGCGATCGCGTCGCTTTGAACGATTCGGGCTTATATAACGCGGGCAATGTGCCACTGTCGAGAGCTAGGGAAGGATTCCCGCATGCGTCCAACAAAATCAAACTCGCGTCGTCCGTCAACCCCCACCCCAAACCCTCACACGCGATGCTGTGGTCATTCTGTTAATTAAAAACCTCCGTCCACATGGTCACTGTATGTCATTCTGTTAATTAAGGACCTGTTTCCTGGTCTCCCCCCCCCCCCCGACCGTAACCCATTGTTACTTTACCGATCCCAATCCCGGTCGCCGGCCTCTTAAGTCACAGGCCTATTTCCGATGTGTTCCGTTACGCATAGTTTTCCCCTAATCAGGCAGGGTCGCCGGCCTCGTTAGTCACAGGCCAGATGTCCGCATTCATCAATCACAGGCCAGTATTCAACAAGTCATAACGTTACGGAAAGCAGTCCAACTGTGGTCTGATGGTTTTATTGTTGTGCGTCAGTCATGTGGAAGCAATCATATTGAATGTTGGGAGATATTTGGCTAATATTCAAGCAATGTGGCTATTATGCACGCAGTGTGTTGTTGTTGTATGGCCATTATTGTGTTTACAGGAATCGGTGCCAGATAACAAACGCCTGTACGTTGTTAACCTTAGCGGTTCACATAGACCACCACCAGCCCGCCGTGTCGGCCTGGGACATGGTTACCACCCCCTCGCGTGATCGCGATGATTAGCTCACCGAGTTGAATGGTGTGGTACCCTACAACTAGTCATGTTCGTCCCTTTGAATGTGTTCCCGGGCGCGTTATGCGCGTTTTCTTTGCGATGATTTACTTTGCCACGTCTCAGCTTGTTGGTAGAAGTGATTATTGTGTTGTATATGACAGCGTTAGGCGGCGCCCATGACTTGTACAAGTCGGTGAGCCTGTTGTACGATCTACTGTGATTATGTTGTACACGGTGTATGTCTGCTCCCCGTACGGATGACGGAGACCGAGCGGCATATGGAGAGTACAGCGTCTTCCTTATCATACACGGAACACCGGCTGTGACACGCCGAGTTACATCCGATGAACGAAGCTGTGATTGTTATGCAGGCTGGTGTGCTTCTTAACTGTCTCTTGAACGAGTCAGAAACGTAGACGGATATAAACTGGTCACGCCTAGCTAGGCGCACTTAGTCACACAGGAAAACCAAATATTCTATGAAGCGAATGGAATTAGAGGGGCAGGGGTGGGCGGTGTAAATGAATGAATGAAACCACGAAGTGATACAGTCAAATATCGAAGACGCCGAGACCAAGCATGAGGAAGGCAAAATTACAGCCATAGCGACTACAATGGATGAATTGTATTGTTCGCTACTTGCAGAACCATCCCTCTAAGCCGTTTATTATTAGGTCCATTCAGTACTAAGCCCCGCATTAATTTGTTTTATTTGATTGACGTGGAGTTAATGTCGAATCGAATAGCTGTCTACACATGAAATGCGGGATTGTTACGGTATAAGCGACAGGGACGTTAGCTCAGATAGCAGGTTTCCATGACGATGGCGAGTCTAGTTAATCCTGCCAACTTCTGGTCGAGCTCAACGGACCGACTTGCTGTATGCGCATCCGATGTGCCTTGTTAGCGCGAAATTTACAGGTAAATGTTCACCTGTCCCTTGGAGCTCGATCAGCGCCTGTCCACGCGGTTCGCCGAGGACAGATGCTTTGCTCTATTTACAATGTGGATGGAATCTTGTGGGAATAAATCCTCACACCTCATTTTACCTCGGGTTCTCAGCACATCGCTATCCAAGCCTAGCAATTAGCATTCATTTTCTGCTGTTATAAAAGTAGTTCTTTTGTGTTTCCTTTTCACTCGTCTAAAAGTGTTGGGACCTATTCGTGGTTTATCGGCGCATGCGTGATGAAAACCCTTGGTAATGCTGCAGTAACAATGAATAGCTGTTTATTTCTCCATTCACTACGTTCGACGGGTGCGTGGTGTATAGAGGCGGCATCTAACTAGAGAGGTCAAACGCATCCTGAGTGCCTACTTGGGCTTGTAATACCTTAACTGCTCGATCCGCTCTATCGAAAACACTTGCTTTTGGTATTTAGATTTCCGTGTAAGGAATAAACCGCTTAGACCCCGTCATAGCATTTCACATAACTTCCACTTTGTTGGTCAATACCACTAACGTATTTATATATTACATTATATAAACTCATTCGCAGTGATGCCCCGTATCAGGTCCACGGTCGCGCTAACGCAAGACATTAATCTCGTTTAAGTCTCTTAACGAGATTAACTTGTTACGCATTAGGCGCAACGTGAGAAATCCGCTTTGCCGGTGACCTCAGTTACCGTGTGCAATGAATGCAGTCGTTGCTCGAGCTATTTTTTAAGACATGGATGTGGTAGTGTCTCCATGCACGAGCGAGTGTCGCGTGAGATTTGTTTGGCTGATGCTCGATATAACGCAGATCGTTTTCTACCTGATCCCGAGGTTGGTTTTCCAAGCGTGCACCACGACCTCACAGGTAGCTTTGCTTGATAATCCGTACATCCGATAGGGTTTAATATGATAGACGTTGGCTGGGAACAGGGCGATGGTGACTTGGGATAATAGCGGGGCACGAGTGTCGATATGTGGGAATCCAACATCATTCGTCGTGAGAAAACTCGGCCATTCCACGAGCCTCCATGTGAAAGCCGTCTGCAGCATAAAGCAATGTTAATAGGTGTTGCGTGCTATGTGCAACAGCGGGCTGTGCATATAAATCACGGGTTTTCTTGATGGCTGAAACCAGCGTGGAGTAGTCAGACACTATTGAAAGCAACACATCACACGCAACTCGACTCCCGCAGTGTATAAACTGTATTTGCAACTCCAGTGAATTGTTGAGAAGGTGCTCCAGCTCAAACCACCACGTCAATGTTACCCCCACTGACTTGTGTATACAACATTCGTTGCTGTAGATTAATAATCGTCTAATAAACTGCAGCGTTAGTGGGCCAAGGATGGTTTATTGGGCAGTGCGAGAGTTGGGTATGTTTAACTTACACAAGTTACCAGCAACACTTCATATGCAAATAAGCGCGCTGGCCTTTTATACGTTGCTCTCCCTTAGAGCTGGGTCTGCATGAACCTATTCCAGGAAAGGCGTACAATAAATACCCCGAGCCAGACATCATTTAGTCCCTGACAGCAGAGTTTACAGTATTTAATACATTTCTAGCGTCTAATCACCTCAGACGAGTCTGGCAGACGCGGGTGGAATAGAAACTCGCCTGCAATAAGGTCATGGTCCGTGAAATCATCACCATTGCAGTTCTCAACGCCACCTGGGTAGCAGTGAGGGGACGGGGGAGTGTTCGTTCCGGGGTCAGGGGTATTTACTCAGCCTGCCCTGCTATCTATGTAGTTGTAGGCTGTTGTTGGAGGCAAGTAGCGATCTGATCTATGTTCCCCATTCTTCCCTCTATAGCACTGTTATCTACTTACAGGAAGATTATTATGAACTTACCCTTCTTGGGATAATAGCGGGGCACGAGTGTCGATATGTGGGAATCCAACATCATTGGTCGTGAGAAAACTCGGCCATTCACGAGCCTCCATGTGAAAGCCGTCTGCAGCATAAAGCAGTGCCACATCGCATGCTGCACTTATCGATTTATAATGCATATTAAATTCTGTAATTAATACACAGTCAGGTTTTCAGCTAATATTCCCTTTTCTTAGACAATATCTCCCCATACATGAAATCAAGCTCTATTTTGATGGTTTCTTTCTGTTATAGAAGCATTCCAATGACCTCTTGGATGATGTGAACACTTCGGACCAATCCAGTTCAGGCAGTGGCAGTGGCAGTGCTGATAGCGGGCTCATTATCTTTACTGACAACCGTTCAGCTCCATACTCCAATGGTACGTTGAAAACGATCGACCATCCCCACGCCCTCAATTTTGGGGGGTATGGCGAGAGTACAACCGAGACTCTGCCGAAGAAAAAGAGTCAGAAGAAGAAACAAGGAAGCAGCAAGAGTAAATCTACCCCGTGTGAGAGGCGTAGAAGTGCCTCGTCTCTCACCAAGAAGTTCTCCAAGACCCCAGTTGAGGGCGCAGACTCCAACTACAATACGTTGACGTCCCTACCAGGCTTACCTTGCTACGGGGATGGCACCATGAAGGTTGGACAGGCCTATGTGAATTATGAGAATGAGATGTCAAATGGATCAGTGACTCCTGCCACTCCAGACACTCACTCCCTCACGACACTCATCAGTGGAGGCGGTAACGATTCCTGCGGAAACCTGGATGTGTCGACAGACGTGAACTCCCCTGATGATCTTGTGGGTCATTCAAATGTCCATCTGTTCGCATATGAAAATCCTGCTTTGGTCCGGTCGGATTCCAGTTTGGATCATCCTAATGAAAGCCTTCACGAGGTTCCTGCAGAGGCTGATGTCAACTTGAAGCCGCAGCCTGCTATGTTACCTCCCCCATCCAATTTTGCTGACTCCTTGTCAGACATCAAAGCACATGAAGATCCCATTGGATATACTACAAAAAAGACTGAGATACCTCAAGAACAAGCCAAGGAGAGTCCAACAGATGAGGACATACCTACTGGTAAGAGGCATTCTGAAGCCAGTTACGTTGCTATGGATTTCTCCATTGTTAAATCAAAGTCTGTCAAAGAAAGGGCATCAATATTCGAAGGAATTTGTGCCGAAAATCATACGAACTCTGGTCCAATGCAGCGAGGTGACCGTTCTCAATCTGTTGGTGCTAACTATAAGAAAAATGCACAAACAAATGGACTTAACAATGACGAAGAAATGACTGCACTGTGATAGATTGTTTAAAATGTGTATTTGGTATGTGTTACTGCGGTAAATCCTGGCTCTGTTCAGTGAGTGCCAGATAAGCAATGAACTTATATACATTTGTACATCATAACTACATACTACTCAAATTGGAGGATGGAAAGAGTAGATGAAAAAGACTTACCAGGGAACACTGAACAATTGTTTGCTTCTAATGTTCAACTGCAAAAATGTGTTAAAATATATTTTTGTCTGTTTGTGATTTTTGTGTTATGTAAGTGTTGTTGTTGTTATTTAGATTAATATTCTTGGGAAGCGATTCTTTATCTATCATTGGGCCAGAAATTTCCACCGAGGGTTGATAAGTTTGATGCCTGTCTTAGAAAAAACCCTCCCCTTTGATCCAGTTGAAAAATACATGTCCCTGCCAAAATACCAGTTAAAAAACAGCTCTATCATTTGTTTGCTCATGCCTCCCCCACAGATAAATAATGAATGTTTGTTTAGTTCTCTCATGTCATTTTGCTCAATTCTGGCAAATCTGTGCTCCATGTTTTTATGTTGCAACAGACATCAACATTTGTTATGTAAATACACAAACACACACATTTATATATGTATTATATTGGCAGCTTCTGCTTTGATGATATATTTGTCTTTTATTGGCTTCTGGTGTCCTGCTGCTTTTTGCAGTGCAATTTTGAAACAAACTCATTACTGCCTTTTTGTTGCTTTGTAACTGTTGTGGGTCAGCCTTAAATTGAGTGGATGATTCAGTTTTAATGACAAATTGGCCACATGTATTCTCAAGCAAAATATTTTGTAATAAATGCTATTTATATACTAATTAAAGTTTATTTATCCCTAACTGTATTCAATGAGCAAAGTCCACACATTATGATTGAAATACTTTTGCATCATAACGTGTACAACACTAAATGTGATAGTCTTGCAATAAGAGCTCAATTTTTGTGGCAAGCGTTTTAGGTGAACACTAGCGTTGAAATCTATTTTACGGGATAATTTTACACTTCGAAAATAAGACTTATTGGTAACCACAAATGAAATAACAAGAGAACAATATTGGCTCTGCATTGCTTTATTTTTTGGCATAAAAATCTATTCAGGAAATAAAAAAGTGATTGCTTCTAAAAATATGTTTTGTGGAAAAAGATTGCAGTTCCATGGAATTCCATGTAACTGGCTCGGTTCCAGTTTGTATAAGTGTGCTAATGGCCTCATATAGTAACTAGCACACAATGTATCCAGTTCAGATAGACGGGTACATTATCAAATCTGCACGTAATTCTAGGCCAAGGTCACACTGAATGTAGGTCAATTTGAGTCATTTTCACAAAGGTCAAGCTAGGTTTCACTCATTAACAATTCAAGTGAATTCTCAATAAAGGTCATGTGAAGTCAATCACAGTCGATCTGTGATATGAATTCAAAATAAAACAGCACATTTCACATCATTACTTTCACTGATCATAGCACTATAAATGTCACATGATAAACTAGCTCACCTTGGACACATTCCCTGTTTGTAAAAACAATCCTCTTTCTATGTGTGAAATAGTTATCTAACAGATGCAACTGATTTAACAGATTGATAACCTACTATAAAACCATGATTAAGCAAAATCAACAGGTTTCCCAGTGAAAAAAACTGCACTAATCATCTCTGATTTGGCAAACACATTTTGTACATTTAACATAGTGATTGTATATACAGATTGTTGATGTGGTGAATGATAAGAGGATAGATTCCTAGCTTTGACGATGTGCCATTATTCCATTATGTAGAGCACAAACAAAATAAATCGTCAAAATCAATTAACAATAAATTATTTTACAATCGAACACTATTATTGCACATAAAAGGCAGTCAACCACATTGAAATATGATCTACAAAACCCTAGATGCCTGCGAATGGTAGCCTCTATTTATTCAAGTCTCGTCCAAGACTTCCTGTTACATTTCAACATCTCACATACACACGTAGATAGTTGGTACAAAATGCAAAATGGCATGTTCATCAGGCATAGCTTATGACCAGTGACTTTATAAATCCACCCCAATTGACTGCAAATACAAAATAACAAATTCCTTCAAAACAATAATGCAACATAGGATAAAATAAAACCAAGCTACAGAGGCTTGTAAAACATGCACTAGGTTTAGTTTGTAGCTACGAGACAAATGCATGAAGGCACCTGGAGGATGAACTGATGCAGTGCAGCAACAAGTTATCCACTATATATAAACCACCATTAAAACTCACCGAACTATACAGGCTTGTCATTTATAATGCTGGTACATGAATGGAAAGTGTGCGACCCTACAGTATGGGTCATCCAACACAAACTGACCTCTCATCACACGCAACAAGAAAACTCAATCAATCATGTTGATTGTTGTATTAAGGGTGCTATGGAGTTTGGAACCTATTGATATTGAAAGACCGTCAATGAAATCACCATCCAATCTACAGTGGATAAGTATTTTACTTTCGCACTATATTTTGTGTCTAACATCATGATGACTGTCTTCTCTATGTCATAACGGATACTATTCTTTGGTCATGACTTTCAGACAAACAGCAGGCTTGTGACTTTGTCCAATGACTAGAGTAACCCTCAATCAGCACACTTCCATCACAATCACCAACACACTCAATCACACATACACACACACTCTCCCCACATCCTCTGTTGTAGCTCACAAGTACCAGTTCAGTTATTTCCCTCCAACGTGTATAATGCCCACCAAGGTTAGGAAGACTTGCTTGGTGCTATATGAGCCGCGATCCCTTGAGGTACTCAACAAGGGCTTGGTAGACAAAGCTATACTGACTCACTGTCTGAACCATGTACATCCGTTGTTCCCTTAAGCGAAATAACACCTCCGGAACATCAGCCACCTGACAACAAAACAACTTTTCATTAACTTCATTTTCATTTGGATTATAACACAATTATTATTGACTTGAAAAGGATCAGCTGTGCATAAAATACTTCATTATTGAAACATTTAAGAAACTCTGTCTAGGCAGACCTCATTATATTCGAAGCATGCCTTCATAAGCTCTGACAAGATGGTAACCCCAGTGCGTCCCACCCCGGCACTACAGTGAACCAGCACAGGGATCGTCTGCACATCACGTTTCTCCATCAGTCGCTGTCTCCGCACGGCTTCCAACGCATTCAGATAGTCTGACAACAACAGATAGACAAAACAATGAATCAATCTGCACACAGAAAGACTTGAATAACAACTACACAATGAGGGCAGCGAGGCTTATGACAATACAGGGAATAATTAGTCATCATTGTGATGTTACCTAGGAATGGCATGGGGTCGTCTGGGCATCCATGGTCAGGCCACTCGGTGTACTGTAAGTGCCAGACAAGGCGCTCTCGCTTGAGGCGCTTGTTGTAGAGGATCAATCCATTGGTTACGTACGGTCCTGTCACCTTAAAGAACTTGAGACTCACCTGGTACTACAGAACAAAGGAGACATGCTATCAACTAGGTATCCCCTCATCACCAGGCTCTCATTGTCAAACAGCACCATGAACAAATTAAGTCATGAATGATACATCAAAATGCAATACCAATCATCTCTACAGCTTGTCATCTCTACAGAACGGAGCAATATTTCCCAGAGCAATATCTACAAAACATAACAATCAAAGCAACTTACATCTCCAAACTTGAGGGCATGCTTGGGTCCTTTCTCATCTGGCCAATACTTCTGGCATTTTGCCCGCCCATGCTCCTACACACCAACAATTACCTCATTGCAGCTCACTATTATCAACATGTTTACTGGTTGTACTAGTTCAGGAGTCATGCCATAATATAGCATGTTCATGTGTTTGTGGTTCTCTGTTGGATGAGTTAGTTGGTTGGAGGGAGTTTACAAGGAACTTACTGTAATGCCAGTCAACATGGCTACTACTTCCACTTCCTGCTCCCACACCATCTGCCAGAAGTCTAATGTCGTGCTTGGGAGGGGTCCCTGCGCTGCAATGTACCACCAATCCCTGCCAGCTATTGTCATCTAAACACAACACCAAAATATTTCTCTGTTCATGCATATGATCACTTCAATAGCCAACACAAGACGCAAGCCACTGCCTGGGCTAAATAGAACTGATTTGTTACAGTGAAATCCTAACCTAACAAGAGACCAATAGGCATTGAAAGCTCAGCTATAACAAGATGATATAAAGATGCCACAGTGGGTTTAAATGGTAAAAATTCATGGGTAATAGGTCATGCAGAGCTGATTTTAGTATGCAAAGGCCCATTATCAGTAGAAATCTTACTTAACAAAAACAAGCCTTAAAAAATTTACAAATGGACAAAACAGATGCATACTGGAATGAAGATTTATGATAAGATATGCTGAGCAGCAGAGGTAAAAATGTGCAATCAATATAATCCTTACTGGGTTTACATCGTAGTTGAGTTTTTTCTCTTATAACTCTGAAGATAAAGTGCTGATTTTGAATTCCAAGGAACCATGAACATCAGAGGGGTCCATGTGTAATTTCAGGCAGCTTATTTGCTTAATTAGGAAATGTGCCACCTTAGTTACTCTTCATTGGGTTAACATAGTATGAGATATTTTTTACAGGTATTTCTTATATAACTCGGGGGTCAAAGGTCATAAAGAGGTTATTCTTATATGGCAAGGAGCCATCAGGGGTCCATGTGTAATTTCGGACAGTTAGCTTGCTTTACAAGGAAACATGGCCTCCAAATTATTCTCCTTTGGGTTAACATATTGCAAGATATTGAGTTCAATTTAGATCAGTGGTCAAATATCATAAAGGGTTCAATTTTAGATTGCAAGGAGCCATCCACATAAGAGGGATGCATGTGTTATTTGAGGCAGCTAATTTGCTTTATAAGGAAACATGCCTTCCAAAGTTATTCTCCATTTGGTTTACATAGTACAAGATATTTTTGATTAGTTTTCCTATGATAGACACCATAAGCATTCAATTTAATGTACAACCTAGTAAACAGCAGGTGAGTTCTGTGTTACAGACGAGAAGAGAAACTGACCCTGATATGTGAGGCATTGATGTAGCCCTGAGGGTTGACCTTGGTGGGGGTCAGCTTAACTCTGTTGTCATCATACGGAAGTACGTCTTTGAAGCGGTTACGTTCTTTGTTATGGGGCTGACTGGAAACGGCCACTTCGTAGCGTGCCCGTTTCTTGGGCACCTGTTCAAACTCCACAAACACCTGACCCTCATCCCGCTTGTTCTCCATGGCTTTCCTCTGTAATGACACCACAACATCCCATAATGAACACCACATTATTACATAAATAGCTTAACACGATTTACACCACAACACCAGCATCACACACAACGCATTCAGTGAATGGTCTTAAAGATGCGCTCAGCTTCCTACCCGCTCATCCTTAGGTATCCTGCTGTCATCAGAGAGTGTTGGGAGTGGGTCCAGCATGGCACTAGCTGAGGTGAGTCCGTTCAAGGCAGCCATCTTCATCGGACCCATGCTTAACCGCCTCCCGGCCTCATCCTGAACACACAAACAGTGATTTCATATTAAGATCGGGCAAGAGTTGGGGCAGTATACACACAAAAAGAATGTGTTGTGATATTCTCATAGAGGGAGTGGCATGATAGCACAAAGTTAGTGCATTCTCAATTATTACACCCAAAACTGGGTAATGAGGGGGCGTGACTTGATGACGAGTCAGGGTCTAATCGGCTGTGTGCTCAACTGCTTATCTATAGCGTCAACGAGCTAAGCTTACAGTGATAAGCAATGATAGTAGAGAGAAGAATGAACAATTAAATGTGCAGCTAATGTAGGAAGGCACCAAATAGATTCTTGAGCAGAGGCCATATCATCAACATTTGAGACTTTTTTAAAACCACAACATGGCTCTATGCAACTCTTACTGTTATGCTATAATATGTTACAGTAATACTATAGGTAATATCTGATGCCAGCACGGTCTCAAAGCTTTGAACCCATCCTTGTAATGCAGACGAGGCATGAATAGGAAAAAACCCAGCTGTTAGTCAAACCAATAACACCATCTCACTGATTTATGAGCCAATCAAAAGTGATTGGTTTAAACCCTGAATCAGGCATTATACACGTATCTATCATCTACTGACAGACAGCTGATGATCCAGGATAGGCTCGCTGCTGATCAACGCGTGTATCCATGACGATGCTATGTCTATTGCCTTAGCTGTGTTGGTTTGCATTCAGGCTGGTATCTACAGGCGGGGAGAGGGGGCTTGGGAGTCCTGCGATAGCGGCGGTATACTCAGGTCGGGATAGCATTGTCCACCTCAAGGTTTCATCGAGTACAACTCGCAATCAACAAGTTCGAATCATAGCCTTAGCAAAGTTGAAGGTCGTTCTTCGGCCGTGTATGTCTCCAAGCCAGTAAAAAATGCGTAAACAATGTTATCGCAGACATCAGTTAAATCAGCCACCACATCTCCACATGGATTGCCGTGAAGGACTACTCAATTCACCGTCTTATAACACTATCTACTTCCCCAATGCCATGTCAGAATGCCGCGTAATGGAATATCTAGGCTGGTTACGTCAGCACAGTGTGTAATTGTTAGGCTACGTCAGTATATCGCACAATGAACAATGACGATAGCTACGCGTAGTGCATAATTTACGCTAGCTACGTCAGTATATCGCACAATGAACAATGACGATAGTTACGCGTAATGCATAATTTACGCTAGCTACGTCAGGGCATCGCGTGGTGGATAATTTTCGCTAGCTACGTCAGTATATTGCGTGATGAACAATGACGATAGCTACGTCAGTGTATAGCGTAATGCGTAATTTACGCTATCTACGTCAGGGCACCGCGTGGTGGATAATTTTCGCTAGCTACGTCAATATATCGCGTAATAGATCATATGCGCTAGCTACGTCAGTACATCGCGCAATGGATAATTTACGCTAGCTACGTCAGTATATCACGCAATGAATGATTTTAGCTAGCTTCGTCAGTATACTGCGTAATGAGTAATTTACGCTAGCTACGTCAGTATACTGCGTAATGAATATTTTACGCTAGCTACGTCAGGGCACCGCATGGTGAATAATTTACGCTAGCTAAGTCAGTACACCGCGTTTTGGATAATTTACGCTAGCTACGTTAGTATATCGCGTAATAGATAATATGCGCTAGGTGAGGTCTGTGTAGCGCGTTATGGATCATTTACCTCTGCTTCGTCCATCTCGAATTCATAGCGCCCTCCGGATACCATCGTCTGTCAACAGTTGTCCTTATTTATGGCTGATTTGTCGTTTATGAATCGTAAAAAAATATCCCGATTTCAACGATGGTAAAATGAAGCCGGTATGAAAGTTGTTGATGTTATTGTTAACACAGACGAGAGAGTTGTGGTTTGCCTGTATTTCAAACACGCAGATCTCGTCTGGTGTACAATACCAACTGTTGCGAATGAAGTTCACGTCTACTGCGGTTGTTCCTCCCATAGCAAGTGGATTCACAGAGACAGACATTACATAAACATGATCACGTCTTAACACAGACAACAAGAAGGCCGCGGTCTCACATCCAGCCAACAATCTGCGGTAGACGGGCGAGATGCGACAGACGAAAGACCGAGAGATACCTGAGGCTATGAGTCTGGTTGTTCAGGAGCCACATTAATTCTCCATCTCGAGGTCCTCACCTCAGGTAGCCGGGAGCGATTTCCTCTCACAGAACCACAAACCACCGTCACATATTGTACGGTGGATTTGGCAACTGTTCAGATAGCAGGAGTGAGCGGATAGGATTTGATTAATGAAAACACCGGGAAGAAACATTGGGTCTACGTTTGAGGTAGGGGTAAATATATACACAAATAACGGTGTTCACACACTAGCCGCTGAGCTTTGGAAAAACATCAACTGAGTCAGCCCCTCCCTAGAGTTACCAATATAGACGTGAGTTATTGGTGTGTGTGAAGTGGGAGGAGAGGAGGGAGAAAGGGGGGGGGGGGGGGGGGGGAGTGACGTGACGATCGTGTCGGGGAAGCGCGGGGATGATAGGACACGGCGTCACAGCGAGACATTGACACGCGGAGACAACGTAAGGCGCGAAGTTCAATTCTTCTACAGGAGGTTGAAGTTATCAAGCAATTACTCCGCTGTGGTAATTTAGTACCAAATTAAAATCAATTCGAAGAAGTAACCATCCCTGAATACCGAGGGCTTTTGTTCACAGCAACTGGGGCTGTGGGATATCCGACGGGGGAAGGGAGACGTATGGGGGCTCATTTTCTGTACTTCGTCAATATAACTGATGTTTTCACGTGGTCTTCCAGAGCAACCTCAATGCTGGACCTTTCAAATGAGTTAAACACACCCCGAGCGGTGGATGAGGAGGTGGATGGGTGTCACTGGGTACAACTTGTATCTATCTGTGTCCGACTACCTCTTGATGGATCACAATCGTGTATTGAAAATCACATAGAGGAAACCAATAATGAAATCGATCCTCATAGAACCGCCTTGGTCCCGCCAGCACCCCAGCACGGCACTGCCTCGTTCCCACAGGTATGACCGCATAGTGAGATATGACAGTCGTAAGTCACGTGGTATCTGGGCGACATCGAGGGGCAGACGTCATATAAAGTACCTTGATTCACAGACTATGTTGCGGATAGCGTAGAGACCTCCGTATCGAAACTATTCCACACTAATCCCTACTTAACACAGGGGATTTTACGGACTGCCATGATGAGCATCATGGACACTCTGAGACAAGAGGACAAGCATTGTGCGCCATTAAATGTACTGGATATGTCATTATATTATTAAGTTAAAGTACCTGTATGTAAGGCATTTTACAGTAGCTCATCTAAATCTTAGCTCATCCACATACACAACAATGTTCTAAATGATTCTGTACCCGTACATCAGACCGTGAGCAGCTAGTATGGTAAAGCTGCACTCAGTAGCAGATAGTTTATCAATGAGTAATTCTTTGCAGATGACAAAAGGCTGCAGGTGTAATGCACTTCACCGTAATTAAATGCCAGATTTCAACCTTAAGATTTTGAGCAGTATGTGAGCCTAAATGCACATATGAACTAGGCCCTGCATGTGGGTTATATCCTGAAAATGAACTAGATCCCTTATATGACTTATATGATCCACAGATCCCATGCATGAAATGGATACTGCATTTGGACAAGGTCCCATACATGAGCAAGATTCCATCTATGAACGATAGCCCTTATATTAACAAGATCTTATTAGAAAAAGATCCTGTACATGTACTAGATCCCATCTATGCACAGGATCCCTTGTAGCAACTAGATCCCATACATGAACTAGATCCCTTATATGAACTGGATCACGTACATGAACGAGATCCCATCAATGAAAGAGATCCTTCATAGGAACTAGATACCATAAATGAACTAGATCCTATATATAAACAAGATCCCTTATTGAAATTAGATCTCTTACATGAACTAGATCCCATCTATGAACAAGATCCATTGTATGAACTTGCTTCTGTACATGAACTAGATCCCAAAAATGAATGAGACTCCGTACATGAACAAGATCCTATATATGAACGAGATCCCTTATTGAAATTAGATCTCGTACATGAACTAGATCCCATCTATGAACAAGATCCATTGTATGAACTTGCTTCTGTACATGAACTAGATCCCAAAAATGAACGAGATCCCGTACATGAACTAGATCCTATATATGAACGAGATCACACATATGAAATCCCGTACATGAACTAGATCCCATACATGAACGAGATCCCATACATGAACTAGATCCTATATATGGACAAAAGCAACAGTCACATGCTTTGATAACCTGAGCAGGCTGATGAACTGGACATGCAGATGAAGTAGCTCACCTCTGATTCACCACTTGAGACTGTAGCAGACTGTGAAACATTGCTTGTTTGTCTGCCATGTTGGGTGACATTAGTCACATCAGGTTGTCGTGGACTGGATGTGTGAGGGTTACTGTGACTGGTGTGACTGGCATGACTGGCTGGAGACACTGCTGGTGACAGCGACATGTCACTCACACTGTTCTCAGCTTCATACGGAATAGATGAGCTGTCAGGAGTATGGAGGGACGAGTCTTCATTATCATTCTCACGATACATTGGGTTATCCGTCCCAATGAAGTGTGAAGGTGAGATATAATGAGGGGAATCTCCATCTGAACAATCCAACCGATCAGGACTCACGGTTAATGTCTCTAGATGCTCTGGGTTGAGGAATTCAGGCGTGGATAGGGGGTCTGAGAGGGGGTTAGGAGAGTGGACGATCATGGTGTCATCGCTGGATGGACTGAGCATGGATTCACCAGCCGTTAAGGCTGACTGCTGAAGGAGGAGCTCCTGCTGCTGCTTCTCCAATAACTCTTGGCGACGTGCTATCTCCTGCTTATCTCGCTGCAGTTGTTCAAGCATCTGCTGCTGTTGTGACAGCATATGTTGTGACAGCTGCTGCGGCTGTGAATACTGAGGAGGTGGCGGCTGTGTGGCCGTCATGGGCTGCGGTTGGAAGGAGTGTGGGGGTGGGGGCTGTGTGGCTGTCATCTGTTGTGCGTTGGGAGGATCAACAATGAAGACTTCGGTAAGCTGAGGCTGGGAAGAGTGCATCACTGAAGAACTCACATCTGTATAACTGCCTGCATTGTACCTAGAAGTTTGCATCATATACTCTGAGTGGGTGCTAGATGCATCGTCCAAAAACTGCTTTGAGTGTGTGGCAGTCTGCTGGTTCAAGCTGAGCACCTGAGCATCGAGAGCCAGGTTCTCCACACTCTGATCGAAGCGAGAGAGGGAGACGAGGTTGGAGTTCTGTGGCTGACCCTGGAGGTTGAGATTTTGATGGTGTGAGACTAGATCAGGACTGTTACTGTAATTGGACCTAAGAGTGTGTGTGGCCAGGTCGGGGTAGCTGTTACTGGGACGGGGGGAGGGGTATGGAGGCGGGGGTTTCAGTTGGTTGAGCAGGGCCTCTGTGTTGTTGATGTGGTTCTCTGATGTGCTCATGTGTCCCGGCATGACAGCGCGCATGGCCAAGTCGGGGGTGCTGTACGTCGGGTGGATGATGAGACTACTGGTGCGGTCCACGGGTCGACTCGGGTAGTAGGAAGACGAGGCAACCCGCTGCTCAGGGTAATGCAGGCCAGCGGACCTGTGGAGCACGCCCACCCCAGACTGGCTGATATGCTGGTTGTATGTGGGAGGTGTGTGGCCTATTTCAGGCTGGCTATAGGCCATCAGTTCTGGGTTATTGTACACCTGGGCATGACCAAGGTTTGCCATGTTGGTCAAATGAACTTCCTCCATTTGTTGTTGTTGCTGCTGCTGCTGCTGTTTCAACTGTTCCATTCTCTGTTGCATGACAGAGTTATAGTCAGGTGCTGCCCTATACGCAGGAGCAAGCACTTGGCTTGTGGTCATGTTACCGTTACCAGGGTGATGCTGTGTTGCTAGGTTACCGAGACTGGAGCTGGCTGTGACATGGGGCTGCTGACTGCTGGCTGGAAAGTTGTCTACAGCATTGAAGACAGAGGCGTTCTCATATGGGCTCTCTGTCATGTGTCCATTTGGAACCGGCGTGCTGTGGTGGGCTAGCTCGTACGTACGAGGTACATCAATTGTGCTCTCATTGGTCAAGGTTGTCTGTGAAGGGTCTGCTTAACACACGGAGATCCAAATATTTAAAAAATCAATTACAAAGAACTTTTCATTTGCTCTGCATACATAAGTGTTCCATACGATGCAAGCGGAATGGCAACTGCACCAATTATTGATATCAATAGTGAACTAATACAGCCATGAAGGAACAACTGACATGCACTGTCCAAGCATAGCTGGCTGTGTACCTACCTTCATATGTTGTCACCTCAGTAGCTACAGTCTGTGAGAGCATCTAAAACAACACCAGTCAGATCGTTGATTGGGCCTCAACCACGGTTTCATGAGTGAACACATCTTATAGTTATCCAAATTTATACAAAACTTAACAGATCAGCAACAGGAACATTATCAGTCCATCGTTTAATTACCATGTAACTCTATACCACTATATCCGCAGCAAGCTAACATGAATCCATGATGAAGACATTGACAGGTATAACCTGAAGTAATGTTGCAAGAATCCACACACTAATTCCCCTTTAAGCTTACCAGCACAATTGTGTAAGGATTGCTTATTGTTGCCAAAAAACACAACTTACCTGAGGTGGATTTACATTTCTGACTCCATTTTGCGTAGACTTCTGAATGTCACTGAAAAATATATCACCAACGTTTTCACAAATCATGTCATAACATTTTGTTGTGAATGAAGAGAATGCATTGAGAACTGTCACTCACGGTATATCTCCCTGAGAGTTGTCTATAGGTGTTTTAATGTGGCCACTATTTCTGCAAATACAAAATACAGAGCATTCAAATTGAGTAAAATCAGACAAGCTTGCTGCATAAGCAATGTGAAATTTCAGTTGTGTGAGCTTTGGATGGATGCCAAGTGATTTGTGTTAGAGGACATAAGGAATATTGATGGTAATAATGTCATAGCGATTTAAGGCCGAGGACAAAGGTAACTAAGGAAGGCAGTCACAGATGGGTTTACACGTACACATGGTCAGTGTCAGCACTGTGTGTGGCCTTGTAGAACTGGTGCTGGAGGGAACACATCCGGAACACATACTTGGCAATCTCCGAGTCATCCTGTACAATCAAAACACACAGTCAAGGTTGTACAAAACATATCATAGAATACAAGGTTGTACAAAACATATCACAGAACACATGCTGAAGTGTATATGACTCCATAGATAGGATCCCTACAATCCAGTGGTGACTAACCATGTAGAACTCGATGGTCCGATTACTCCCCATCCCATTGATACCAAACACTCGCTTATTCTGAGTCAGGTTCACAATGTCTGACCACCTGCAATGCAAAACCATACATCTCATCCAAAGTCAATGAAAACAGGGCAACATATCAAACACAATCACAAACCCACCGAGATATCCCTTCTCAATGTATACATTAACCAAGTTATTATCTGATGACGCACTGGGAAAACATTTCAAAATGCCACAGAGACATACCAGGGTTAATACCCTTAAGTAGTCAACGTAAAACATAATATATTCCTACCTGAAGTAGATGGAGGGTCGGCCATTGAGATCCTTGACAGAAATACCCATGTAAGAAACACCAAGTAAGTAGTCTCTGCCTTTCTCATCCTGCAGAAAACAGAAGACACAGCTATAAAATCAACTTTATATGCCAAGAGATTACGATATATATCTCTTTACTAGACTACTGCAAAACACAAACAACCTTATCACAATAGCATGGCTTTGAAGACACATATAGGCAATCAGGGTCACCAGTAAGATCTACCCACAAACGGAAACGCACAATTAATTGATCCAAATTTGAATCAACGGACTTTTATATTAAAGTTACAATGAAAACTAGGAAATCATGTGATTGTTAATTTGAGACTGTGACCTGTGTTACACGTTCTTAAAACTTTAAAAGAGGTATGAAACCATAGCATTCACACACAGCTCAACAGAGAGTCGTCGTTTGGCTTGGACAATGACGGGTTTACACACCATGCCGCTGATGTCCCGGCTGAGCAGGTACAGATGTTAGTGCGAACGAGTCAGGATTTGAACCCCGTACCCCTATAAACCACCCCTCTTGAAATGCACACCTGCGCCCGTAACCCACGCGACGCGGCGTCAGGAACCCACGGGACTCGGGGCTGCGGCCTGATTAGCCATCTGCTCAACATGCAACGCTTCATTGCAGCAGACGACAGCAAGAGCCTGTGCTAGCTAACTGAGTATGTCTTTGACTTTCAAAGGGAAATACTCTATCAGTAGAAATAGTAGCTAAATATAGAACTAGCGAATTAGAGAACTACGCCCAACGATTTGAGAGCGCAATTGAAAAAACATGAACGTCTGACATTTCAAGAGATGAAACAATTACGACAATCACAAACATTAAAATGGTATTTGATACTGATACGGTGATAAGGGATATCTGCTTATCTTACAGATGACCGATCGTGGGACCTTGTGTGTAGCAATGGAAATATGGAATGCTAAACATGTATGGTACGGTGTCAGTTTGTCTACAAGTTCGCCTTGCTAATACATACACAATATTACCATAGGAGGCTACACAGGCGCAAAGTCAGGCTACAAGTTGATGTCGTCATAGTACCATCCGACCCACGTGGCGAAAACTGGCTTCAACAACAGGGGGGCCTGTAGCATTGCTTTACAAGATTAAGACTTCTGGCGCCTTGCATTTTGTCCTTATAATTGTTTCTAATCGGCGAATCATCCATGTGTTATAGCCCCGTTGATTCTCTAAATAACCATGTAATTTTGATATTTATCCGATTGGTAGTCATGGAGATATTGCCTTCCAGACATGACAAGAATGCTACATCGAAAAGGAACCAGTTTGGGTCGTTATCAGCGACATGATGTCGACCACAGAGACATACCCATAAATCGCGACGCAGCTAACATGCAACACAGCGAGGAGACTCAAGGTTTCCGCGGAAAATCAACATTTCCATGGAAACACAAAAAGAGGGGGCGTTTTGGACGATGGCGATTCATTGATCCCCGGATGGAAGCGCCCCTAGAGTACCGTACGAGAAGGAATCGGATTCTGTAGCTAACACATATCCATGACCAACATTAATGCTATAGGCTGACTTTGTTCCCATCATTTCAAATTTCTTCTGGGAAATGAGATGGCATATCGCCCCATCCCATACTCCGACGACAGGCTGTGAATAATCATAAGCTACCACATGCATAGAACCGCCAGCACACACATGCTCTATACTATCCAAGTATGTATGTTAAAATGTCTGCAACCCTGGAATGCCCCGTGAAGTGCATATTCCATAAATTTAGGTCGAGAGCGCGAGTGTGGTATTCAGCCAAGAATGTAAATGCGGACGGAAACAACGGGAGAGCAAACAAGCGAGAGGAAAACAGACTGACGCAACACCATCGCCTTGTACTGGTTAATGTGACAGTACAACAGTACTGACCAACGGTGGCAGGAACCACTACCAAATAGAGGCTCCGTGCTGGCTGTACTGTTTTTGTGACATGGCGGATGCTACTAACCACCAACATCGCTGGAACTGGCTTCGCCCATGATGCGACACAATTAATTCAAATAACAGACAAAATAAAGAATTCGATTTTGAGAAACAGATTAGTAACATGCACTTCCCAGGACACCAAATAGTTTAATTGTACACACCAGACCTCGCTCTCGGTACAATGACACGCCCCCTCAATAAAATCATAGATCTTTGCGGGGTCGGTGCCACATCGATGTGCATAGCCGATAGTGACGCAACATGTGTCATCGAATGATCAGCCCGAAAATGTGAGCCCGAAAATGCTAGGTTTAAACATGTGAAACTTTCAATTCAAGTTAAGTGGGCACAATTTTAGACATACTAGGTTCGGTTCAGACTGGGCTTACCTGGACAAGAAAATGCTGTAGTTCCTTAGCAATTTTTATCAAATTCAACCGCTGATGTTGCCTCCAGAGTTGAGACATGATGGTTGGGTGGCGATTGGGGACCTGATCCAATGTACGTAATCCCGATATGAGCTAGCCAAAATATTGTCGTCCACTTCGCCCAGAACGCGAACCCTACTGACTTCAAATTTGAAAATTTTCGGTTAAGGGCTCGGTAATCATATATGTAGTGATGAGGAAAAGATCCCTTTAAATTTGACAGAACACCTGCTCCCGGCGACTAGGGGTTCAAACAAGGGGGTGTAGGGTGAGACCGGGTGGGGGAACAAGGGTCAGCTACAAGTGGCTCGCGCGAAGCCGACTTTGCAGCTGCTGAACGCTCGTCGCGCATGGGCGCAGAAGCAGACGACATCATCATTCATTGGCGCGCAGCAACAGGTGGTGTTCCATTCGTATTCAAATGAGTCACACTTATGGCTTGAGAAGGCACACTTGTCAAAGAAATCGCGATTAGATTCTGGTTCACACGTCTCACGTGGGGCACAGGCGCCAAAAATGATGCTCTTTAAATAAAAAAAAGCTAAGGTATATATTACGGGTTTGTGCGAGGGGTCATATCATAGCTAGATGCTAGTTGTAAGGTATATACCGCCATCCAGACTAACTTAACAGTTCCCAAAGAAAAAAAATCTAAAGAAAAGACATATTTTGTGGATATTCAGCGTTGGTTAACTGCGTTGTAAAAAATGGGAAAAGACCCGGAGTATAACAACGGTGCAACTAGTAACCTGATGGGGAGGGACTGTCGCTCATCAACAAGGTGAGAATAAAAACACTACTATTCGATACGTAGCAGCTAAGTCGGGCAATATAATGCACGAATGCATTGCCCATGTGGTTGATTTGGAGTGCCGACAGCTGTTTGTCGCTAGTGTTGTAGGCCTACACACAGGTGACAATTACCCAGCCTTTCATCTAGATTGTAATTACGGCTCCTTCACAATCATACCTCCTCGCTACCACCGGGCACTTTCTTTCAAGTTAATGAAACAGTACCGTGGTGTCGGTTTGTCGTCAACAATTCAGCTGATAGTCATTCCATGGAATTTCATCAGCAAGAGACGTGTTTTATCAAGCGCAGACACAGACGAGGGCGATCAAAGCGACATTAGTGCGTTGCATCATAATAGTCGCGGATCTATTTCCACGAAATAGGTACGAAATAGATTAGAACAATCAGGATGTATTCAATCCATGTTACAATCTATCATATGACCCATCATAACACATTGTTCACAAAAGATGTCCTCAACCACTGCTAAATTACGGTGATGGAAAAATGCATCAACGACACGTTGGTTGTGTCTAGTAACAACGGAGATAGATATATTACAGAGGCAGGTGCGTCCCAGATATATTACAGAGGCAGGTGCGTCCCAGATATATTACAGAGGCAGGTGCGTCCCAATAACCAGAATCATTGTGCATGGGTCAAGACATATATGCAACGATAGAGTGATTACATCATAACTTATATTGGCCGTGTCACACATTATTCCATTCCTTCCTTCACAAAACGGTCACTGATTCCCAACGCAAGTTATTTCATGCAGGTATTGCTGCACCGCAATTCCAGGCAATATGATGCCCCTGCACCGCTGCCGATCAAACGCACGCTTCATCCAATATTCCTGTATTTAAAGATTTAATAAAAACCTTTATTCTGTCTGTTGACAACAACCCCTCGCAATACATCTCTAGATAATGGATTAAGTAAATGGGTCAACATTTAAAAAAATCTCTCGATATATCTACCCCCGCCCTCCTGATAGCAGGTGGGGAAAAACCCCCACCGCACGTGGCAGCAAAACAAAGATCGAGGCTTAGCAAATGTCGAAGAAAGTCACTATCGCTCCTACAATCACGAGTATACATGACAGGAGCTAAAAGGCATACAGGGAGAGGGTGTGGACGAGGGAGAGGATGTGGACGAGGGAGATGATGGTGGCGAGGATGTGGACGAGAGATTGGATGTGTACGAGGACGAGGGATTGGATGTGGGCGAGGACGAGGGATTGGATGTGGACGAGGACGAGGGAGAGGATGTGGACGAGGGAGAGGATGTGGACGAGGACGAGGGAGAGGATGTGGACGAGGACGAGGAAGTGGGCGAGACTATGCCAGTCTATGCATCTGCGTCATCTATACACGCGCTTTATGACAGTCGCTAGGACAGTAATATAAGATTTCAATCGGGGCGTATCAATCGCTCTGTTTATTCCTTTAAGCCCACGCAGTATTTATGTGTGTGCCGTAGGCGGTTGTTAACTAATCCCATTAAAGTGAATAGGATGGTCAATGACTTGCGCCCACCGCATGGCGTGCGAATGATGGATGCGGGGGTGACAGGTGACATGTCATGGACCTGAATCAGACCCACCATCTACAAACGTGAGCTACATACCATGGGTGAATCAGTCACCGACAGAATGACCGAGAGACACGCGAATAATTTAATTCAATCAAAAGACAACAACTAGGCTAACATTCGCGCGAGCGAGTTATGTGTATAAGGGGGACGTACTCAATGCAGTATCGTGGGTACCTAATGCGCTGTTAAACACTCTAGTCTATACCCCACACTAACAACTCAAGTGTAACTGTACTTTAACTGTTTAAGTGATAGATTCGCGAGATAACATCATCGAAGGTGTCCTCTATATCAGCAAGTACTTAATCCTATTATGCCTCTGAGGAATGCGGATGTCTCTGGCAACAGGTCAGTGTGATTAATATGAAGGTCAACGCGTGTAATAACTATGAAAGTGCCGGTATGAACCCAGACCAATCAGAAATGTGACATCATAACAGACGGCTATATAATAATGGTCCCACATACTACCGACTGAGACCAGAACACCAGCCCCCCACTTCCCCAAACCCTAACCCACCAACACACACAATACACCCACCTCATTTCTCACAAAAATCTAAATACCGCGAGACGACAATATGTCATTATAACCAGAGCCCACACTGAGTGGAAATTATTCTTTCAAGGATTTATGGATCTCAATCACTCCATTCATTCATCCCAGCATTTATTCGCCTGGATGAATTATCACCATTAACAATACCTTATTATATCAGATTAACTATTGAACCCAAGAGGAATTTATAATAGCCAGTAGATCCGTTCTGATCCCATCATATACCAGCTATAATATCCGTCTTACATAACATATACCATAACTGAAAGGGAACAATACAGATTTAGGCCAAACTGATTCTCTCATAACAAATATTTCTTACCATATCATGAAAACCAGATTAATCATAAGTTCAAAGGTCATATAAAGTTGTATTGTCACACCAAATGAATCAGTCCAAGTTTGTTGCTGGGTGATGGGTGTGGGAGTGAATGTCATTCATTATCCATGAATAACCCTACATAATATAATAGAAATCCACTAGACCTGCTAGCATTTTAACTTCGCACAGGGGTAACCAGGCATATTTGGAAGGCCTACCTTCATGGGATAGAACTCAGCCCCATAGCTTTCCAGCTGCTGGGCTTCCCTGATGTATCTCAGCTCAGCTGCCAATGTCTGGACACCCTGTAGTTTTCTGTGAGCTGCGATCACATCCTGGGTCAATTCTGCGAGAGATTTATCATCAGCAGTCATAGACTGTTGAGAAAAAACAAGTGGCATATTAATTGGATGGAAGTGAATGAACTGTTGAAAAAGTATCTTACTGAATTCAGTAGTTCTGATGATCACAAAAACACAATAATATTCATATCAACCAAATTATCACAGACATTGTGAAGGAATTTCAACCTATACCAGACCTTGGTCCAGAAAAGTTTGAAACATTTACTGGACCGTGATTTTTTTTACTGGACCGAAGTTTTGACAACTATATATGGCCACACTGTACTTTTAAAAATCCGCATGAAATCTACTTGTGCGTTTCTGGCAACAACGGAATCACTCGTAGTCAAGTCGCCTGGCGAATGACTAACGAACCGGCGAAAATTGTAAATATTGGGAGAAAGACGAAAGAGATGTGAAACGGCGAATTCTTGGGTTTATTTTCATTTTTGAGGGGGTACTGGCATGTATATTATATAAGAATATATTACTGGACCAAGGACCGGTGAACAATCACATTTTTTATCGGATCAAAGAAAAGTAAACTGGATGTCCGACGGGTCCGGTAAACCTTCACAATGTCTGTTATCATGATGGGAAAATATCACCCTAGTCATACAGCTTAGGGCCCAAGGAAGCAACGCTGATATAATCCACAGTAGTCACTCATAACTGAAAATGTCAACTTACTCTTGGTAAGATTATCAACTCTTTAAGAAACTCAGCAGTGTGATGCTCATAGTCATGGTCTCCAAACTCAGCTGCAGAACCCACACACAAACATATGTATGCAATGATTATTAAAGAGTTCTGTCTTGACATTGATGCTACTTGATTATATGCAAAGGTCCATTGTAAAATGCTGTTGTTTTATGGGTATTTTTCGAAATGCAAGCCAAAATAGCAAAAATATTTAGAAATGGAAGAATTCTCATACCTTGCAAGCTAAGAGCAGCTAAAACCACAGCTTCTTTTGTGGAGCATGGAAGTTTATCTTCAATTACATCAGATTTTACTTGGAGAAAGAACTGGTATCTGTCATATGATCAAATCAGAATGTAAAGCAGGGTACAGAATGGAATTCTGGGTCTCTATTAGCTAAATGTAACCCACACTCTGATGACTTGAACTTTGTCTGTTATCATTTCATGTTTATGATTGTCACCCTCTCGAAACTTACACACACACACCCACACATATGCACCCCCTCCAACTCTTCCTCACTACAGGTGCGGTTCAGATTTACATTTGAGAGGGGAGTGGGTACATGTGTTCGCGAGTGTATGGATGCATGCATGCATTTGTAAGGGATGGAGTGTTGGCGGTGGGGACAAGATTATTGTCTATAATGTTGAATTGATATACCTTACAGGTTTCATTGTCATGGTTTGGAACATGCCAGTCTATATAATTGCTAACTCAGATGAATTCTATAACCTTTGTTTGGCCTTACCAAACAATCCCACCATCTCAATGCAGTGCATTGTGTATCTCCACACATATATGTAGGGTGGAATGATATCTACTGTATCACCACTAGTAACATGTACCCATGAATGACAAAAGAATGGACAGATAAAATAGACTTTGTAGTCACTAACATTTTGCATAACACAAATCTTAATCCCCTCAACTTGGCATACTGTAAAATAATCATACCTTGTCATGCTATCCTGAATGAGATGGATGTCTCTGATGTAAAACAGTAATCCAAAATATAACAGAGGGGAGTGGGCATGTTTGTCCAACTGTTTCTTTATGGGCTTATCCAAATCCAGCCATCTCATCTGTAGCTTTTTGTTCACATACCGTAATCCAAAATAGTCCACCTGCCATTGAAAACAACAAGGTTGTAGAATATGAATATTGCAGCTACCACATAAATTTGATGAGGCAACATGATTGAGTCACATATCAGTGATGAATTTCTTTTCACTTCATATCCCCACCCAAAAGGATTCTACCAAGTTAAGGTGGTAATTATAAAAACATCAAAACAACAAATCCCCAGAAATGTTACCTCATTCAGTTCTATACGCTGGGCCAGGTTCTCAAGGCAATCGTATCCCGAGCTGTCTGATGTCAAAGTACATTCTATTAATTTATTGTCTAATAAATGTACACAGACTACATATGACTTCTTCGAAGAAACTTCATATCTCCTGGCATGTTTGAGGTGAAATCGGAATGGCATCTTGGTGTAATGTTTTAAAAGGGGCTATCAATATACCAAAGTCTCTGAACTACAAGGCATGGTTCCACACCGGAGAATCTTGAGTTCTTAGACACTTTTTGTCTTGTCTTGGTATAGTTTTGTCAATATAGGAAAGTAAAAAATCAAGTTTGCAAATCCCTTGTTGGCCTTTTCCACCTTTCGGAAGTTCACTGTAACAGTAAAAATAACGATACAAATTCTTTCCATCCAGAACTAATGAACACATTAATAGAATTTTGTAAGCAAACAAATAATATGTATGCATAGCACAGTATGGATTCTGCCACATTGAAAATTCTAAAGACTAAAAATGTTGCAATAGTTAATGACAACATATGTAATATAATATTCATTACCAATCACAATTGTAAGCTGCATTCAAAACATACATCATCAGTCCTGATTTCATAATTTTGAATTGCAAATTGCTGTCCGAGCCTTTGACTGAACATACGACATTACAGGCTGCAATCGTCTCTGTGATGATGGCCCACATTATTGAAAACGGACACCAGTAAAGACAATCGGCAATGTGCATTGCATTTGTTTTGTTCTTTACAGATTTAATGAGATACCATCCCGTCGAATTACATCCGTTCAGCTAATGCCTAAACCTAAACGAAATATCACGCAATCAATATATACATATTACGAATACCACAGAGGTATTTACACCAGTACTTCGTACCTCAAGACTGTCAAGTGTCAATCGCGGAATCAGCTTTAACAAGCTTTTAGTTTGACCACTGCAGATTGACTCGACCACTGCCACTGCCCTGTTTGACCACTGCTTACGCAGTAACACAAGGCTAATCCCGATGATAGACAATCACATGCAAATGCTAGAAACACTCACCTGGTTTCCTGGGCGCTTGTCAGTCGCCGTGACTGACGTCGTAAATTACAATACCGATTTATATGTCAAACACAAAAGATTTCGGCACATCGAGTGTTTCACAAAGATAAACTGCGTTACATGGGAGGGGCTAAACCTACAACTACCCACGGACCGATGACGTCATTTAACATAGCTCGGTTGGTTGGTACATTCCAAACTGGGGATTCCCAGGGAAGCCCACATGGGAATGCCTCGGGGACAGTTTCCGGTTTACTTCTGGTCAAAGTTTGACAGCAACAAGATGCAAAGATCACTTCAATTTATGCTGAGAAATATTGCGAATCATCGGTCTCCTGGTTTTAAACAAGCACTGGCAGGTGAATAATTTTTTTTTATAGCATTCGTCTAAACACACACTAGCTCAGGGACAGAGGCGTAAACAATTTCAACTCTAAGTCTAAGCAAGGAGTTATAACTAGCCCAACAGACCAACACTGTTGGCCTGTTGGGCTAGCTAAAAGGATTGTGGACTCTGCTGCTCGATGGGTTGTGACTATTTTTTGGATTTGCCTGCTGAGGCGGGGAAACATTTTGCTATACGTTGTAAGCTACTGCTCTCGAAGCAAGGCTTGGAGTTGGTAAGGGTTCGACACCAATGTTTGTCCGATTGCCCGGGACAAGTGATTTGTCCTGTTGGACAAGTGACTTGTCTAGTCAACTTGTCCAACCTGATCAGTGATTTTGTGGTGCCAATTTGAACTTTTGAGATCCCCCCCCCCAAATTCCGGAAGACATTCTTTGTGTTCTCATTGGATGCAGACCACATCAATGTAGATGAGGTCACAGAAAACCGAGAGTGCGTAACACAAATCAGTTTCATGAGTCAGACGCACACACGAAGGTCGATCCCGGTCCCAACCATTGCGTTGATTGGTCAAGTAGGGGCTGTCACGAAGATTGATGAACATGTCTAATGAATATTTGGACGCATTAAGTTTTAGACCTTGTTTTGTCGTAGACTCTAGGACAAGAAGTGTAGCAGAACCCCTGCAGTCTGGGACGCAGACTCATTTTTTTTTTTAACAATTTCACCGTCTCACCTGTACATAAAAGCATCCAGTGTAATACATTTTTTCAATATTTAATTTTTATTCTTTTATTACAGTAGTACAACTAAGGAGAACAATGGCATCAGTAGCTGACTATAACTTTGAGACCCTCAAAGTGACAAATCCTTCAGAGTTTGTTTACCATGTGGAAATGAACAGGCCGGAAAAATTGAATTCCATGAACCGACAATTCTGGAAGTAAGTTCACATTTTATAAAATCTTTTATTACAGGAGTGCAACTTAGGAGAACAATTGCACCAGTAGCTGACTATAACTTTGAGACCCTCAAAGTGACAAATCCTTCAGAGTTTGTTTACCATGTGGAATTGAACAGGCCTGAAAAATTGAATTCCATGAACCAACACTCTGGAAGTAAGTTCACACTTTATAAAATATTTAAGCCTCTGAACCTTCAGTGACAAACTATAGAAATATTATATATAATAGTAATAATGCATTTATTACAGATTCAAGACAGTGTTATTCCAATACTGTATAATTCTAGATTTATAATCAATACTAGATCCAAACAGGGTTTGAACGATATTGATGCCAGAATATTCCAGTCTAGATTTGAATTGAAAAATAAAATTCGGACTAACAGCCAGGCAACATTTGACATGAAACACTGAACAGAGAAGACCAGTGCTCTCAAATTTAGATAATTCTCATCTAATTAAATTTTCTTCAATACTACTGAAGCTTAATAAATTTGTGTTTTCAGGGAAATGCCAGAGTTGTTCAATAAAATTTCAGCTGACAGTGACTGCAGGGCTGTGGTATTGTCAGGTGCAGGCAGACTCTTCACAGCAGGTACAGAAACACTTCCATTGATCTCATTTCCCTGTTTTTACTGGACCATCCAAGATACAACCCCCTTTAACATGTGAATCATTTTATTTACAATACCATCGCATATGTGTCTGCTGTAGGTTTAGACTTAGGCGACATTATGGGAGTGGTTCAGTTTGATGAAGACATGGATATATCAAGGAGGTCTATGAAAATCAGACCAAATGTTATAGCATACCAGGAGAGCTTCACATCAATTGAAAAAGTATAGATACATTTACTGAGAGTAAATAGTTTTGAATTCCATTATATTCGGACATTGTGAAGGAATTTTAACCTTTATCGGACCTCGGTCCAGAAAAGTTTGAAAAACTTACTGGACCAAATTTTTTTTACTGGACCGAAGTTTTGACAACCATATATGGCCACGCTGTACTTTTAAAAATCTGCGTGAAATCTACTTGTGTGTTTCCGGCAAATACGGAATCACCCGTAGTCACGTCGCCTGGTGAATGGTTAACGAACCGGTGAAAATTGTAAATATTGGGAGAAAGACGAAAGAGATGTGAAACGGCGAATTCTTGGGTTTATTTTCATTTTTGAGGGGGTACCGGCATATATATTATATAAGAATTTATTACTGGATCAAGGACCGGTGAACATTCTCATTTTTTATCGGACCAAAGAAAAGTTTACTGAATGTCTGACGGGTCCGGTAAACCTTCACAATGTCTGTATATTATATGCATTATGATATGTATGATTTTACAAATGATTCACTATGATCCATTTTGTCAACAGCAACTGAGTACATATTTTCCTAAACAGTTTATGTTTATTACATTATGTAAATTGCAGCTTAAAATGATGGTTTATGAATCTTGAGAATCAATGCACAAATCGCTTAGAGACAACGTTAGTTGTGTTTAGCTATTAAACTGTTTGTGTAAGTACTGTTTTCTAATCACTGACCTCATGAGATCCCCTCATGTCAGCGCCAATTCTCATTATGGCATGCCATGGCTTTGTACACATTAGTGTCCCAAGCCAGTGCTTGCAGCGATCCATGGTGCTTGTATTGGAGGTGGTGTCGACCTCATTACGGCTTGTGACATGAGATACTGTACTCAGGATGCCTTCTTCCAAATAAAGGTACACACAAGATGATTTTGTCTGCTAGTGTAATTAGTAGTACCATATATATTCCTGGTGTTTTATTGTGTATTGTTGATACTTTCTGTGTTTTCATAGACATCATACAATGGTAGGGTTTGGGTTGGTTTGTTTGCCATTAAAGATAAATGTAATGTTTGTACATGAAACATAACATGTGTCATTGACAGGAAGTGGATCTGGGATTAGCAGCTGACGTAGGAACCCTTCAGAGATTGCCTAAAATCATTGGCAATGACAGCCTTGTTCGAGAACTTGCTTACACAGCCAGACGCATGCAGTCTGATGAGGCGATGAAGCTTGGCCTGGTCAACAGAGTGTTCTCAGACAAGGAAACTTTGATCGCAGGTGCCCTCGAGACAGCTAATCTGATTGCATCAAAGAGTCCTGTTGCTGTACAAGGCACTAAAGTCAACCTCGTGTACTCCCGTGATCATTCAGTGCCCGACTCATTGGATTACATAGTGAGTGTGAATATGTCGATTCTGTAGTCGTCTTATCTTTATAAAACTTGAAATGGGAATTGCTTCTATGCTATTAGATTGTTGAGTGTATAATGTAATATTGACAATTTTACTACAGGTCACTTGGAATATGGGGATGCTACAGTCAGAGGATGTGATGAAAGCTGCCATGGCTTTCATGCAAAAAACTAAAGCTGCTTTCTCCAAACTGTGAAATGTGCTGTTAGAATGATAAATGAAATCTAAAGAGTGCTACATGTATAAGAGGACATATTCAGGAGGTGGCATTTCTTGCACTTTCAATGCAATTGTGATTTTGTGAATCAACATACACTAAATAAACATTATATATATATATATATTATATATATAACTTGTGTTCCATTATGATTTTATTATGTGATTGTTAGTCAATTGTCACACATACTTATATACATATATATAGTATATATAGTATATATATATATATATATATATGTATATATATATACATATATATGTATATATATACATATATATGTATATATATACATATATATGTATATATATACATATATATGTATATATATACATATATATATGTATATATATACATATATATGTATATATATACATATATATGTATATATATACATATATATATGTATATATATACATATATATATATGTATATATATGTATATATACATATATATGTATATATATATATATATATATATTCTATCGAAGATGATAATTGTTGTATAATGTTTTGTCACTCAATCAAGCCTATGAGATAATACTGTCAATGCATTTGCAAAATTTTGTCGATGAAAATATCTGATGATCATGCCGTTAGAAGAACTGACATTTAATGCTAGTACTTTAGTGCTCTCCCAAGTCAAATTGTTTTTTAAAAAACTATTAGCTTGTGAATAAGGTATATTGGCTAAATGTGAGATTGGGCATCAACATTAATTACTGTGATAGCCAACACTGCTCGTTCTTTTGTAATAGCAATTACCAATGGCATAATTCAACCCCTATAACTTGGAATGGGTTGTTCTCTTCCTTATGGAGTCAATAATTGTAGAGAACACTCGGACAGGGTTTGGTCTGCATAATTATTAATTACCACTTATCCAAAACACCTTGCACTTCATACATAATATATCACAATTTCACAGATCTGTCATTGTTATTCACTGCACATTACGTCTCCTCGACAGCCATAGATGAAGCATAGTCTTTGTAGAGTATTGTGCCTTTCTCTGGGTCAACTGCAGCAGATAACATCTCTTCCATTTCTTCTTGTGAAAATGGCTCACCTTAACAAAACAGAAAATGTTTAGATTGTTAGTTTGCAGCTCATCAGAAGTTATACTTTCTATCTCAAGCCTGAAATGGTAAAATCCTCAGAATGTTGTCAAAGAGAAAGAGAAGGCAGCAACAAATCCTGTACAGTAAGTACAATTATAAACAATGAATAAATCACCTTCTTCTGTCATGTATTTGGTGAGCTCTTCCTGGGAGAGGAAACCTTTGTTCTCAGTGTCTAGCACATGGAATGCTTTCAAAAGCATATCTTCGGGTTGGGGCTTATATCTGCACAATACACACAGTTTGATTAATAACACGGGTGACTTCTTCAATTCAATGCATAGACATTTCAGTAGACATACAATAAACAAACAATGAAACCAGAATGAAAAATTGCATTTACTTTACTGGATGTTGATTATATTATTGATTGTAGTCTTACTCTCACAATCACAAGTGACAATAGATATTAAGTGTTGGTGTATAAATTTTGTAACAAAAGAAACTTAAAGCGGTGTCACAAAATACTTCAGTGGATGACTTGACATTATGATTGCAATATCTTAGTGAAATGAAAGACCTAATTTCAGACTGACCTCCTTTCCATCAATACATGTGTCATCATTGGAAGGAACCTCTCAAAACGAATATATCCTGTTGGTTCTTCTTCCATAATCTGTATACCAAGTACAAAATTGAGGATAATAAAAACAGCACCCAATAATCACAAAACCATGATAAACTATGCAATGAACTAATCTGCCACTCCTGCAGGTAGAATTACCTCAGCTAGAATATCATGAAGCTCTGCCTCACTTGGACAACACCCGAGGGACCGCACAATAGTCCCAACCTCTCTGAAAAGTGGAAATATCATGATTATTTTAGAATAGCCAGATTAGTGCTTATTTGAAAGGATGTGATATTATATAAAAAAACTGGGGATGAAAAATTAAATGCAATATGCAATATATAAGGTTTCATAACTTGAATATTGTTTTAAAAAAATTAACTTAACTAGATATTTGATGTATGTGATTTTATGGCATTCAGATATAATTATCACTCAAGAAATCATAAATATTTGCAGTGTGGAGCATGTGACTTTGTACTGGTTCAATGTAGTGCATGCAAATAAATGAACCCAATGGTGAAGATACCAAAGGTTTAAGAAACTTACCTGTCATCAACGGTTTTGTTTGATTCATGGTCAAATATATCAAATGCTTCTGTAATCTTCTTTTGAATATCAGCAAGAAGGGACTCTACACAATACACAAACCAACATCTGTTGATATGATGAGATGCTAGACTTACCATCGACTATGTTATTTGTTGTAGCCCCCTGCCACAAAGCGAAATATGACAGAGTAGTAATCAACTTCAAATTCCTCTCCACAATATTACCATGTCTATAACACTAATGGTTTCTTGTTTTATTAACTAATGTTACAGAAAAGGGCTTGTACATTATCACTTGTAAAAATCATTATATCATCATCTTGCAGGGCTTTGTTTTGTACCTACGTACCTATGTGGACTGAGAATTGGATGAATAACTTGTGTTCCGCTTTAATTTTACTATGTGATTGTAAATCAATTGTCACATATATTTGAGAATCGCAACTTTCGGTCACTGCAGCGCCATGTTGCACCAAAACAAACATGAGATAAGTCCCAGTCGAACGGTAGTATAAATATGTCTACTCGGATGTCTTGTTGGGCTAACATGAGATAGATAGATATATATCATATATACATATATATATATATATATATATATATATATATATATGTATATGTATGTATGTATATATATATATATATATATATATATATATATATATCTATATATATATATATATATATATATATATATATATATATATATATCTATATATATATATAGCTATATGTATATAGATATATATATAGATATATATATCTATATATATATATATATATATATATATCTATATATATATATATATATATATATATATGTATTTACAAACGCCTTTGACAAAATTTCATACGGGATCTTATTGTTGAAAAACATTCACAGGGAATCCATTATTCACAAGTGCGTATATATGTATATCACCGTCGGACCGGCGTTATAATAATAAAAAGCCAAAATGAACTGATAGTTGATTAGCCCTACTTGTAGGGCCTACAAGTCGTCTGAGTATATAGATTTATATTACCGTTCGACCGGAGCTAATAATTAATACGTCCGCGGAGGGCTATGACTGTTCGGGCTTTCTTCAGAAGACTGTGCAGCCAATGACAATCGGTATCTATTCGTGATGTCCATATAGCTATTTATGAATACATAACTTTTAATCAATGATACAGCATTATAGTAGTTTTGAAAAATACAAACCTGCGCTTTCCTTAGCTTCGTCTACAGGCTTGTCCGCCATGTTGTTTGTTTGTTGCTAACGAATCGCATCCGGTCAGCAACGACAACGTTTGTGGACGATCGCTTTCCAGTTTTATTAATGTGCGAAATGTTTGACAGTGCCAAACTCTCTGCTACCAAGAAAATAAGTAGAACACATATATGCACAATTTAAATATTCATTCCACTTCAATGCCACAACCCAATACATATTTACACGGAAATATGCAACTTTCTTGAGAAAATTTGGATTAAAATCACAGACCTTCCTGTGTTTTTCACGTATCTTATGAAGTCTGGTGTCCATAGGGAATAAATAACCTGTATCAAGTCATAATTATCAATGCTCTCAGACATTCCACTCCATCAGACAAGGAATAACATCCCTTGCCATACGGCATGATTTACAATTAATACAGCACTTTATCAAAAACAATCTATAATATCAACGGGCGGAGGTATGACGGGCGGAGTCCGTTTCTAATAAGGTTGATAACTTTATTCGTACCTGCCTTATGTTCCTGTATTTTTAAAACCCATGCAAAATACTAAAACCCATTCATGTCGAGCAGCTTTAGGCAACCCAGCTTACGACAAATGTTCCAAAAACGTTAGTCTCAAATTAAGGGAGCATTGTTTGCAAGTTTTCAGTTTACATATATACACAATAATAAAGGTACCGAGCTTCCAAAATAATTTGTCCATGAACAGTTGATATTCAAGGAGATGCATTTCGTCAGTTCATCATTACGTAACGGCTATAAAATTCCATAGCATAACCATAACGCAATCATAGCATTAACTGAACGCTATGTATTTGCTGGAAGGTAAACCCTTGGCGTGAAAGCCCTTCTGCATGCAGTTTGCTGCAATATTACCATAAAACTAATTGTTAGCAGTTTAACCTGCGATTCATTAACCACCCATGTGACGTGTCATCGAATATTTGTCTCGATATATCGCAAAGTTGCATAACAATGTCATGCTGAATATAATGATACAATCAATGGCTGCTTTTATGTTCGTAATCTATGTCGCCATGGTGATATGTTCGTGTCTTTGGGCCTTATCATAAATTGCTTATTCAAACGCAGCTGAAGTTTTTCCCACATAAATGCTATATATACTTGAGCACTGAACATTCCAAATCGCATTCCTCCCAGAACTGGTGAGTCCAGAAAATAGAAATTACATACAAAGTAAATTAACTTCATTTGAATCTGCATACATTTTCAATAAATCTCGCATATAATGTTTTTTTTTTACCTCAGCAGAGTCATCCAATCATGAGATCATTCGCTGTCATCCTCCTCGCCGCCTGCCTTGGTGTGTCCGCTGCACAGTAAGAGCTGATTGATCCATAGGCGGTTTAATACACACGAATAGGACAGGACGTCATAAATTCAAAATATAAAAACACTGGAAACCTGGTGCTGTGTTTGCAGGTTCACCTGTGGCAGTTGTGACAGCGCCAATGACCGTCTGACTCGTACTGGGTGCCGTTTGTTTTGCTTGCTCGATGTTGAGAATGACGGATTCATCAACCGTGAGAAGGCAAGGAACGCATTCAACCGATTCAATAATGGTAAGTTTCGAATCTATCAATAACT
Source organism: Urechis unicinctus (assembly GCA_034190875.2). Lineage (NCBI taxonomy): Eukaryota > Metazoa > Annelida > Polychaeta > Xenopneusta > Urechidae > Urechis > Urechis unicinctus. The sequence continues at coordinate 60,098,642 of CM067346.1, forward strand.
TTATGAACATAATTGTACCCTGTTCTGATGTGCCGTAAGCACAGCCCTTCACCGATATCTGTGTGGGTGTACAGGCAACCCAGTCGACCGCGCCCAGTTCGCTGACATTATGAGGGAGGAAGTCCAGCTTTGTGACGGCGAGTCCAGTGGTGTGTTTGACCTCATCGTCATTATTGGCGGTGGAAGTCTGAGTTCGATTGATGCATCTGACATGGAGGCCCTCATTGACCTCATGGAAGAGGCTAACGGTGGTATCCGTAAGTGTTTTCAATACAGCGTTCATGGATATCTGCTTCGTTTAATTAAATAGATCTAACGATGTTTCACATTTCTGCAACGATAAAATGTTTCTTTGTTCAGCTAATGTTGACAAGGCTGCTTACCTGGACTTCTACGCCTTGGTAAGATCATCCACCAATTCTTATACCTGTGGTTGAGAGTCGCATGAATACCACTTATGCTGAATGTTTAACTTTATTTTATAACTGTGATTTCAGGCTTACTTCGCGGTTGGTGACGACAACTGTTCCATTGGATATTAAATGTGTAATATCTTTATATATGATGAATAAACATTGACTCTACGATAGGACATGGTTGTTCGTGCTTTGTTCAATCCTGTAGTCATGCGAGGATATTCTTGATTTCCGGAGGAACTGTTGGTTCGGTGTATAGCGATGCTCAAAACAGAACAATGACATATGTTGAATGGCATTTTTGAGGTTAATAGGGTACATCGCTAACAATATGCAACTCGTTTTAAAACACCATACAGGGATTACATCACACCAAGAAGTGCTTAATTGATACAGATACACTCTTCTGACCTCTAATTTTACTCTTATTTACAAATAAGAATGATTGCGAATCCCAAGTTACAGCAATCTTGAATATACGAAAGAGCAGTTTCCTAAAATATGTAAGGACTGGTTGAATTAAATGTATAAAGTTAACATGACTAAGTGTACAACCCTTAGCGTAATTTGTTTACCGACGTAACCTTTCTCAAAGGTAAAATGTATGACAAAATGTCTTTTATTCGGATGTATTGTCCGTGGCAGAACAAATTGTATAATTTTGTTAATTGTTTTATGTAGGTTACATAAAAGCTGTAAAATTATGTTGTTTTTGTTGTTGATTTTGCATGAAAGCAAATTAACAATACATGAAACGGAAGTCCAGAAAAAATGACCGAATAGGAGGGGTTGTGATCATTACCGATCATTGTTCCATTAGTAATTCGTATATTTTGCTTACCTGTTTATTCACCCTGGGAATGAAAATTTAAGTAATCTTTTGTTCAAGGTTAATGCATCCCCCCACCCCTTATGTTTGCCTCCATGTTGGAGAAAACGAACAGCAGATAGCTCTCATGGAGTACGTAAGATATGTTTTTAATTTTGACAGTGACCTTGAAATAAGGTCAAAGTCTTCCAAGAACCATTCTCTTGTAGTGTTCGTTGTCATGATGATATGGCCAACAAATCGTACTAAGTTTCGTTTTGCTAGCTGCATTAGTTATGGAACTCACCGGTATCAGTCCAAATGACATCTGACATGGAGTTCCTCATTGACCTCATGGAGGAGGCTAGCGGTGGTGTCCGTGAGTGCATTCAACACGCAATACGTTGTTCCCTCATGGAGTTAAAAATTACTATACCTTCATATTCAATCGTCATTACACAATAATAACAATGCCTCCATTTTTGCAGCTAACGTTGGATAGGCTGCTTATCAGTGTTCATTCATATTTTGCATTTATGACATCCTGTCCTATTCGTGTGTATTAAGCAGCTCTTACTGTGCAGCGGACACACCAAGACAGGCGGCGAGGAGGATGACAGAAGGTTCTCATGATGGAATGCTGAAATCAAAGAGGTTACGGATATGAAAATACTCCGAAGATTTGGGGTTTACCAAATAAAAATTAAGATAGTTGCATTAAGCTCTTGCAACACTGGAATTATATAGTCAATACTTCAATTTCCTCACTCAGTGTCGTGAATTTGAGAGCATTGCCACTATATATATATATATATATATATATATATATATATATATATATATATATATATATATATATATATATATATATATCATGCCCCATGATCGCTAGGTGTTTAGGTGATAAGGTTAATGTTAGATAACTGATATCGTGGGACATTCTGTGCTACGGTGTTGCCTTATTCCATATGGCTACTTTTGTTTCAGTTACATAACTTTAAATCGTGACCTGAAATTGCTCACATGTCAAGATTACTCAGCAAATGCGAACAATGCCATCCGTGAGTACTCTCTGATCCCGGGCAAATCCAGATGCCCTTGTCAGGATATGAAAGAATGTTTGAAGTGACCAAAGCTGTTTCAGGTTGATCCTGAGCGTGAGTTCATTGGAGTAAAGGGTTAAGTTCCGGTTCGGTGATTACGTTTGTGAGGGCCTCAGAGTCAGCATAGATTAGGAAAGGAACTGGGAATTATTTGTGTTGGTTCTGGAAGGTGAGAATGCTCATACCCATCACATGCATTTATATACTCTCCCTGCTGTTTGACTGATCCCACGGAATTCTGGCTTGTGCTTCTCCTTAAGATCCTCCCTGGAGATGCCGTGCAGGCACCTCTTGTAAGTGCTTGCCTTGCTTATACTTGCTCTGGTCGTGCAGCAGACGATTAAAATCCTTCACCCAGATATAATAAAACTTACCCACCTTCTCAATCAGCAGCAGATCATATATCTGGGACAACTTCATGCTGCTTGCTCAGCCGGTGGACAATCATTGAAATTAGGGTTACGAAACTTGGAGCAATCAAGGCACTTGTCTTTCGTGTTCTTTACATTGATGATTGCCTTCCTGTTCTCTAAGGGAGCTGGCTGTGGAATGTATGAGCCACCCCACAGTGGCTGGTATTGAGTGTTAGCATGGTTTACTATTCTCTAGTTGGAAGTTTTTGAGTTTTAAAATGTGCACAGGGGGCGTGCTTGTCATGCGCTGGCTGGGTGTCACTGCTTGGAGCTCACTCATAACAGCGGGAAATATACTGTGAATGCGTATCTATGCGCAGCAGAGTTTGTGCGACACAACATTTTGGGCACAGACATATCCTGCTATTCGTCCACATCCGCACTTGCGGCAGGTGTGTGATAGCATGAGCCCAAGCTTCACACGTGAATGGTGCACTCTACAAATGCTCATACACGCGCAGTTTCTTGCTTTGGTGCTGAAACCTGCTAACAAGCCAGTAACTTGTGTTCTAAGCTATTTATCGACCCATCCTACATTCTGCTAATACACTTTTTATCGATGTATCATACATGCATGTGAGTTTATAGGAAGTATCGCCTCTGCAAGCTGGTGCCATAACCTCTAGTCATTGCCTCATACGCGCACGTAAACATGTATCATTTGGTGCTACACTCGTTAGAGCATGGTTTTATCATTTATGATATGTACATAAAAGACCAAAAAGAAGGCAATCAATTTCGAATTCCATTCAACTTACAAAAAGGAAAGACATCATAGATTTGTAATACAGCTGACAGGTTGAAGTATGTTAGAGAAGTACACTCCTCAACAGATCCAGTAATACTGGGGGAATAAATGAAATCTTGAATCCTGTTGACTACAATGACTTCTATTTCTGAATTCATTGTTATCGATATAATATTTATCATGATTTAAATTCATAACACGTAGGATACTTTCCATACATTCTACAAAGCAAGATAAATATATATATGGTAACATATTTCATCGAGAAATACATTAACCCAGTCCAAACAATAAATAGAATAGAATAAAAACGATTGATTTGATTATCTTCTTGTACAATACCCATGATAGGTATATACCCAATGGGGCAGAGGCAAACTGGAAATCAATCTAAGAGATAAGCCTGGTGGTTTGTCAAGTTGGACAAGTTAGCGACGAGCTTCCATTAAGGGTCTTCAATGGTATTGGGACGATTCTGCGAGAACGTATATTTTCTTATTTGTATCCTCAAAGGTCCACAAATATGGTAGATGGAATAATTGGTAGATAGTATGTAGCCAATGATATTGTTTTTTTGTCAGTTTTTTTATTTTTTTTTTCAGAAATGTTCTGACTCTATGTCGTCCAAAACCGCATAAGGTACGAAGAAGGGAATTACATACAAAGTTGTGCCTAAGCTTCGGCCAAGGACAGTTTGGTTCGCGTGTGTTTTAGGCGCATCGATTGGCGGCCATTTTGAACATTTTTTTGTGTTTTTCGCACAGCTCCATAACTACTGCATCCAACTGAACGAAACTTAGTGCGATTGCTAGCTGTGTATCATGACCAAATATGTTACATAAGAATTGTCCTCAGATGACCTTGATCTTATTTCAAGGTCACTGTCAAAATTGAAAACGTTGTGAATTGCTATAACATGATTTGCAAACATAACTTACATACTCCATAACAGTCGCACTCGTGCTATCAACTGTTCGATTTCTCCAACATGGAGGCAAACATAGGGGGGGGGGGGGGGGGGGGGGGGGGGGGGTGCACAAACTGTGAACAAAAGATTACTTAAATTTTCATTCCCAGGGTAAATAGACAGGTAAGCTTGGTTATACGAAATACTAATAGAACAATGATCGGTAATGATCACACCTCCTCCTATTCGGTCATTTTCTGGACTTCCATTTCACGTATTGTTAATTTGCTTTCATGTAACATCCATAAAAAAACTACACACGGACAAAACAACCAAATAAAAGACATGTTGTCATACATTTAACCATTGAGAAACGCTACGTCGGTTAACAAATTACGCAAGGGGTTGTACACTTGATCATGTTAACATTTATTGCAAGACTGGCTCCCATTCTGATTAGTTGGCTTTGTCTATGATCAAATCTCCATTTTTAACTCAAAGAACTGTTCGATTTGAAACTTTTGTATAAAGAAGAATGGCCTACAAGAGACGGGTTAAAACAGTTAATTCAACCAGTCCTTACATCTTTTTGTAACTGCTCTTTTGTATATTTAAGTTTTCTGTAACTTGGGATTCGCCCTCATTCTTCTTTGTGCTTTATAGTACTCGAGCAAATTAGAGGTCTGAAGATTGTATCTGTATCGACAAAGCACTTCTTGGTGTGATGTAATCACTGTAGGGTGTTTTAAAACGAGTTGCATATTGTTGGCGATGTACCCTATTTCCCTTACAAATGCAATTCAACATATGTTATTGTTCTGTTCTGAGCATCGATATACACCAAACCAACAGTTCCTCCGGAAATCAAGAATATTCTCGCATGACTACAGGATGTTTTTCTAGGTTTGAACAAAGCACGAACAACCATGTCCTATCGTAGAGTCAATGTTTTTATTCATCATATATAAAGATATTACACATTTAATATCCAATGGAACAGTTGTCGTCACCAACCGCGAAGTAAGCCTGAAATCACAGTTATAAAATAAAGTTAAACATTCAGCATAAGTGGTATTCATGCGACTCTCAACCACAGGTATAAGAATTGGTGGATGATCTTACCAAGGCGTAGAAGTCCAGGTAAGCAGCCTTGTCAACATTAGCTGAACAAAGAAACATTTTATCGTTGCAGAAATGTGAAACATCGTTTGATCAATTTAATTAAACGAAGCAGATATCCATGAACGCCGTATTGAAAACACTTACGGATACCACCGTTAGCCTCTTCCATGAGGTCAATGAGGGCCTCCATGTCAGATGCATCAATCGAACTCAGACTTCCACCGCCAATAATGACGATGAGGTCAAACACACCACTGGACTCGCCGTCACAAAGCTGGACTTCCTCCCTCATAATGTCAGCGAACTGGGCGCGGTCGACTGGGTTGCCTGTACACCCACACAGATATCGGTGAAGGGCTGTGCTTACGGCACATCAGAACAAGGTACAATTGTGCTTATAAAGTTATTGATAGATTCGAAACTTACCATTATTGAATCGGTTGAATGCGTTCCTTGCTTTCTCACGGTTGATGAATCCGTCATTCTCAACATCGAGCAAGCAAAACAAACGGCACCCAGTACGAGTCAGACGGTCATTGGCGCTGTCACAACTGCCACAGGTGAACCTGCAAACACAGCACCAGGTTTCCAGTGTTCATTCATATTTTGCATTTATGACATACCGTCTTGTCCTATTCGTGTGTATTAAACCGCCAATAAATCAATCAGCTCTCACTGTGCAGCGGACACACCAAGGCAGGCGGCGAGGAGGATGACAGCGATGGATCTCATGATGTAATGCTGAAATCAAAGAGGTTACAGATATGAAAATACTCTGAAGATATGGAGTTTACCAAATAAAAATTAAGATAGTTGCATTAAGCTGTTGCAACACTGGAATTATAAAGTCAATACTTCAATTTCTTCACTCAGTGTCGTGAATTTGAGAGCATTGCCACTATATGTATATATATATATATATATATGATGCCCCATGATCGCTAGGTGTTTAGGTGATAAGGTTAATGTTAGATAATTGATATCGTGGGACATTCTGTGCTAAGGTGTTGCCTTACTCCATATGGCTACTATTGTATCAGTTACATAACTTTAAATCGTGACCTGAAATTTATGACATGTCAGTGGAAATAGGAAGTTTATAAGATAGGGATTTTGTGGTCCATATGGTCTTTCAAATAAATGTATATGACATCACGATGAATGATATAGAATTACCTAATACATTAGCGAATTGCTTTCGACTAATGGAACTTTCTTTTTTGATCTGCTGGGAATGACCATTCATGTCATTATGTGGAGGGGTCAAACACTTGAACCCTCCTCTGTGAGATCAGTTTGCAAGAAGAGATATTTTCCAAAAAGATGGATAAATATTTCTGACATTCCTCCAAGCTTTTGTCACCTTTGTTATCACTTCAGTATTGATAGTCATTCTCTGGTTCTCATTGTAAGGTAAATGGTGAACATGTGCTAATCAGTTTTAATAAAGTAGGTGGAAGGTTATTCTGAATACCCATGCGTCAATATTTCTGGGGCTTGATTACATTAATGCTGGTAGGGATATTTGTCTGAGCTGTTGAAAAACATGGCATCGAGAGTTTATATCAAGTTCTTCTATCGGCAAGTGGACTACAGTTGACTCAAGATGTCGATAAACACACATAAAGGGTGCTGTAATATAATGCACACAGAAATAATGCCTTTTCAAAATAAAATGGCTCATCTGATATTGTGTATGGGTGGTGAGCTGGAAGATGGATGAATCCTAGGCGAAAACATCCGCGATCTGGATTCAATTTGGCGATTAAGGGTCACTGTCCTGCTGTGATATTACTAAACAAAAAGGCAGTTCCAACAAATACAGCATAATTTACTTTTTGATTTACACCCGACCCGACAAGACTGTCTAACTACCATTAAAATATACATCTGATTATGTCATTACCAGTGGCAGTGGCAACGTAAAACAAAACAGCTCATGTCCATTGTAGCCATAGTTTACACGGGGCTGCTGATTGGTTTGCCATGCTCGCAATTACTACCTCGTTGCTATGGGTAATGGTTTCATTAGGTCAACAACTTAAAACATATTCAAGTGAACAAACAGGTGAATTTTTATGTTGCTCATGCGAAGTGACGCAACATTAACTCGATCAGCAGTGGTGACGTGCATAAGATCGCACGATTTTCTCGCTGTATCGCTTACCCTTGGCTTATGCAATCTTATCAGTTCCCACACTGATTGAATGCACATTGGGCTGACGATATATAGGGTGTGGGTGAGCTGAGTATTCACAGAAATTTCAGGAAGCTACAACAGGTATGTAGGAGACAATAGCTAATGTCTTGGTACAGGAAAGCACTTCATCATATATAGTGCTTTTAGACACTTTCGTTTTAAAATTTCAGGCATGAATTCGTTCACAATCATCCTCCTCGCCGCCTGTCTCGGCGTGTCCTCTGCACAGTAAGATATTCTGTGAAATACTTACTCATACACTTTTTGCTTGTAGCCAAATATGAGTGAATCCTGGAAATCTGGTGCTGTGTTTACAGGTTCACCTGTGGCAGCTGTGACAGCGCCAATGACCGTCTGACTCGCACTGGGGTGCCGTTTGTTTTGCTTGCTCGATGTTGAGAATGACGGATTCATCAACCGTGAGAAGGCAAGGAACGCATTCAACCGATTCAATAATGGTAAGTTTCGAATCTATAAATAACTTCATAAACACAAGTGTACCCTGTTCTGATGTGCCGTAAGCACAGCACTTCACCGATATCTGTGTGGGTGTATAGGCAACCCAGTCGACCGCGCCCAGTTCGCTGACATTATGAGGGAGGAAGTCCAGCTTTGTGACGGCGAGTCCAGTGGTGTGTTTGACCTCATCGTCATTATTGGCGGTGGAAGTCTGAGTTCGATTGATGCATCTGACATGGAGGCCCTCATTGACCTCATGGAAGAGGCTAACGGTGGTATCCGTAAGTGTTTTCAATACGCGTTCATGGATATCTGCTTCGTTTAATTAAATAGATCTAACGATGTTTCACATTTCTGCAACGATAAAATGTTTCTTTGTTCAGCTAATGTTGACAAGGCTGCTTACCTGGACTTCTACGCCTTGGTAAGATCATCCACCAATTCTTATACCTGTGGTTGAGAGTCGCATGAATACCACTTATGCTGAATGTTTAACTTTATTTTATAACTGTGATTTCAGGCTTACTTCGCGGTTGGTGACGACAACTGTTCCATTGGATATTAAATGTGTAATATCTTTATATATGATGAATAAACATTGACTCTACGATAGGACATGGTTGTTCGTGCTTTGTTCAATCCTGTAGTCATGCGAGGATATTCTTGATTTCCGGAGGAACTGTTGGTTCGGTGTATAGCGATGCTCAAAACAGAACAATGACATATGTTGAATGGCATTTTTGAGGTTAATAGGGTACATCGCTAACAATATGCAACTCGTTTTAAAACACCATACAGGGATTACATCACACCAAGAAGTGCTTAATTGATACAGATACACTCTTCTGACCTCTAATTTTACTCTTATTTACAAATAAGAATGATTGCGAATCCCAAGTTACAGCAATCTTGAATATACGAAAGAGCAGTTTCCTAAAATATGTAAGGACTGGTTGAATTAAATGTATAAAGTTAACATGACTAAGTGTACAACCCTTAGCGTAATTTGTTTACCGACGTAACCTTTCTCAAAGGTAAAATGTATGACAAAATGTCTTTTATTCGGATGTATTGTCCGTGGCAGAACAAATTGTATAATTTTGTTAATTGTTTTATGTAGGTTACATAAAAGCTGTAAAATTATGTTGTTTTTGTTGTTGATTTTGCATGAAAGCAAATTAACAATACATGAAACGGAAGTCCAGAAAATGACCGAATAGGAGGGGTTGTGATCATTACCGATCATTGTTCCATTAGTAATTCGTATATTTTGCTTACCTGTTTATTCACCCTGGGAATGAAAATTTAAGTAATCTTTTGTTCAAGGTTAATGCATCCCCCCACCCCTTATGTTTGCCTCCATGTTGGAGAAAACGAACAGCAGATAGCTCTCATGGAGTACGTAAGATATGTTTTTAATTTTGACAGTGACCTTGAAATAAGGTCAAAGTCTTCCAAGAACCATTCTCTTGTAGTGTTCGTTGTCATGATGATATGGCCAACAAATCGTACTAAGTTTCGTTTTGCTAGCTGCATTAGTTATGGAACTCACCGGTATCAGTCCAAATGACATCTGACATGGAGTTCCTCATTGACCTCATGGAGGAGGCTAGCGGTGGTGTCCGTGAGTGCATTCAACACGCAATACGTTGTTCCCTCATGGAGTTAAAAATTACTATACCTTCATATTCAATCGTCATTACACAATAATAACAATGCCTCCATTTTTGCAGCTAACGTTGGATAGGCTGCTTATCAGTGTTCATTCATATTTTGCATTTATGACATCCTGTCCTATTCGTGTGTATTAAGCAGCTCTTACTGTGCAGCGGACACACCAAGACAGGCGGCGAGGAGGATGACAGAAGGTTCTCATGATGGAATGCTGAAATCAAAGAGGTTACGGATATGAAAATACTCCGAAGATTTGGGGTTTACCAAATAAAAATTAAGATAGTTGCATTAAGCTCTTGCAACACTGGAATTATATAGTCAATACTTCAATTTCCTCACTCAGTGTCGTGAATTTGAGAGCATTGCCACTATATATATATATATATATATATATATATATATATATATATATTATGCCCCATGATCGCTAGGTGTTTAGGTGATAAGGTTAATGTTAGATAACTGATATCGTGGGACATTCTGTGCTACGGTGTTGCCTTATTCCATATGGCTACTTTTGTTTCAGTTACATAACTTTAAATCGTGACCTGAAATTGCTCACATGTCAAGATTACTCAGCAAATGCGAACAATGCCATCCGTGAGTACTCTCTGATCCCGGGCAAATCCAGATGCCCTTGTCAGGATATGAAAGAATGTTTGAAGTGACCAAAGCTGTTTCAGGTTGATCCTGAGCGTGAGTTCATTGGAGTAAAGGGTTAAGTTCCGGTTCGGTGATTACGTTTGTGAGGGCCTCAGAGTCAGCATAGATTAGGAAAGGAACTGGGAATTATTTGTGTTGGTTCTGGAAGGTGAGAATGCTCATACCCATCACATGCATTTATATACTCTCCCTGCTGTTTGACTGATCCCACGGAATTCTGGCTTGTGCTTCTCCTTAAGATCCTCCCTGGAGATGCCGTGCAGGCACCTCTTGTAAGTGCTTGCCTTGCTTATACTTGCTCTGGTCGTGCAGCAGACGATTAAAATCCTTCACCCAGATATAATAAAACTTACCCACCTTCTCAATCAGCAGCAGATCATATATCTGGGACAACTTCATGCTGCTTGCTCAGCCGGTGGACAATCATTGAAATTAGGGTTACGAAACTTGGAGCAATCAAGGCACTTGTCTTTCGTGTTCTTTACATTGATGATTGCCTTCCTGTTCTCTAAGGGAGCTGGCTGTGGAATGTATGAGCCACCCCACAGTGGCTGGTATTGAGTGTTAGCATGGTTTACTATTCTCTAGTTGGAAGTTTTTGAGTTTTAAAATGTGCACAGGGGGCGTGCTTGTCATGCGCTGGCTGGGTGTCACTGCTTGGAGCTCACTCATAACAGCGGGAAATATACTGTGAATGCGTATCTATGCGCAGCAGAGTTTGTGCGACACAACATTTTGGGCACAGACATATCCTGCTATTCGTCCACATCCGCACTTGCGGCAGGTGTGTGATAGCATGAGCCCAAGCTTCACACGTGAATGGTGCACTCTACAAATGCTCATACACGCGCAGTTTCTTGCTTTGGTGCTGAAACCTGCTAACAAGCCAGTAACTTGTGTTCTAAGCTATTTATCGACCCATCCTACATTCTGCTAATACACTTTTTATCGATGTATCATACATGCATGTGAGTTTATAGGAAGTATCGCCTCTGCAAGCTGGTGCCATAACCTCTAGTCATTGCCTCATACGCGCACGTAAACATGTATCATTTGGTGCTACACTCGTTAGAGCATGGTTTTATCATTTATGATATGTACATAAAAGACCAAAAAGAAGGCAATCAATTTCGAATTCCATTCAACTTACAAAAAGGAAAGACATCATAGATTTGTAATACAGCTGACAGGTTGAAGTATGTTAGAGAAGTACACTCCTCAACAGATCCAGTAATACTGGGGGAATAAATGAAATCTTGAATCCTGTTGACTACAATGACTTCTATTTCTGAATTCATTGTTATCGATATAATATTTATCATGATTTAAATTCATAACACGTAGGATACTTTCCATACATTCTACAAAGCAAGATAAATATATATATGGTAACATATTTCATCGAGAAATACATTAACCCAGTCCAAACAATAAATAGAATAGAATAAAAACGATTGATTTGATTATCTTCTTGTACAATACCCATGATAGGTATATACCCAATGGGGCAGAGGCAAACTGGAAATCAATCTAAGAGATAAGCCTGGTGGTTTGTCAAGTTGGACAAGTTAGCGACGAGCTTCCATTAAGGGTCTTCAATGGTATTGGGACGATTCTGCGAGAACGTATATTTTCTTATTTGTATCCTCAAAGGTCCACAAATATGGTAGATGGAATAATTGGTAGATAGTATGTAGCCAATGATATTGTTTTTTGTCAGTTTTTTTTTTTTTTTTTTCAGAAATGTTCTGACTCTATGTCGTCCAAAACCGCATAAGGTACGAAGAAGGGAATTACATACAAAGTTGTGCCTAAGCTTCGGCCAAGGACAGTTTTTGGTTCGCGTGTGTTTTAGGCGCATCGATTGGCGGCCATTTTGAACATTTTTTTTTGTGTTTTTTCGCACAGCTCCATAACTACTGCATCCAACTGAACGAAACTTAGTGCGATTGCTAGCTGTGTATCATGACCAAATATGTTACATAAGAATTGTCCTCAGATGACCTTGATCTTATTTCAAGGTCACTGTCAAAATTGAAAACGTTGTGAATTGCTATAACATGATTTGCAAACATAACTTACATACTCCATAACAGTCGCACTCGTGCTATCAACTGTTCGATTTCTCCAACATGGAGGCAAACATAAGGGAGGGGGGGGGGGGGTGCACAAACTGTGAACAAAAGATTACTTAAATTTTCATTCCCAGGGTAAATAGACAGGTAAGCTTGGTTATACGAAATACTAATAGAACAATGATCGGTAATGATCACACCTCCTCCTATTCGGTCATTTTCTGGACTTCCATTTCACGTATTGTTAATTTGCTTTCATGTAACATCCATAAAAAAACTACACACGGACAAAACAACCAAATAAAAGACATGTTGTCATACATTTAACCATTGAGAAACGCTACGTCGGTTAACAAATTACGCAAGGGGTTGTACACTTGATCATGTTAACATTTATTGCAAGACTGGCTCCCATTCTGATTAGTTGGCTTTGTCTATGATCAAATCTCCATTTTTAACTCAAAGAACTGTTCGATTTGAAACTTTTGTATAAAGAAGAATGGCCTACAAGAGACGGGTTAAAACAGTTAATTCAACCAGTCCTTACATCTTTTTGTAACTGCTCTTTTGTATATTTAAGTTTTCTGTAACTTGGGATTCGCCCTCATTCTTCTTTGTGCTTTATAGTACTCGAGCAAATTAGAGGTCTGAAGATTGTATCTGTATCGACAAAGCACTTCTTGGTGTGATGTAATCACTGTAGGGTGTTTTAAAACGAGTTGCATATTGTTGGCGATGTACCCTATTTCCCTTACAAATGCAATTCAACATATGTTATTGTTCTGTTCTGAGCATCGATATACACCAAACCAACAGTTCCTCCGGAAATCAAGAATATTCTCGCATGACTACAGGATGTTTTTCTAGGTTTGAACAAAGCACGAACAACCATGTCCTATCGTAGAGTCAATGTTTATTCATCATATATAAAGATATTACACATTTAATATCCAATGGAACAGTTGTCGTCACCAACCGCGAAGTAAGCCTGAAATCACAGTTATAAAATAAAGTTAAACATTCAGCATAAGTGGTATTCATGCGACTCTCAACCACAGGTATAAGAATTGGTGGATGATCTTACCAAGGCGTAGAAGTCCAGGTAAGCAGCCTTGTCAACATTAGCTGAACAAAGAAACATTTTATCGTTGCAGAAATGTGAAACATCGTTTGATCAATTTAATTAAACGAAGCAGATATCCATGAACGCCGTATTGAAAACACTTACGGATACCACCGTTAGCCTCTTCCATGAGGTCAATGAGGGCCTCCATGTCAGATGCATCAATCGAACTCAGACTTCCACCGCCAATAATGACGATGAGGTCAAACACACCACTGGACTCGCCGTCACAAAGCTGGACTTCCTCCCTCATAATGTCAGCGAACTGGGCGCGGTCGACTGGGTTGCCTGTACACCCACACAGATATCGGTGAAGGGCTGTGCTTACGGCACATCAGAACAAGGTACAATTGTGCTTATAAAGTTATTGATAGATTCGAAACTTACCATTATTGAATCGGTTGAATGCGTTCCTTGCTTTCTCACGGTTGATGAATCCGTCATTCTCAACATCGAGCAAGCAAAACAAACGGCACCCAGTACGAGTCAGACGGTCATTGGCGCTGTCACAACTGCCACAGGTGAACCTGCAAACACAGCACCAGGTTTCCAGTGTTCATTCATATTTTGCATTTATGACATACCGTCTTGTCCTATTCGTGTGTATTAAACCGCCAATAAATCAATCAGCTCTCACTGTGCAGCGGACACACCAAGGCAGGCGGCGAGGAGGATGACAGCGATGGATCTCATGATGTAATGCTGAAATCAAAGAGGTTACAGATATGAAAATACTCTGAAGATATGGAGTTTACCAAATAAAAATTAAGATAGTTGCATTAAGCTGTTGCAACACTGGAATTATAAAGTCAATACTTCAATTTCTTCACTCAGTGTCGTGAATTTGAGAGCATTGCCACTATATGTATATATATATATATATATATATATATATGATGCCCCATGATCGCTAGGTGTTTAGGTGATAAGGTTAATGTTAGATAATTGATATCGTGGGACATTCTGTGCTAAGGTGTTGCCTTACTCCATATGGCTACTATTGTATCAGTTACATAACTTTAAATCGTGACCTGAAATTTATGACATGTCAGTGGAAATAGGAAGTTTTATAAGATAGGGATTTTGTGGTCCATATGGTCTTTCAAATAAATGTATATGACATCACGATGAATGATATAGAATTACCTAATACATTAGCGAATTGCTTTCGACTAATGGAACTTTCTTTTTTGATCTGCTGGGAATGACCATTCATGTCATTATGTGGAGGGGTCAAACACTTGAACCCTCCTCTGTGAGATCAGTTTGCAAGAAGAGATATTTTCCAAAAAGATGGATAAATATTTCTGACATTCCTCCAAGCTTTTGTCACCTTTGTTATCACTTCAGTATTGATAGTCATTCTCTGGTTCTCATTGTAAGGTAAATGGTGAACATGTGCTAATCAGTTTTAATAAAGTAGGTGGAAGGTTATTCTGAATACCCATGCGTCAATATTTCTGGGGCTTGATTACATTAATGCTGGTAGGGATATTTGTCTGAGCTGTTGAAAAACATGGCATCGAGAGTTTATATCAAGTTCTTCTATCGGCAAGTGGACTACAGTTGACTCAAGATGTCGATAAACACACATAAAGGGTGCTGTAATATAATGCACACAGAAATAATGCCTTTTCAAAATAAAATGGCTCATCTGATATTGTGTATGGGTGGTGAGCTGGTAGATGGATGAATCCTAGGCGAAAACATCCGCGATCTGGATTCAATTTGGCGATTAAGGGTCACTGTCCTGCTGTGATATTACTAAACAAAAAGGCAGTTCCAACAAATACAGCATAATTTACTTTTTGATTTACACCCGACCCGACAAGACTGTCTAACTACCATTAAAATATACATCTGATTATGTCATTACCAGTGGCAGTGGCAACGTAAAACAAAACAGCTCATGTCCATTGTAGCCATAGTTTACACGGGGCTGCTGATTGGTTTGCCATGCTCGCAATTACTACCTCGTTGCTATGGGTAATGGTTTCATTAGGTCAACAACTTAAAACATATTCAAGTGAACAAACAGGTGAATTTTTATGTTGCTCATGCGAAGTGACGCAACATTAACTCGATCAGCAGTGGTGACGTGCATAAGATCGCACGATTTTCTCGCTGTATCGCTTACCCTTGGCTTATGCAATCTTATCAGTTCCCACACTGATTGAATGCACATTGGGCTGACGATATATAGGGTGTGGGTGAGCTGAGTATTCACAGAAATTTCAGGAAGCTACAACAGGTATGTAGGAGACAATAGCTAATGTCTTGGTACAGGAAAGCACTTCATCATATATAGTGCTTTTAGACACTTTCGTTTTAAAATTTCAGGCATGAATTCGTTCACAATCATCCTCCTCGCCGCCTGTCTCGGCGTGTCCGCTGCACAGTAAGATATTCTGTGAAATACTTACTCATACACTTTTTGCTTGTAGCCAAATATGAGTGAATCCTGGAAATCTGGTGCTGTGTTTACAGGTTCACCTGTGGCAGCTGTGACAGCGCCAATGACCGTCTGACTCGCACTGGGTGCCGTTTGTTTTGCTTGCTCGATGTTGAGAATGACGGATTCATCAACCGTGAGAAGGCAAGGAACGCATTCAACCGATTCAATAATGGTAAGTTTCGAATCTATAAATAACTTCATAAACACAAGTGTACCCTGTTCTGATGTGCCGTAAGCACAGCACTTCACCGATATCTGTGTGGGTGTATAGGCAACCCAGTCGACCGCGCCCAGTTCGCTGACATTATGAGGGAGGAAGTCCAGCTTTGTGACGGCGAGTCCAGTGGTGTGTTTGACCTCATCGTCATTATTGGCGGTGGAAGTCTGAGTTCGATTGATGCATCTGACATGGAGGCCCTCATTGACCTCATGGAAGAGGCTAACGGTGGTATCCGTAAGTGTTTTCAATACGGCGTTCATGGATATCTGCTTCGTTTAATTAAATTGATCAAACGATGTTTCACATTTCTGCAACGATAAAATGTTTCTTTGTTCAGCTAATGTTGACAAGGCTGCTTACCTGGACTTCTACGCCTTGGTAAGATCATCCACCAATTCTTATACCTGTGGTTGAGAGTCGCATGAATACCACTTATGCTGAATGTTTAACTTTATTTTATAACTGTGATTTCAGGCTTACTTCGCGGTTGGTGACGACAACTGTTCCATTGGATATTAAATGTGTAATATCTTTATATGATGATGAATAAACATTGGCGCGTAGTTAGGACATGGTTGTTCGTGCTTTGTTCAAACCTAGAAAAACATCCTGTAGTCATACGAGAATATTCTTGATTTTCGGAGGAACTGTTGGTTTGGTGTATATCGACGCTCGAAACTGAACAATAATATGTGTTGAATACATTGCCACCAATATGCAACTCGTTTTGAAACACCCTACAGTGTTTACATCCCACCAAGAAGTGCTTGATCGATACAGATACAATCTTCTGACTTCTAATTTGCTCGTGTACTTTAAACCACATAGAAGAATGATGGCGAATCCCAAGTCACAGAAAACTTAAATATACGAAAGAGCAGTTACTAAAAGATATAAGGACTGGTTGAATTAACTGTTTTAACCTCTTGAAGGCCATTATTCTTTATACAAAAGTTTCAAATCGAACAGCTTTGTGCTTACATGGTCAAAGCTAACTAATCAGAATTGGAGTCAATCTTCGTATAAATTAACTTAACATGACTAAGTGTACAACCCTTTGCGTAATTTGTTTACCGACGTAACGTTTATCAATGCTGAAATGCATGACAGCATGGTTTTTAGTTGTTGTATAATTATATGTTTTTTTTATGAACGTAACATGAAAGCAAATTATCAATGCATGAAATGGAAGTCCAGAAAATGACCGAATAGGAGGAGGTGTGATCATTACTGATCATTGTTCCATTAGTATCTCGTATAACCAAGCTTACCTGTCTATTTACCCTGGGAATGAAAATTTAAGGAATCTTTTGTCCACGTTTTATGTATCCCTCCCCACTTATGTTTGCCTCCGTGTTAAAATTAGGTCAATGTCATCCGAGGACCATTCTTATGTAATATTGGTTGTCAGTATAACATAGCCAACAATCGTACCAAGTTTCGTTTTGCTAGCTCGTTATTTATGGAACTGTGTGGCAAACGGAAAAATGTTCAAAATGGCCGCCATCGATGCGCCCAAAACGCACGCGCAACGAACATTGAACTGTCCATGGCCAAAGCTTTGGCAAAAATATGAATGCAATTCCCTTCTAGTGTCTTTAGCGGTTTGGGACGAAATAAACGATACTGACAAAAACAATGTCGTTGGAAGACATATTAGGCTACATACTATCTACTAATTATTCCATCTACCATATTTGAGGATCTTGGCGGGTTCACATAGAGAATACGTCATTTATTATACACCATGTGGTAAACCCGTTAACTTGTTCAAAGTAGAGTACATCATCTCTGTGATACACCGTTCGTGTAAATGTTCTTACTAAATTCGTATCTATTCGGTCCTTGCAGAATCGTTCCAATACCATTGTAGACCCTTAATGGAAGCTCGCCGCTAACTTGTCCAACTTGACAAATACCAGGATAATTTCTTAGACTCATTTCCAGTTTGCCTCTGCCCCATTGGGTATACCCCCATCATGGGTATAGTACGAAAAGATCATCAAATCAATCGTTTTTATTCTATTCTATTTATTGTCTGGACTGGGTAATTGTATTTCTCGACGAAATACGTCACCATATATATTTATCATGCTTGCAAAACATGTTCCGTCTTCTTTTTGGTATGTGTGATGTTTTGCTGTATAGAAATCACATAACTTATCCATGTTTTGCACTAATTTATAGCCTTTCATTGATATATCTGTGGGTGTACAGGCAACCCAGTCAACCGCGCCCAATAACTCGCGTCGCGATTACTCGCGAATCTGCATAACTCGAGCTCAGGTCTTGCAACCGCATTTTAAGCTCAAAATAGCGGGTTAACAAAATAGGATCAAAAACGTCTTATTAACGTCCGCCATCCGTAATAGCGCGCTTTCACAACTGTGTGAGATGTTGAAGCCACAGGAATAAGATGAGAATGAGGTGTGAAAACGTGTGGCGCGGGAGGCGAATATTAAACAGCCCGCAACTCAATGATATCAGCTCATTTTGCATTTCCCAGCGACCATCATCTCCTACTGACAAGTCTAGCCAGCAAAAAAGGCGGATATATATGTATATGTAAATATATATATATATATATATATATATATATATATATATATATAGAGATATATAGATGTATATATATATATATATAGAGACATCTATCTATATATGTATATATATATATAGATATGTATATAGAGAGAGAGTATATAGATATAGAGATATATATAGAGATAGAGGGATAGAGAGATATATCTATATATATATGAGAGATCTATATATATAGATCTCTCGGTCTATATCTATATCTCTCTCTATATATATATATATATATATATATATCTATATATATCTAGAGAGATCTCTCTCTATATCTCTATCTCTCTCTCTATCTATATCTCTATATCTCTATCTCTCTCTATATCTCTATATATATTTATACCAATATCATATAGGATTTTCTCCTCTGTTTGAATCACAGGTCCAAATGGTTTGATGTGTATCAGAGGCCAGAATATACATCAGAAGCTGATGACGACCGATCAATCGTTTTCGTCTGTTAACACAAAGGCAAATTCTGCGTTGCCGATGTTCTGCACGAATCTATTCGAATGAAACGCGTAACTGGGTTCGTAGTGCATATGTACTAATGACTATGATAGTATTTTGCTGTTATTATGCCTTTTCCCTTCAACTGCTTTATGGGCTGCATAAACAAGAAAATCATGAGGCAATTGCGTCTTTTGTGGGAATGTAATGTTTCAAAGAGAGAGCGACGGAGAGAGAGTGTGAGGGAGAGGTGAAATAGGGGAGATATAGAGGGAGAGAGGTAGAGAGGAGAGAGAGAGAACGAGAGGGAGAGACTGAGAGAGAGGGAGAGGTAAATATACAGAGAGAGAAAGAGAGACAGACTTAGTGACAGACACAGACAGAGACAAACCGAGACAAACAGGGACAGCAAAATGAACGCAGCGAACTGTTGACCTCCACCAGTTGCAATCCCGTCTCGAATGTTGCAAAGTAGTAGTGTGTTGTACTTGATCAGGGATCGTATATCAGTTTTATCACTCGATTGTCACGTAATGCTATAGGGGTGTATATCCATAGGATATCGCCTCGGCAAGGCAGCTTTATGTGGCATCATTTAAGGAGGCACTGGTGATACGTTCCCACGTGAGGGCTGGGAATGCTGTATAATCACTACATTGAGCAAACAGGGCGATTACTGATACTTGGATCATGGCCTTTAGATCATGGGGATACTGGGTAGCGGGATGTTGCTAAACTTCTTATATTCCGTCAGGAACCCTAACTTGGATCTGAAATTCAATGTCTTCGCCTTCAAACGTTAAAATTGGGGGTTAACGATGTCATTCAGGGCCCTATCACTGAGCAATTCCACCCACGGTTAATGGTCAACCACCATAGTGGTGTCTGGGCTACCCATGATGTACAAGCGACACTTTTGGGGGCATATCGCGATGCAGCTGCTGAGGTGAATCGAAACCCAAACAGAATGAGATATCAGCCATCTGTGCGGCAACGAGGCGCTTCCTCCATTGGACATTGGTGCGTCTGTGTCAGGGTGAATTCGATGTCATTCTTCTGTCAGTCAATTAACACGCATGATGGGCACTGATTTCACAGTACGTTTTGAAAGGTTGCGTTAGCTGATCATCCCAGAACCAATTTCCACGTTCTTGAAGGTCACGGTACTGGAGAAGGTCATATGAAAGGACATGTGCATGTGCTACTTGGTGAACCAAACCAAACCAGAATTGCACACCGATGAGGTCACTTGGGATGCGAAGGTCGCGTGGCGAACCTCAATCCTTTCAGTTGTGCGTCGAACACTCGGCGTGTAATGGTCAGGTCTGCAAACTCTATTTCGTCTCTAGCAAAACAGAATAATCTTGGGTTTGAATATTATCCCTCCATCGGAGCACAATGTGATGTAATCTGTGTATTGGCTGTGTCATCGATGACTTTTGCCAAGCGTCGGTGACGAGGTCATCATGAGCTCTTGTATCCACGTCTATTAAGGCTCCTCTTGCATTGGTAACAACCCCATTCGCCTCCACTATGCCCTCCATATGGATATCCATTCGCATGGCCAGGTCACCCAGGTATGCCGTTGGGAAGTCCAGGGTATTTTGGGGCTTGGCAATACAACCGAGGTGTTGATGAAGGAGGGGCGAGATGGGGTAACGGTTAGGTAAGCACTCCACCAAGGATAGGTTTTAGTCAGACAAATTACCATACACAAGTTAAGCCAGGCACCCAACTCTGTCCGAACAATTCTTATGCACAGCAGGCCGACAACGGCGTACCCAACCTATTCCCTGGGACATGCCGCCAGTTGTGGGCCAACCAGTGTGGCCACCTTCAGGCATGAAGAGGTCTGATCCAAATTGTGATAGTGAGGGTGACTTGGGTGTGATTGTTGGAAATATGGAAAGGCCCCCTGGGCTAGGATTCCAATCAGATAGCTATGTCCCAACGACGGGACAGATTCGTAGGGAACAAAAACGCCCACCAACATTTGATGGAAAATCTAGTTTTCGAGATAATCTTGCTCAGTTTGAACTAATTGCAAAAATAAATGGTTGGTCTTCTCCGGGATGCTCTCTGGAATTGGCCACAAGCTTGCGCGGTCAGGCTCAGGGTGTACTTAGCGACCTCGAAATTTCTCAAAAGACTGATTACCAGATCCTGAGTCGCACACTCATGTCCAGGTTTTAACCAGATAACCAGGCAGAAGTTTAAAGAGCGCAGTTGAAGTGCAGGGTCAGGCGTAGAACAGCTAGTACAGGATATTTAGGCTGGCCTATCCTACAGCATCGAGTGATAGTAGAGAAACAGTGGCCCGTGATGGCTTAATAGATTCGCTAAGCGATGCGAACATGGAACTGTTCATATTTCAGGCCAAACCTAGCTGCTTAGATGATACTTTGGAGTATGAAGCATTTGTTGAAGGCATGGCTCTTAGGACAGGATCTGGCATTGCTCTCAAATTCGCGACAACTGTTTGAAGGAATTGAAACTATTTGCAATATAATTCCAGTCTTGGAAAAACTCAATACAACTATTTTGATTTTAACTTGATAAACCCCATATCTTAGTAGTAGTTTCATATCCGTAATCTTTTTGATTTGAGCATCCCATCATTGATCCTTTGATGTCATCCTCCACGCCGCCTGCCTTGGTGTGTCTGATTCACAGTATGAGCTGCTTGTTAAATTTATAGGCGGTTTAATATACACGAATCGGACAGGACGCCATAAATGCAAAAAAATCGAAACCTGGTGCTGTGTCTGCAGGTTCACATGTGGCAGTTGTTACAGCGCCAATGACCGTCTGACTCACACTGGTTGCCGTTTGTTTTGCTTGCTCGATGTTGAGAATAACGGATTCATCAACCGTGAGAAGGCATGGAACGCATTCAACCGATTCAATAATGGTTTCGAATCTATGAAGAACTCCATAAACACAATTGTACCCTGTTCTGATGTGCCATAAGCACAACCCTTCACCAATATATGTGTGGGTGGACAGGCAAGCCATTCAACCACGCCAGTTCGCTGACATTAAGAAGGACGAAGTCCAGCTTTGTGATGGCGAGTTCAGATGTGTGTTTGACCTCATCGTCATTATTGGCGATTGAAGTCTGAGTTCGATCAATGCATTTGACATGGAGGTTCTCATTGACCTCATGGATGATGCTAACGGCGGTGTACGTAAGTGCATTCAACACATAATTCGTTGCTGACTCATTGAGTTAATGACAAACTATACCTTCATATTCAATCGTCATTACACAATAGTAACAATGCCTCCGTTTTTGCAGCTACTGTTTGATAGGCTGCTTACCTTACTACACATTGGTAAGATCAACAATATTGATATTTTTGTTAGCTACAATATTGATTTAACATTGTTATTGCTGGTATGAATTTTACCTACATTTTAGATTTCAGGCCTACTTTGCTGTTGGTGATGACAACTGCTCCGTTGTTTATTAAATCTACTAAAATGCAAAAGCTTAATAAAAAGTTGATGTTAGATTGGAGAGCATCGGTTGTTCAATGTGTAATAGTAAACGAACACAACAATCACACTTAAAAATTGACATTAATATCTATCTATCTATCTATCTATCTATCTATCTATCTATCTATCTATCTATCTATCTATCTATCTATCTATCTATCTATCTATCTATCTATCTATCTATCTATCTATCTATCTGTCTGTCTGTCTGTCTGTCTGTCTGTCTGTCTGTCTGTCTATCTATCTATCTATCTATCTATCTATCTATCTATCTATCTATCTATCTATCTATCTATCTATCTATCTATCTATCTGTCTGTCTGTGTCTGTATCTATCTATCTATCTATCTATCTATCTATCTATCTATCTATCTATCTATCTATCTATCTATCTATCTATCTATCTATCTATCTATCTATCTATCTATCTATCTATCTATCTATCTATCTATCTATCTATCTATCTATCTATCTATCTATCTATATCTATATATATATATATATATATATATATATATTTTAATCTATATATATATTACATACATATATATGTATACATATATGTATATAAATATATATATGTATATATACGTATACATATATAAATACATATACCTATATATATTATATGAATATGATTATATATATATATATATATATATATATATATATGTATATATATATGTATATGTATATAAATATATTTGTGCATATATACACATAAATACATATACGTATTTATATTATATGTATATGATTATACATATATATATAAATATATATATGTATATATTTATTTACATATATATACATGTATATATGTTATAAAAATACAGGATTATATATATATATATTTATATACATATATATATATTTATATATATATGTGTATATATATATAAATATACATATATATGTGTTTATGTGTGTATATAAATATATATATGTATATATATAATATATATACATTTATGTATATATATTATATATATATGATTTTATATATACACATTTTATATATATACATATATATGTATATATATATGCATATAAAGATATATATGTATTTATATATATATATATATATATATATATATATATTTATTTATATAATATATATCATATATATATATATGTATATATATTATATACATATATGATACATATATATATAAATGCATATATATATATATATACATATATATATATATATATGTATAGATATGTATATATATATATATATATATATATATACATATATATTTATATGTGTATATATATATATCAACATATAAATATATATATATATATATAAATATATGTACATATATTATATATATACATTATATGTATATATATAAATACATATATATATGAATAAATATATATATATATGCATAAATATAAATACATATATATATGCATATATATGTATCTATATATGTATATAAAATATATATATATATGTATATATATATACATTTATGTATATATTATATATATATGATTTTATATATATACATTTATATATATACATATATATGTATATATATATATGTATATAAAGATATATATTTATATATCTATGTATATATATATATATGTATATGTGTATATATATTATATACATATATGATTAGATATATACATATATATGCATATTTATTTATACATATATATATACATAAATATATATATATATATATATATATTATATGTATGAATACATATATATTTATATATATATATATATATATATATATATATATATATATATATATATATATATATATATATATATATATATATATATCTATATCTATATATATATATATATATATATATATATATATATATATATATATATATATATATATATATATATATATATATATATTAGTATTGGTGCTTCGGGTGGTGAAAGCGCTACCCCCTCTTGTATGTGGTTTAATCACCGGAAGCTATATCAGTGTCCCACTTGAAATAATGTATGTTATATCGAGCTTCATAAGGTGGCGCTGTTCAGTGGTAATATAATATGAAAGTTTGTGTAACTGAAACTGCTGCATACTACAACTAAGATACAACTACCCTGGAACACATAGCGTACCTTGTGGAGGGACGGGGTTATTATGACCCAATGCCCCATTACTGCATTTCACTTATGAGCCGTTTCACTAGCTATTCAACCTGTGCAGACACCTGTTGTAGGTGTCTGCGGCTCCTGCGTAGCTGTACTACATACTCAGTCTCAATAATGTATGACCTTGGTGAATAATGTAGCTTGTGGATTTTTCCGGTTGAATTCGATGCCTTTTCTCCATCCATTTAGAGTCCGACTCTATCCCAGTAATATAGGACCGGCAGTTGCCTGGTGTTGTACCTCCTCTTGTAGTACTTCCTGTACCTTTCCTTAATCCGTGCATCTCGGTACTGTACATCCTTGAAGTGGGTGAGTGTTTGGGTTGTAAGTTGTTTTCCGGGCAGAGAAGTCTTGTTTTCAGTTCTATTATGGCCATGAGCTGTCTTGGACCTCTCCCTGTTGCAGCGATTGGGATGGATCTGTAGGTGAGTAACCATAGGAATGGGTCTTCCTGCTTTAGGAACTGCTTTGCTGTTTGCACTGCAAGCTCTGCTTCGCATCAACCAAGGAGTTACATATATGTTACATCCCGGGGCATACGTCATACTTCATAATTATTACAGCACCTTATCAAAAACAATCTACAATATCAACGGGCGGAGGTATGACAGAGTCTGTTACTAATAAGGTTGATAACTTTATTAGTACCTGTTTTATGTTCTTGTATTTTTAATACTCATGCAAAATTCTAAAACCCATCCATGTTGAGAAGCATTGGTCACTCCAGCTTACAATGAAAGTTCCCAAAACGTTAGTATAGTAGTATAGTAGGGAGCTTGTTTGCAAGTTTTCTGGCTTCGGGTTAATATGTCCCCTATGTTTGACTTGCACATCCATACAAACTTTACATATATTCACAACAATTAAGGTACTGAGCGTCCAGAACAATTTGTCCATGCACAGTTGATATTCAAGGAGATGTATTTCATCAGTTCATCATTACGTAACGGCTATAATATTCCATAGCATAACCATAACATAATCGAAGCGTTAACTGAACGCTATGTATTTGCTGGAAGGAAAACCCTTGGCGTGAAAGCCCTTCTGCATGCAGTTTGCTGCAATATTACCATAAAACTAATTGTTGGCAGTTTAACCTGCGATTCATTAACCACCCATGTGACGTGTCATCAAATATTTGTCTCGATATATCGCAAAGTTGCATAACAATGTCATGCTGAATATAATGATACAATCAATGGCTGCTTTTATGTTCGTAATCTATGTCGCCATGGTGATATGTTCGTGTCTTTGGGCCTTATCATAAATTGCTTATTCAAACGCAGATGAAGTTTTTCCCACATAAATGCTATATATACTTGAGCACTGAACATTCCAAATCATTATCAGCATTCCTCCCAGAATTGGTGAGTCCAGAAAATAGAAATTACTTTCAAAGTAAATTAACTTCATTTGAATCTGCATATACTTTCAGTAGATCTAGCATATAATTTCTTTTACCTCAGCAGTCATCCAATCATGAGATCCTTCGCTGTCATCCTCCTCGCCGCCTGCCTTGGTGTGTCCGCTGCACAGTAAGAGCTGCTTGATTCATAGGCGGTTTAATACACACGAATAGGACAAGACAACATAAATTCAAAATATGAATGAACACTGGAAACCTGGTGCTGTGTTTGCAGGTTCACCTGTGGCAGTTGTGACAGCGCCAATGACCGTCTGACTCGCACTGGGTGCCGTTTGTTTTGCTTGCTCGATGTTGAGAATGACGGATTCATCAACCGTGAGAAGGCAAGGAACGCATTCAACCGATTCAATAATGGTAAGTTTCGAATCTATAAATAACTTTATAAACACAATGGTACCCTGTTCTGATGTGCTGTAAGCACAGCCCTTCACCGATATCTGTGTGGTTGTACAGGCAACCCAGTCGATCGCGCCCAGTTCGCTGACATTATGAGGGAGGAAGTCCAGCTTTGTGACGGCGAGTCCAGTGGTGTGTTTGACCTCATCGTCATTATTGGCGGTGGAAGTCTGAGTTCGATTGATGCATCTGACATGGAGGCCCTCATTGACCTCATGGAAGAGGCTAACGGTGGTATCCGTAAGTGTTTTCAATACGGCGTTCATGGATATCTGCTTCGTTTAATTAAATAGATCTAACGATGTTTCACATTTCTGCAACGATAAAATGTTTCTTTGTTCAGCTAATGTTGACAAGGCTGCTTACCTGGACTTCTACGCCTTGGTAAGATCATCCACCAATTCTTATACCTGTGGTTGAGAGTCGCATGAATACCACTTATGCTGAATGTTTAACTTTATTTTATAACTGTGATTTCAGGCTTACTTCGCGGTTGGTGACGACAACTGTTCCATTGGATATTAAATGTGTAATATCTTTATATATGATGAATAAACATTGACTCTACGATAGGACATGGTTGTTCGTGCTTTGTTCAAACATGTAGTCATGCGAGGATATTCTTGATTTTCGGAGGAACTGTTGGTTCGGTGTATATCGATGCTCAGAACAGAACAATGACATACGCTGAATTGCATTTTTGAGGTTTATAGGCTACATCGCTAACAATATGCTACTCGTTTTAAAACACCCTACAGTGAATACATCACACCAAAGAGTGCTTAATTGATACAGATACAATCTTCTGATCTCTAATTTTACTCGTTAACTTTAAACCAGAAATAAGAACGATTGCGAATCCCAAGTTACAGCAATCTTGAATATACGAAAGAGCAGATTCCTCAAAGCTGTAAGGACTGGTTGAATTAAATGTATAAAGTTAACATGACTAAGTGTACAACCCTAAGCGTAATTTGTTTACCGACGTAACCTTTCTCGAAGGTAAAATGTATGACAAAATTTCTTTTATTCGGGTGTATTGTCCGTGGATCAACAACACTGATATTTTTCTTAGCTACAATATTGATTTAACATTGTTACTGCTGTTATGAATGTACTTAAATTGCGGATCAGTTGTCATCACCACCAGCAAGGTAGGCCTGAAATCCACAATTTAAGTACATTCATAACAGCAGCAACATCCAACACTAATAACAATGCCTACCATTTTTTGTTTGCAGCTAACGTTGGGATTATTAAATTCAACAATATTGTAACTAAGAAAAATATCAGTGTTGTTGATCTTACCAAAGTATAGAAGTTAGGATAAGCAGCCTATCCAACGTCAGCTGCAAAAATGGAGGCATTGTTACTATTGTGTAATGACGATTGAATATGAAGGTATAGTAAGTTTTAACTCCATGAGGCAACAACGAATTGCGTGTTGAATGCGCTTACGGACATCATCGCTAGCCTCCTCCATGAGGTCAATGAGGAACTCCATGTCAGATGTCATTTGGACTGATACCGGTGAGTTCCATAACTAATGCAGTTAGCAAAACGAAACTTAGTACGATTTGTTGGCCATATCATCATGACAACGAACACTACAAGAGAATGGTTCTTGGAAGACTTTGACCTTATTTCATGGTCACTGTCAAAATTAAAATATATCTTACGTACTCCATGAGAGCTATATGCTGTTCGTTTTCTCCAACATGGGGGCAAACATAAGGGGTGTGGGTGAGGGGCTGGGGGTAGGGGGGATGCATTAACCGTGAACAAAAGATTACTTAAATTTTCATTCCCAGGGTCAATAAACAGGTTAGCAAAATATACGAAATACTAATGGAACAATGATCAGTAATGATCACAACCCCTCCTATTCGGCCACTTCCGTTTCATGTATTGTTAATTTGCTTTCATGCAACATCAACAAAAATAAACCAACATATAATTTTACAACTTAAATGTAACATACATAAAATAATTAACAAAATTACACAATTTGTTCTGCCACGGACAATACACCCGAATAAAAGAAATTTTGTCATACATTTTACCTTTGAGAAAGGTTACGTCGGTAAACAAATTACGCTAAGGGTTGTACACTTAGTCATGTTAACTTTATACATTTAATTCAACCAGTCCTTACATCTTTGAGGAATCGGCTCTTTCGTATATTCAAGATTGCTGTAACTTGGGATTCGCAATCGTTCTTATTTCTGGTTTAAAGTTAACGAGTAAAATTAGAGGTCAGAAGATTGTATCTGTATCAATTAAGCACTTCTTGGTGTGATGTAATCACTGTAGGGTATTTTAAAACAAGTAGCATATTGTTAGCGATGTACCCTATAAACCTCAAGAATGCAATTCAGCGTATGTCATTGTTCTGTTTTGATCATTGATGTACACCGAACCAACAGTTCCTCCGAAAATTAAGAATATCCTCGCATGACTACATGTTTGAACAAAGCACGAACAACCATGTCCTATCGCAGAGTCAATGTTTCGTTCATATTCATCATATAAAGATATTACACATTTAATATCCAATGGAACAGTTGTCGTCACCAACCGCGAAGTAAGCCTGAAATCACAGTTATAAAATAAAGTTAAACATTCAGCAAAAGTGGTATTCA
Organism: Urechis unicinctus; assembly: GCA_034190875.2. Taxonomy (NCBI): domain Eukaryota; kingdom Metazoa; phylum Annelida; class Polychaeta; order Xenopneusta; family Urechidae; genus Urechis; species Urechis unicinctus. The sequence continues at coordinate 60,128,178 of CM067346.1, forward strand.
TGCGACTCTCAACCACAGGTATAAGAATTGGTGGATGATCTTACCAAGGCGTAGAAGTCCAGGTAAGCAGCCTTGTCAACATTAGCTGAACAAAGAAACATTTTATCGTTGCAGAAATGTGAAACATCGTTTGATCAATTTAATTAAACGAAGCAGATATCCATGAACGCCGTATTGAAAACACTTACGGATACCACCGTTAGCCTCTTCCATGAGGTCAATGAGGGCCTCCATGTCAGATGCATCAATCGAACTCAGACTTCCACCGCCAATAATGACGATGAGGTCAAACACACCACTGGACTCGCCGTCACAAAGCTGGACTTCCTCCCTCATAATGTCAGCGAACTGGGCGCGATCGACTGGGTTGCCTGTACACCCACACAGATATCGGTGAAGGGCTGTGCTTACAGCACATCAGAACAAGGTACCATTGTGTTTATGAAGTTATTTATAGATTCGAAACTTACCATTATTGAATCGGTTGAATGCGTTCCTTGCCTTCTCACGGTTGATGAATCCGTCATTCTCAACATCGAGCAAGCAAAACAAACGGCACCCAGTGCGAGTCAGACGGTCATTGGCGCTGTCACAACTGCCACAGGTGAACCTGTGAACACAGCACCAGATTTCCAGGATTCACTCATATTTGGCTACAAGCAAAAAGTGTATGAGTAAGTATTTCACAGACACACCCACACACACCCACACCCACACACCCACACACACACACACACACAGACACACACACACACACACACACACACACACACACACAAACGCACGCACGCACACAAAGTGGAGTCCACTATATATTACTTTTTGTTGTCAAAGAATATCACAAGCCTTACTGTGCAGCGGACACGCCGAGACAGGCGGCGAGGAGGATGATTGTGAACGAATTCATGCCTGAAATTTTAAAACGAAAGTGTCTATAAGCACTTTATATGATGAAGTGCTTTCCTGTACCAAGACATTAGCTATTGTCTCCTACATACCTGTTGTAGCTTCCTGAAATTTCTGTGAATATTCAGCTCACCCACACCCTATATATCGTCAGCCCAATGTGCAGTCAATCAGTGTGGGAACTGATAAGATTGCATAAGCCAAGGGTAAGCGATACAGCGAGAAAATCGTGCGATCTTATGCACGTCACCACTGCTGATCGAGTTAATGTTGCGTCACTTCGCATGAGCAACATAAAAATTCACCTGTTTGTTCACTTGAATATGTTTCAAGTTGTTGACATAATGAAACCATTACCCATAGCAACGAGATAGTAATTGCGAGCATGGCAAACCAATCAGCAGCCCCGTGTAAACTATGGCTACAATGGACATGAGCTGTTTTGTTTTACGTTGCCACTGCCACTAGTAATGACATAATCAGATGTATACTATAATTGTAGCTAGACAGTCTTGTCGGGTCGGGTGTAAATAAAAAAGTAAACTAGATTCGGCAGGAACGCCAACGGCATGTCTTCCAATGGCAAGCCTGGACAACCAGCAATACGGTATCAACAATATTACACAAACAAATGTTATCTATAATAAATAATATATATATATATATATATATATATATATATATATATATATATATATATATATATATATATATATATATATATATATATATATATATATATATATATATATATATATATATATATATATATATATATATATATATATATATATATATATATGTGCGTGTATGCGTGTTTGTGTATATATACCCGCTTTGATTGCACCGGGACATCCAGTGCACACTGTCGCTGAGACATAAAGACAGTATATACACGGACCGAGGATAGCTGGTAACGCGCACTATTATAAGCTGCCGCTTAGATGTTTTGACATGACCCCTTTGCCAAGTCAATATTGAGCCGACGAAAGTGAGAAATGCCGCCGGTCGATTACGTATGGTTTAGCCTGTTTTGACATGACCACCTACCCAAGTCAATGCAAACCCAGCCAAGGCCTCTGGTCGATTACGTAAGGTTTGGCCTACTTAAACACGAACTGCTGTTAGCCTGCCGCTAAGCTGCTGCAGTAGAAAACCTTGAAACTAATCGTCCTTTTTACTGTTTTTTGTTACTGTGAATGCTGAAAATACTGTTACAATCATTATCACGAGGCCAAGTTCTAAATACTGACAAAATTTCATGTCCGTAAATACAGCCGTTTCAGAGATATCAGCGAGGAGAGAACTCGTAGCAAAAATCGCGATAGGTACTCTAAAATATATGTCATTATACAAAGTACATAAGGTGAAAACAAGTATTTTTTTCGCCTATTCCATGCTACGATAATTGCTTGTTACAACCATATAATTCATATGTTCGTAACTGCAGTAGTTATGGAGGAGATAGTTACAGAAAATGGGGAAAAAAATCGACGAAAAATCGATTCCATAAGCCTCCAACACTGCGCATGCGCGTCAAACTTGATCGGCAGTTGTGTCCCAACTTGATCCATCATTCCCCAAAATTTCATGTTGATATGTTTAGCCGTTCCGGAGAAAAGCCCGAAAAACCTTGACTAGAGAAAAAAAAAAAAAAAAAAAAACTATCGTTGGAAGACATAATAATTCTTGACCTATTAGTTTAGCAATCGGGTCTGTGATTGCGCCATTTTAAGAAACCCTATGCGCCGCACACTTTTACGATAGATGTCAGCGAGGGGTGCTGGTAAGCGCACTATTTTTGGATAGATGTCACAAGCTGCAGCCCCTTAGATGTTTTGATATGACCCCTTAGTCGATGCTTTGACATGACCCCTTAACCAAGTCAATACAAAGTCGAGGGAATGGCACTAAGCCGGTCTCAGTGGCTTGGTGGTTTACTGCTTCGCCTTTTGATCCACAGGCTGTGGGTTCGACTCCAAGGTGTGACAACCTGACTGGTGACTCGGATGATCACGTAAAAATGGCGGTCCCATCTTTGAAAAGGGATGTAAAAGATCCTTTGAGGACGACGTGCTCCGTAGCAGTGACCAGTTTAGAGTAATTTACTCAATTGTAGTCGTACATAGCTTAGTTGCTAAATACGACTATGTTTCGATGCACTCAAACACACACACCCACGTTACTGGTCGATTACTTAAGGTTTGGACTTCTTTGAGTTGGCGCAAGCGCCAACGGCATGTCTTCCAACGGCTAGTCTGAACGACCAGCAATACGGTATTAACAATATTACCCAAACTGATGTTATCTTATACTTGAATTCCACAGTGATATGATTAGAGTTGGCACAAGCGCCAACGGCATGTCTTCCAACGGCTAGTCTGGACGACCATCAATACGGTATCAACATATTACCAAAACTGATGTTATGATCAGTCTGAGAAGAGCCGTGTCAGTGAAGAATTTATTAGTGAAAAATTGAAGTATGATATATTTATAACGCCATTGTGACACTTTATGGTGAGTCATTATTCATGGTAAATTATGCGCATAATTTTCAAATATCATATTTGATGAATTACACATATAACATAGTAAAATTACTTAGATAATACTTATTAGTTTAAAACATATAACATATAATATATATATATACATATACATATATACATATAAATATATACATATATATACATATTTATATATATATATTTATATATATACACATATATATATATTTATATATATATGAATATATATACATTTTTCAGCTTGAGCTTAATATTTCAATGTTATGTGTTATTCGAGCTATATGTTTTAAAATAATTATCTAAGTAAGCAGTAAACCACCAAGCCACTGGGACTGGCTTAGTGGAATGTCTTCAGCTTTGTATTGACTTGGTTAAGGGGTCATGTCAAAAATATGCTAAGGGGTCATGTCCAAACATTTACGAGTTGCAGCTTGTGACATCTATCCGAAAATAGTGCACTTTACCAGCTCCCCTTGCTGACATCTATTGTAAACGTGTGCGGAACATAGGGTGCCTTAACACCAACCTTACGTTATGTAAGCAAGGCGCAATCACAGTCCCGATTGCTGAACGTCCAGGCTTGCCATTGGAAAAAAATGCCGTCGGCGTTTGTGCTGAATCTAGTTTCTGTGTGCATTATATTACAGCATCCTTTATGTGCGTTTATCGACATCTTGAGTCAACTGCCGATAGAAGAACTTGATATAAACTCTCGATGCCATGTTTTTCAACAGCTCAGACAAATATCCCTACCAGCATTAATGTAATCAAGCCCCAGAAATATTGACGTATGGGTATTCAGAATAACCTTCCATCTACTTTATTAAAACTGATTAGCACATGTTCACCATTTACCTTACAATGAGAACCAGAGAATGACTATCAATACTGAAGTGATAACAAAGGTGACAAAAGCTTGGAGGAATGTCAGAAATATTTATCCATCTTTTTGGAAAATATCTCTTCTTGCAAACTGATCTCACAGAGGAGGGTTCAAATGTTCGACCCCTCCACATAATGACATGAATGGTCCTTCCCAGCAGATCAAAAAAGAAAGTTCCATTAGTCGAAAGCAATTCGCTAATGTATTAGGTAATTCTATATCATTCATCGTGATGTCATATACATTCATTTGAAAGACCATATGGACCACAAAATCCCTATCTTAAAAACTTCCTATTTCCACTGACATGTCATCAATTTCAGGTCACGATTTAAAGTTATGTAACTGATACAATAGTAGCCATATGGAGTAAGGCAACACCGTAGCACAGAATGTCCCACGATATCAATTATCTAACATTAACCTTATCACCTAAACACCTAAATCCTAGCGATCATGGGGCATATATATATATATATATATATATATATATATATATATATATATATATATATATATATATATCTATATATTATATATACTGATATATATATATATATATATATATATATATATATATTAGTACATATAGTGGCAATGCTCTCAATTCACGACTTGAAGCAATTGAAGTATTGACTTTTAATTCCAGTGTTAATTTTGATATGGTAAACCCCATATCTTCAGAGTATTTTCATATCTGTAACCTCTTTGATTTCAGCATTCCATCATGAGATCCTTCGCTGTCATCCTCCTCGCCGCCTGCCTTGGTGTGTCCGCTGCACAGTGAGAGCTGCTTGATTTATTGGCGGTTTAATACACACGAATAGGACAAGACGGTATGTCATAAATGCAAAATATGAATGAACACTGGAAACCTGGTGCTGTGTTTGCAGGTTCACCTGTGGCAGTCGTGACAGCGCCAATGACCGTCTGACTCGCACTGGGTGCCGTTTGTTTTGCTTGCTCGATGTTGAGAATGACGGATTCATCAACCGTGAGAAGGCAAGGAACGCATTCAACCGATTCAATAATGGTAAGTTTCGAATCTATAAATAACTTTATAAGCACAATTGTACCTTGTTCTGATGTGCTGTAAGCACAGCCCTTCATCGATATCTGTGTGGGTGTATAGGCAACCCAGTCGATCGCGCCCAGTTCGCTGACATTATGCGGGAGGAAGTTCAGCTTTGTGACGGCGAGTCCAGTGGTGTGTTTGACCTCATCGTCATTATTGGCGGTGGAAGTCTGAGTTCGATTGATGCATCTGACATGGAGGCCCTCATTGACCTCATGGAAGAGGCTAACGGTGGTATCCGTAAGTGTTTTCAATACGGCGTTCATGGATATCTGCTTCGATTAATTAAATTGATCAAACGATGTTTCACATTTCTGTAACGATAAAATGTTTCTTTGTTCAGCTAATGTTGACAAGGCTGCTTACCTGGACTTCTACGCCTTGGTAAGATCATCCACCAATTCTTATACCTGTGGTTGAGAGTCGCATGAATACCACTTATGCTGAATGTTTAACTTTATTTTATTACTGTGATATCAGGCTTACTTCGCGGTTGGTGACGACAACTGTTCCATTGGATATTAAATGTGTAATATTTTTATATATGATGAATAAACATTGACTCTACGATAGGACATGGTTGTTCGTGCTTTGTTCAAACCTAACAAAACATTCGGTAGTCATGCGAGAATATTCTTGATTTTCGGAGGAACTGTTGGTTCGGTGTATATCGATGCTCGGAACAGAACAATAACATATGTTGAATTGCATTTGTAAAGGAAATAGAGTACATTGCCAACAATATGCAACTCGCTTTGAAACACCCTACAGCGATTACATCACACCAAAAAGTGCTTTATCGATACAGATACAATCTTCAGACCTCTAATTTGCTCGTGTACTATAAAGCACAAAAAAGAATAATGGCGAATCCCAAGTAACAGAAAACTTAAATATACGAAAGAGCAGTTACAAAAAGATGTGAGGACTGGTTGAATTAACTGTTTTAACCCGTCTCTTGTAGGCCATTCTTCTTAATACAAAAGTTTCAAATCGAACAGTTCTTTGAGTTAAAAATGGAGATTTGATCATGGACAAAGCCATCTAATCAGAATGGGAGCCAGTCTTCCTATAAATGTTAACATGATCAAGTGTACAACCCCTTGCGTAATTTGTTAACCGACGTAACGCTTCTCAATGGTTAAATGTATGACAACATGTCTTTTATTTCTTTGTTTTGTCCGTGTGTAGTTTTTTTATGGATGTTACATGAAAGCAAATTAACAATACATGGAATGGAAGTCCAGAAAATGACCGAATAGGAGGAGGTGTGATCATTACCGATCATTGTTCCATTAGTATTTCGTATAACCAAGCTTACCTGTCTATGTACCCTGGGAATGAAAATTTAGGTAATCTTTTGTTCACAGTTTGTGCATCCCCCCTCCCTTATGTTTGCCTCCATGTTGGAGAAATCGAACAGCTGATAGCACTAGTGCGACTGTTATGGAGTATGTAAGTTATGTGTGCAAATCATGTTAAAGCAATTCGCAACGTTTTCAATTTTGACAGTGACCTTGAAATAAGATCAAGGTCATCTGAGGACCATTCTTATGTAACATATTTGGTCAGGATGCACAGCTAGCAATCGCACTAAGTTTCGTTCAGTTGGATGCAGTAGTTATGGAGCTGTGCGAAAAACACAACAAATGTTCAAAATGGCCGCCACTCGATGCGCCTAAAACACACGCGGACCAAACCTTGAACTGTCCTTGGCCGAAGCTTAGGCACAACTTTGCATGTAATTCCCTTCTTCGTACCTTTGCCCCATTGGGTATACACCTATCATGGGTGTTGTACGAGAAGATTATCAAATCAATCGTTTTTATTCTATTCTATTTATTGTTTAGACTGGGTTAATGTATTTCTCGATGAAATATGTTACCATATATATATTTATCTTGCTTTGTAGAATGTATGGAAAGTATCCTACGTTTTATGAATTTAAATCATGATAAATATGATATTGATAACAATGAATTCAGAAATAGAAGTCATTGTCGTCAACAGGATTCAAGCTTCTTCTATCCCCCACCCCCGTATCACTGGATCTGTTGAGTAGTGTACTTCTCTAACATACTTCAACCCGTCAGCTATATTACAAATCTATTATGTCCCTCTTTTTTGTAAATTGAATGGAATTCGAAATTGATTGCCTTCTTTTTGGTCTTTTATGAACATATCATAAATGATTAAACCATGCAGTAGTATAGATGTTAGCGGTACTGGCCCACCTATCTCATATGATTATGGCACACCTATCTCATATGGGTGCAACCCAGAAAACACACATATACAGGGTGACTCACACGAGCCAGCGAACCGCTCGCACCTCCCCCCACCATATGGTACCATATGAGCCCAGCCCTTCCAGCCCCTATGGTATATGCCCACTAAAGAGGGCGACAGCAATGTCAACCATCTACAACAGGAGCAGTACATCCGTGCGTAAGTAAAGGTCATGGTAGTCCCCCATGTTTTTACAACCGAACGCGTTCCAGACTTTCTGGGCGTGTTCATAGTCTGCAGCAGATATACCCTGTTCAGAGAGCTTGCTGTAGAAATCATGGATCGGCGGCAGTGGAGCATCAAACTTATCCCAGCCATCCATGAACTCATAGGGATACACTCCCTTACGCAGCAGCAAGCGCCGCCTCATCTGGTCTGGCTCGTATTCCGCCGTCACAGCAAAGGCATCTGGGTTGTTAGCAGACACAAGCTTGTCGAGCGAGGCTAGGAGGAACTGTGCACTGTCAATGAAGCGCAACTGTCCCACCGACAGGGAGATATACTTCTCCATGTTATTTGGGATGCAGTTGATATTGCCCTCCACTTTGCTTATACCCTGCATCAAGAGATGGGAGTCGTAGCCCTGCAGGTTATGGAACACCACAGGGATGGGTGTTGTGTTGGGACTCAGCCGAAGTTTCAGGTTACACACGTTATGGGCTGGCCCTCTGTACAAGCCTGTTATATGGCAGTGAGTCACAGCCCAGTTTTTTCTTGCACACATGACAGTGAGTTGCAGCCTTATGTGCCCTTCTGTCCTCCCGAGTCATCCGCATAGGGACAGGCAGAACTGCTTTGATCTTTTGCTCCTCTGCTGCAGAGCCTGTAAGAACTTCTCCACAACATCGCTTCCTCTATAAACCACAGGGGGTTCTGTCTGCCCATCACATCGGACAACCACATAGCCGTAACCACATGGCTCATGCTCCTGCGTTCTCTGCATGTTGCTCTTACCAGGATTAGGCGCAGGTCCCGAAAGCTTCACTGTGAGCGCCTCAAAGTCGGTATAGATAAGATAGGGGACAGCAAGCTGTTTCTGCCAGTTCTGGAAGGATAATATTTTCTTCCCTTCCTCAGGCATGTCAACTCGCACAGCAGTCTGCCCGATACCCATGCACTCAGGTTTGTGCGCCAGGAGCAGTTTCTCAGTGGTGTATCCATGCAAGCATCGCTCGCAGAAGAACTTGCGGTGCTCGTACTTACTCTGGTCATACAGCAGGCGGTTCAGGTCTTCGATCTGCGTGTAATGAAACCTACCGTCCTCCTCAATCAGCATGAGGTTTATACATGGACCAGGCTGTCTGCTGATACGGTGAACGATGGTGGCCTTTCTATCCCAGCCAAAGACATTCAAGCCGCCTACTTTAGCATGTTTTTCTATCTTCTCAATCTGCGAGATAGGTGTTGGATAGTCCACGCCTTTTCCTTCTAAGAGTCTTAAGAGCGGCTTAATGTTATATTTCGATGGTCGCTGCGGGTTCTTGGCAACCGGGTGCAGAGCCGCTTCAATAGAATATAGAACGCAGTGTGGGTCGTTTGTGTTTTTTACGTTTCTAATTGCCTTCTTTACCACCAGCTTTCTCGGCAGTTTCAGGTAGGAGCCACCTTTCAATGGCTGGTAGTTGGCAATATCAATCCACAGAGTTGTGACCGCCTGAAACTCCCAGCCAGAACCTTGGTTGGTCCACTTCTCCAACCGCTCTTGGATATTAGCATTGCACTGGTCCAGCTCATCGTTAATATCTTCTAGGGAGAGAACCACCTGCTGCTCATTACGCAATACAGGCTCAAAATACTCAGTGCTGTCATCATCGGCGTGCTTGGAGAGTCTTACCTTAAGGGCAAACTGACACTTGATTCCACCTAGCTCTTCCAGCTCACCAGTCAAAACTTTATGCATCTTCCGACGCATGCCCTTAAAGAACATCATAAGGTCCGAGCTAAGGGGGTGAGACTCAGGAACGTTCATCACCCATCCACGCAAATAGTTTTTTACAGCCCACTTAGTCTTTTTGAAGGCAAGACACGCTGTGGGGACTGGGGACTGAGTTGTGGGGATGCGTGGGGCAGAGACAGGTCTGCGTGGGGCAGTGACTGGTCTGCGTGGGGCAGCAGTGGGGACAGGGGTGCGTGCCACCTCAGCCTTTAATCTAGCCAACATCTCCTTGTATGTACGGTCATATTCATTACGCACTTAGAGTGCTTTGAGTGCAGCCTTAGAGCGTGGATAAGGAGGCTGAAAACCGTGAATTGAAACATAATCGTTTTGGGCTTCACGTGCTCGCTGATTATGAGTCATGTTTACTATACAGTTCCATTAGTCTAAAAGGGAATTCGTTGATACACAAAAGGCAACAACAATACAGCGAGCGGACTTTGACCTATGGAGTAAACACCCGTCTCTGACAGGGTGCCAAGCTTCGTCGCCAAACCATGTTGTTGACAGCGCCACAAGATTTCTATTTTTATACAGTGGGGAATCCCCGTTCAGTGACGCCGACTGGCGAGTCAGTGTCCCCAGCTATAGGCCGTTGTGAAACAATTTTTTGGGCAAGACGAAGACGACTGTGGTTGACTTTATCAAACCCACAATCCATGCACAATCCTACCTTATTATTTTTTATAGCCTTCTGACAACCTGTACAAAGACGATTAATGACACCATGTTTTATCTTATATCTGTGTAATCCACAAAACTCTTGCGTACAGGGCCTGTTACAGGGGACTTTCTTTCCGAGCAATATCCATGGGCACTTATTGTCAAATACTACCATTGTTATATATATAGATATCTATTAGTCTAATTGATAATACCGTCTGGCGGCAACTGGGTATCGGACAGCACCACAAGCAACTCCTCCTTTACAAAGCCACGGAGAGGTCCATCAAGCAAATAGTATAGTACAGGCTCACCAGATTTAGTGACAGAGCTTCCAATCCGGTAAACATTGAGTGACCACACAGGGTCAGTGGCCCGCCGCCGGTGGTCTTGCTCTGCCTCACCAGGCTGGTAGAGGTAGCGAACGCCAACATCAGAGGGAAGCTTTTGCTCTTTGACCCCCAGAGGGCGCCCTGGTACGACTGCAGAGGGCTTTTGTGCAACTCGTTTTGCCTTTATAGCATCTTTAGGTTTTTTTCCAGTCAAGCGGGTCACCTCATTATTTATCGCAGAGACTACAGCCTGCAGTCGAGAAACCCACTCAGTCGATCGTTTTCCACTATCCCTTAACTGTACGGCATACTGGTGACCAATGGTCTCGATGGATATTCACACAGCCACGCCTGACTGATACTACATGTTTTACTAACAGCTGATTCGCTGCACTCATAAACTCCCGTCCCGGGTCCACCTGAAGTAGTTTAGGCCAATGCAGCGGTCCTCGTTTGTATATCCTCTCAAGTGCACCTGCGACATCCTTAGCCTCTTTTGTAGTCAATGGCTCAGCCGCTTTGTAGCGCGAGGCCACATCAACCAATGTTAGGGCATACTTGTAAGTCCGGCGCTTCACAATGTCATGAGGAAGAAATAAGAGATCGGCTTGGTGAACCTCATTAGGTATAGGGACATCAAACTTTGGCCTGGGAATGTGTTTTGGCACTGGCAGGTAGATTTGCCATATAGCTTGCTTTGTTAGCCACCCCCTGGCAACTTCCTCAGAAACCCTCGCTTCTGTTGCAAGCTTCTTGATAGCTGTAATGCCTTTCCAGTATCCCTTAGGACTATAGTAGATCTTTTGCATGCGACGATCCATATACAGAAAACATTCGAGTCTCCAAATGACCTACTTAGCAAGCCTGTATGCAACCAGCCCAGTCGCAGCCATACCCAGTATAATGAACGCCACCTCACGCCCCCTCTGTTCATCTGAGGCTCAGAGCCCAGCGGGTCGACGGTTTTATTCGTAATTAGGGCATACTCACGCATAGCCTCGTCCGCATCCTTAAAAGTATGCTCGGCATGTCCCTGGCGGCACAGTTGCTCATTGACGAAGTCTAAGCGCTCAGTTCTCTTCTTGGCCCATGCTGCCTGAGCAGATTGAAGCTGCTCGATTGCCATATCATGACGTTTACGTTCCGCGTCCACTTGGCTGCCTCGAGGCTTTTGTACCACAACCTGTTTAGGGTGTGAGGCTACCATCTGGTGCCTGTAGCAATACAATACCAACACGCCAACACCGCCAACAACTTAAGACACAGCCCATGTTGGCCACGTCCACCTTTCCATAGGTTTACTCGTTGATATTGGCTCGACAGCTTCGTCTCTACCATCTGTAAGCGCTGCCTTAGCCTCTCGGAGCTCTCTCAGAAGCTTATTTTGATTGGCTTTTCGAGCTGCAGCACCCTTTTGTCCTGCCGCAACCCTTTTAGCGTTTTTTGTCACTGACGTTATCTCCACCGGTGTTGTCTCCCCTTGATTCGTGTTCGTTTCTTCCATGTTTACTTACTAAATTTATTTGTCCAATTGATAGCTCTTAGTAAGCACCTGTTATAGCGGAGTTAAGCACATGCTATAGCGGAGTTAAGCACATGCTATATCAGAGTTAAACACATACTATAGCAAGGAAGTGGTGTCTTCCTCTCCACCGGCCCCTGTTGTTTCGGTGCTTGTTTTTCCAAATTGACAGTGTTTAACTGTTGTTAAAGCCGCAGTTAAGGGAGCTAAAAACATACCATAGCGATGATATAGCTCACAAGTGGCAGTGCTTAGCGCGTGTCCAACAAACGGGTCCGTCTCGAGGTCTGTAATTAGCCTTGGCTGGTGTTCTGGTGGGATTGGTAGAAACATACAAGCAATACCTGAGTATAGCTGTAGCAGTGTTTGACCTAGAGTGCGCGTCATGCTGGCACCTAGCCGAGCCTCGTATCTCACATACAGCTTTATGATCTCTTCATCAGACATAGATTCAACCTGGTCAATTGTAAGGTGCTCCAAACCAAGGTACTGACGGGCCTGACCACCGGCTATGACGGCAGCAAGCCTATCTCTCTTAGAAGATATATCTACACCAGTGGTGCAACTAGGTTCCGCTCCCCAGACTTTGTCTCCACTAAGCTAGTCGAGTCCTGTTCAAGGAGTTTATCAATAATAGTATCAGGATCCATGAATATACGTATACGCCTTCGAGCTTCAAAATACTGCACCGCTACCCAGATGAAGAAACCTAAATTGATTACTGAGGCAGCGGCTGCTATCAAGGCCAATATCACTTCAATCGACGGCATATGCAGCAGGCTGATCAGTCTTCAGCAGCAGTTTTGCATGCTTGGTCTTTGCTAGTAGTTGGCGTACTGTGGCACGTTCCTCCTTTGTTGGAATTACATCATTTTCACGTAAGGCGTCTTCAAACGAGTCACGGTCCTTGGTGTGAAAGAGCACCATCCAGCGAGTCTGCTCACGTAAGTCCTTCAGCACAGAGTTGTACTTTTGGGTGAGGACCCAGACACTTTGCTGCGCATGGCGGCCGCTAAAGGCCAGCTCGGATAACATGTCTTTCTTCTTGGTTAGGGCCTTTGTTGCCGAACAGTCATCAGTAATGTACAGGGTTGGCTCGCCCTTAAAACAATGGTAGAAAGCCCTCAGATGGTCATGGAGCCGCTCCCCTGGATCAACCACGTACACCTCTGAATCATCCCACACCCATGACCGCGTCCGATAGGCCTCGTTGAAACGTATGGTAGGGCAGAGGATTACAATATGCTCGAAGGTACCAAAGAAGGGCCCTTCAAGTAGGTCGAGGATGAATGCGGTTTTCCCACATCCTGTCTGCCCACAAACAATTGCCGAACAGGGACCATCTGGAAATGTAAACTTAGTAGACTGCGCTGACGAACCTGCCATCTTTAATGTTAAGCTGTGCATCCATTACAATATACATATAAACGTTCAATGCACTGGCCGCCTCTGCCTTTTTCGTGATCTGTATGGTGATGCCCTCAGACGCATTCTCCACAGCCCTGCCACTACCGTGCAGCTGGTCGTCATCACTCGTCCTTAAGTCGAGCCACAGAGCATACTTAGTGGTTAGGTACTCTCCTAGGGACACGTCCGACAATGCCAAGTCTTTTGCAGCTATTGCTACACTGGGGTCTCGTTTACTCGTTGCTGCAAAGGCCTTCTTCACCTCGTCCCACTGCTGGTAGCCACGCATGCCCTGGGCATAGAGCTGATTGGGGATGCCCTCAATGGTCACCTCGACCTTCGTAATCTTTGGGTTGTAGAACGACTCTGTCTTCCTGGCGTATGAGACATTGGCTGAGTCTTCAAAGAGCAGTAGGATGCCCTTCATGCTGCGAGCCGGCACGTTCAGGTTGATGTTCCATAGTGTATCTCTTTTATTGTATACAAGCTTCCTGTGACGAAGCACACGGTCATACAGAATCGAGAGTCGACCTGTGTACTGGGTGCGTATCATACGGGCCAACTCTGGTTGGGTAACCATGTCATACTCCAGCGAGATGCCATCAATTTTGTAGCTGGAGTCGCTTGTTGCGTGAATCACGGGGTTGTAGTCGTTGAACGTGAGCTCGTATTCTAATCTGTCATTAAGCGCGCTCTGGTAGAATGGCATGTGGCTCTCGAGGAGTTCAAAATCAAGCGGAACGTAGAACCTGTTACCATACACATCGGCTACGGCCTTGTCCTCTTCCTCGGTATCAACCTTGTCTCCTGCCCCCAGTCGTATCTTAGTTGCGTTTCTATCATCTGATGTGTCAATGCCCTGGTACTGAAGGCCCTGTCTCTCCTGTGCTGTACGCCACAAGTCGTGGTAACAGTGGTACATATCGCTGTCATCAATAGACATGACCTCATTGCCAGAAATCTTGATTGTCAGTTTCTTAACCACGGCGCGACCCAAGTTTTGCACAACGCTGCGGTTAACATCAGTCGAGGTCAGCGTGATTGTAAAGGCCAGCCGTGATGTCCCTGGAACAATGACGTCTTCTGCACCTAGATTGGGGAAGCGAACCAGCAGTTGTTGGTTCTGATCAATAGTGCTTGGATTGTTTGTAACGCCTACAGATTGTCGCACGCCCTTTACCCCAAGGGGTTTACGAGGATCAGGTGGGTTCCAAAGAAGAAAAGGGAGAAGGCAGTTCGTCCATAAGTACTCGGCTGCAATGCTTAATTACACTTCTGACATGGAGTTTTTACATCGTGCTGAACAAGTAATGACTAACTTTGATGATTAAGACTAACCCGACGAAACTTTAGGAAGTACTTCCACCTGGGACTGAAATGCCTGCTGGGTTAACAGAAGATCAATCCAAACTGAAGTCTTATTACGAGGTGGGAGAAGGCAGTGTCTAAGCTCCTGCAGGAGTAGTTTACATCCTCAACAAGACCTTTGGGTTAGTGGGTTCGAGAATAGCTTCGCCATGGAAGAAAACAATTCCTCTCTCCTAGGAGTATCCTAGATAACGTTCATAACGCCATAGAAAACCTAGGCACACAAACAGACAACGAACTACCACTCAGAGAGCTTATGGGGCTTGATAAGGCTATGCAGACCCAGAGGGGTGAGCTGGTCAATAACCTAGCTAAGTTTACTGAGATAGAAAGGAATATAAAACAGCGGGAAGCTAAAATGGCAAGCCTGGAGAAGGAAGGGAGGGGTGATAGTCGAGCATGGAGATTCCAAGCAAATGAGCTTGCAGAGCTGCAGGACCTGCGGCGTGTCCGTATTGAGGCTGCCTCTGAAAACCGTAACCGTCTAAGGACCCAAATTAACCACATCAGGGAAACGATCAACAGACTTCTTAACGAGGACACAACACTAGCTGAGCGTGTACGCACTCTGTTCCGAGAGCAGGGTATAACAATCGCCTCCATACTCACTGCGATTGCATTGGCAATCTCGACCCTTGTAGTTGCTTTGACGGGCGGAGGGAGCACTAGTCCAACCCCGGCACCAACGCCGACGCCAGCTGATAAGCCCGGTGTAAAGGAATGGATTAAAAAACAGCTGAACTCCTTGGCAAACGTCCTGAAGGGCCTAGCCGGTAAGGCAGCAGCTGCCCTTCCAGGAATCATTGGCTCCATCGTATCATGGCTGCTTACGTCAGCTGCAAAGGTGGCTGGTTGGATGGCAGAACATGTATGGGCCGCAGGTGTGGTGGTGGGGGGAGTTATACTCCTGATACTCCGTGACTTACTACGTAGCAAACCAAAGCACAGCTAAGCCTATAGCGATTCCACCTATAATAAGAGCGGTTTTCTCATCCTCGTGTGCCCCACGCAGACCGGTCTCGGCTATAGGGGCCGGCCCTGGAGAGGGGAGTTCCATATCTGTATCT
This sequence comes from Urechis unicinctus, assembly GCA_034190875.2. Lineage (NCBI taxonomy): Eukaryota > Metazoa > Annelida > Polychaeta > Xenopneusta > Urechidae > Urechis > Urechis unicinctus. Next base: position 60,144,157 of record CM067346.1, read on the forward strand.
GTATCTGGCGGAGGGTCAAAGCTTCCTCTATCCGGAACCACCGGAACCGAGTTGACATCAGCATTGCTGCCTATCTGCTGCTCCTCAGTTGCAATGGTAATCAGATTGTTGTACCCAGCAACGTCTGCAATGGCGAGGCTCATATCAGACGGAGCCATGTACAGGCCCGTTCCAAACACATAATCAACCTTTGAAGAGGCATTCTGGAGGACGTTCTGATACCGTCGGATAGATGAAGGAATATCCACTGGGGAGTTGATGGCATCCTCAACGTTGGCCTGAAATTGCTTTTGAGCCTCAAAGGACGTTCCAACACCTAGTATCTCTGAGCGGGTCTGCGCCTGAGCCTCAAGAATGGCCCATACATAGGTCCTGATACTGTCGTTAATTCGCTCAACGCCGGTTTGTGTAAAACCCTCGGACGTGTCCAGTATGAAGGTACTCCAGGCCTCGTCTGCTTCAGGTCCCTGTGCTAGATGTAAAACAGCACCCATTCTCTCCTGAAAGGATTGTAGGTTACTCGCGTGAGCAAAACCTGGCTTTGTATCCTTTTCCGCCTCAAAGGCCATCCGTGTAGGGTCATAACGAACGTTTCGACCAGCAACCTTGACGACACTCCCGTAACCATACGCATCATGTGCATATAAGATACCAAGGCCACTATTAGCTACGGTTGCCTTCTGGCGCCAGTCTGTGTTTGGTTGAACACCAAAGTTAGTGCAGAGTCTCTCATATGCCCTCTTGTCATATGTATTGTTATAGGGGTCATAGGCATGATCCTGAGGTAGAGGCGCTTGCAGTTCTGCTAATAGGCGACGCAATGTGTAATAAAGGTGAAAGGTGTAGAGAGCTTTCACGAGTGGAATCCCAGCCTCGAGGTGGTCCTGGGAGGACACGCCGCAGCCGGCTGATGCACACCACACTGCAAAGTTTAACTGGTTCTGCCAAAACTGCATTGGATTTGTCAACCAGTCTTTTACTACTTTGTCTGCTGTTACCGGCGGCACCTTATAGTTACTGAATAGATCAGGAAACTTTGCTGTGAATGTACCACCACTGTTAACAACTTGAATTGTTTGTCGGGTTAGTTTATCTCCCACACCATATGTGGCTGGATACACCCCGCCCGCACCATATGGGGTAGCTTTTCTATTGAAACTAAAGGCTTGTTTATTCATAGTGCTATGTATCACACTCTGTCAAATGTTCAAAGCGGCGACGCTGTGTCCCTGCAAAAACCTATTGACAACACTGAGGGTGATCTATGTGTTGGCCTAAGGTCAATCACGTATACTGTGGGCTGGTACAATCTCAAAACAAACGAGACCATTCAATGGCGGTCAAGGCCTATAGGAAGAGGAAAAATTGCCTCATTAAAACCGGGCCTCTGGAGTTTCAGCCTTCTTCAGGAGCAGATTACACCATTAGGTATCGGTTTGGAAGTTGATGCTGCAAATGGGTTTATTACCCTAACAGTTCCAGACAATGGGGCTGTGAATATATCAGACGGAGTGTTAAAAATGTTGGGTCTTGATGACGGCCTCGGGTGGATACCTTCAGGTACTTACACCGCCTACCGGACCATCAACTTTAGCATGTTCTGCACATTATATATTCACCTCGATCAAGTCAGCACCACACACAACATGCTAGATGGTGCACCCACTACGCTTCTTGAAGTTGTTGGCTTAGGGGGTGGCTCTTTCGGTGATATTATAACCACGAACATCACTAATCCTGTATGTAAGCGTGTCACTAGTGGAACAGTGCATGAGTTAAAGGTTCAGTTACGCGATAATAAAGGAAGGCTATTAGATAACCACGACTTACCTGTTAGCGTTGTTCTTGAATTTACAAGATGTCAATAAAAACGAGTATTTATGGACCTAGGCAAAAACCGGCAAGCACTGTTCAGGGTGCCGACCTCTCGGAATATGCCACAAAGACCTATGTATCTATTGGTGACTCAAAAAAAATGGATAAAAGTGGAGGTACTATGACTGGAGACCTTGAAATGGGAGATAATAAAATCGTTGAGTTGGGAGACCCGATTTCACCGAAGGATGCTGTTCATAAAAAGTATATTGATGCTGAATATAGACAGCAGAACAGGTACCTGAGACGATACGTAGATGAAAAGACGAAACCACTCATTACTATATGGGCAGAAGCAAGTGGCCCCCTTCGGACAGGATATGAGTGGTCGTTTGGCCATGGGCCTAGGGGTCAAGACTCACAAGACTCAAGCTGTGGATATACCATGACATGTGGTGGTAAGATCATTCGTATGGGGTTGTCTTCTGGTGTTGGTGCTGATACTGCTGCTATAGCAGTGTTTCCTGTTATAAATGCGAATCAAGCGGTAGGAATAAGTAAGCCTGCTGACCAACGGGCTGTTGTAATATCTTTTGACCAGCCTTTACAGCTAGAACAAGGCAATGTTATTAACTTTTATACAACCACTCAAAACAGAGGGGCGACTTGGTCTGTAGTATCGCTCCTAATTGAACTTGACTTATAGAATTATATGCCTATAACGTTAGTATGAAACAACAACCAACTGTGCCGCCTGATGAGAATCCGGCACACTCCTATCGGCTGAATGAGATTAGTCTTAAGAAGCAATACCTTGAGAAAGAAATTGAAAAATATGGTGCTATGTACAAAAAATATAGGTGTGCAGTAAACTCAGTGGACGCTGTAGACACTGCTTTAGTTGCTGTGGGTATGTGTCTTGGCGCAAGTGGTGTAGGTGTAATGTCTACAATAGTTGCCATTCCTATTGTTGGGTGCTACTGGAGCCGCTTGTGGGCTAGTTGTAATTGCTGGAAAATTCATCAGTAGGCGGCTAACCATTAAGTTAAAAAAGCATGACAAGATCCGCATTCTCGCTCAGAGCAAATTGAATACCATTGCTAACATTGTATCGGCGGCGCTTGAAGATGGGTATATCTCAGATGATGAGTTTAAGCTCGTTTCGGTCGAGATCATGAAATATGGTCAAATGAAAAGTGACATTAAAGCAAAATGTTTGAAAGCGGCAGAATCGCCCCCTAGACCTGCTAAGGTATGACCCTGACAGTCCATTTGAAGAGTGGGGGTTGCTAGATATAATGGAGGCGGCGATAAAATCTTTCTGCAACGATCATACTGGAGTCAAACAAAATACGGACCAGTGGGAGACCACGAGGAAGGGCTGCGTTGGAGGAAGTGACTACTCCGCTATCATAGGGCAAAACTACTTCAGCAGCTATAGCAAGAAGCTGACAGAAAAAAACTAGCAACGAGGGTGTTCGCTTTAGCGCACCCTGCCTCTGGGGTACGACTTTTGAGGAGATTGCAATTGCGGTATTGGAGAAGGTGTACGACACCAAGGTCTACGGAAATAACATCTATATTGAGGGCGGCGCGACGGCCTACTCTCTGGATGGCTTTTGTGTGCTTCCAATCCGGCAGGCTGAAGTGCTGTCTGTCTGGGGCATCCTGAGGAGGTTGTGCTGCTCGAGATAAAGTGCCCCTACACTCGGAGTCCTGGGAGGGTGATTCCGAATATGTATAAGCCTCAGGTTCTGTTGGGTTTGCACCGCAGTCCGGTGTGCTCCTTTGAGGACCTGGGGAGAGCTGAGACGTATAACCAGGTGTATCACAAGGATCAGAAGAAGTATAAGGAGACGGTGGCTTGGGGGTGGGCGGGGGTGGAGGGGCTTGAAGACGGCGACTATAGTGCAAACGGGAGGTTTAATAGTTGCCTGGGCTTGGAACAGGAGCATCACGGTCCTTGGTTGGGAAGACCGAGTGGGATCACAGAGAGGCCGACGGGGGCTTTCTACTGTTGGAAGCTCTTTACGATGAGATTGATAACCGTTCGTCCCGATCCCGTCTTTATCGAGAAGAACGACGCTAAGGTTGCCCAGTTTATACAGGACCTCAACCGCGTGAAAAATGGAACTTACAGCGACGGTTGCAGATATTTATCACTTGATGACCTCTATGGTGACTAACTACTGGTGAGGGCCTATACCATAGGGGCTGGAAGGGCTGGGCTCATATGGTACCATATGGTGGGGGGAGGTGCGAGCGGTTCGCTGGCTCATGTGAGTCACCCTGTATATGTGTGTTTTCTGGGTTGCACCCATATGAGATAGGTGTGCCATAATCATATGAGATAGGTGTGCCAGTACCGCTAACATCTATACTACTCATGCTCTAACGACTGTACCCAAGTAGCACAAAATGATATATGTTAACGTGCGCGTATGAGGCAGTGACCAGAGATCATGTCACAAGCTTGCAGAGGCGATACTTCCTATAAACTCACATGCATGTATGATACATCGATAAAAAGTGTATTAGCAGAATGTACTGAATACCATCAGTGTAGATGGGTGGATAAATAGCTTAGAACACAAGTTACTGGCTTGATAGCAGGTCTCAGCACCAAAGCAAGAAACTGCGCGTGTATGAGCATTTGTAGAGTGCACCATTCACGTCTGAAGCTTGGGCTCATGCTATCACACACCTGCCGCAAGTGCGGATGTGGACGAATAGCAGGATATGTCTGTGCCCAAAATGTTGTGTCGCACAAACTCTGCTGCGCATAGATACGCATTCACAGTATATTTCCCGCTGTTATGAGTGAGCTCCAAGCAGTGACATCCAGCCAGCGCTAGACAAGCACGCCCCCTGTGCACATTTTAAAACTCAAAAACTTCCAACTAGAGAATAGTAAACCATGCTAACACTCAATATCAGCCACTGTGGGGTGGCTCATACATTCCACAGCCAGCTCCCTTAGAGAACAGGAAGGCAATCATCAATGTAAAGAACACGAAAGACAAGTGCCTTGAAGTTTCGTAACCCTAATTTCAACTTCGATGAAATTGATGTTTCCATACACAATGTTGACCAGCTAAATGTCCTCGCCCTTAATGTTCTTGGGTGGCATAAGGGAATGATTGTCCACCGGCTGAGCAAGCAGCATGAAGTTGTCCCAGATATATGATCTACTGCTGATTGAGAAGGTGGGCAAGTTTTATTATATCTGGGTGAAGGATCTTAATCGTCTGCTGCATGACCAGAGCAAGTATAAGTAAGGCAAGCACTTAAAAGAGGTGCCTGCACGGCATCTCCAGGGAGGATCTTAAGGAGAAGCACAAGCCAGAATTCCGTGGGATCAGTCAAACAGCAGGGAGAGTATATAAATGCATGTGGTGAGTATGAGCACTCTCACCTTCCAGAACCAACACAAATAATTCCCAGTTCCTTTCCTAATCTATGCTGACTCTGAGGCCCTCACAAACGTAATCACCGAACCGGAACTTAACCATTTACTCCCATGAACTCACGTTCAGGATCAACCTGAAACAGCTTTGGTCACTTAAAACATTCTTTCATATCCTGACAAGGGCATCTGGATTTGCCCGGGATCAGAGGGTACTCACGGATGGCATTGTTCGCATTTGCTGAGTAATCTTGGACAGTCCCATTTGAGGTTTTGTGGGTTTGTTAACATTTTGGCGGGAACGCGATACAAGTCGCAATTTCAAAAAGTTTCTGAAATTGTTTAGGGGACTTCAAGGTAAGGTCAAGGTCATTGAAAAAGTAAAAATCTGGAATCGTGAATATTCACCTGATTAATGTTCTGATTTTCTCCTGCAGCATCTCGCACAGGAACAATCACAGAGAGGAGCAACCATTATGATGGAATGAGGGAGCATTCATTGATCACTTGACATAGGCAATATTAAAGCTTCCACAACGGAGTGATATGTATGTCATAACGTTATGTATGATATAAAACACTGTTGTCTCTATCTGGGATGTTGCCATAACGGATTGTTCCTGTGCAGGATGTAGATGGGGAAAAAAACCACTTTTAATCACATTATCTCATCATTTTGCATCTGCTACACCCAATGAAGGCATCCACAATCCATGCCATCTGCTATGTATAGCATAAACCACTATTATCCCTATCTGAGATGTTGTCATAATTGATTGTTCCTGTGCAGGATGCAGATGAAAAAAAAACCCACTTAGCCTCATACACCCAATGAAGGCATCTACAATACATGTCATCTGCTATGTGTATCATAAACCACTATAACCACTATAATGGATTGTCCCTCTCGGATGTTGCCATAATGGATTGTTCCTGTGCAGGTTGTAGATGAGGGGAAAAAACACTTTCGATCTAAATATCTCATCATTTAGCATCTCAGATAGCCTCAGGACAGCCTTCTTCACCCTATGGAGGCATTCACATTCCATGTCTCATCGGCTATGTATAACATAAACCACTATTGTCTCTCTCTGGGATGTTGTCGTAGAGGACGACATATAGCTCTGCATTTACGATCTTTATTTAAATGCAGACAGATCATATAGATGTGCTGCATCAAAATCTCGGACAAAGGTGATAAATCACTTCCTGTGCGATCCGTGTTTCTTTCTACACAGTAACAAACATAAAGATGTGTGTATAGATTTTAAACAAGCATTAATTTTTATAGAACATGAAACAAAAAAGCAAGAATTACTAAATTTTGTCCTTATTTCATCTCACTCTTTGCCATACGACTTCCAAGTCCCATGTGGAGAATACATCTCATGAACCTCTTTAAGTCAGTGAGACATTTCTTCTGTGACACCACACAAGGAAGATTTAACAATGGAAGCAAGACGACATTTACAACTTCTTGGTATAGTGTTAATGACCAGAAGTTAAATCAAACCTTTCACGTATCTTTCCTCAGTGAGTACTCTCTAGGCTGCACGGCATAGGATTTCTTAGGCACCTCATCTACTTCCTGCAACATAAATTTAATATGAAAAGGAGGTCATTGCAAATATCAAATATCCAAATATATGGGTTGTTTAATACTGTTGCAGGTTGTAAAGTTATAAAATTCCTTTAAATGCATTGATTGTGCTTCAGTTTGGTCAGGAATCAAGAGCAATAACTTTGCCATAAATATTTCTAAAAAATCTTTTGATCAAGATAATCACCACCATCAAACATTAACGAATCAGGATAATGAATATAGATTTGTTGTTTTGTTATACAAGTAAATGTGTACAAGAGAGGTCTATAAACAGCTATATTCATGTACAGTGTAACAGGAAAATCACAGCTATGTGATGCATATAAAAAACATCTTTTGAAACCCTGAAATTATTAAATATGGGAAACGCCCATAGGACTGTAATAATGGGAACACAATATTCACAATGAACCCCTGAAACCAATCCATTCTTAATTAACCATAGAACCTTAATTATATTTAATGGTATGCTGACAGTGGGTGTTTAAGACCAAACATTCAGTGCCACATGTGCATTGTATTTGCTATGTGATGGATTCAATGGCTAATACATAGACAAAATTGATCTTGTTGCATTCAAACATACTGACCCACTGATTTTTCAGCTTGTTCAAACTCTCAAATTACTTTATCGATGCTGATCATGTCATCCGAGCTAAAAATGCCTCTGAGTCACCCAGGTATTGGTTGAATCTGTCAAAGAACAAGCGTCAACACTCTTTATGTGATACATTATATACAGACATGAAATTGGAACACAGCTGACTTCGCACAAGTTTGATAAAAGCCTTGAAACAGGCAAATTACATGCATGCATACATAGAAGTACTTTCTTTCTTAATTAGGTAATGAACCAACAAACGCACCAAATGCCCCAATTCCTGCTGATTGGCCAGTGATAGAAATCATGTCATTCCAAATATTTGTAAACAAATGCAACACATAATGATGCACAAAACTGCATTAAATTGAACAGTCTAACTTAATATCAATGCATAGCTAAATGGATTGCTTACTGCCATTTGAGGCCAGATTCGATCTGGCTATAAACGTAAGTATCAGGATCAATGACCTCATCCTCGGAAGAGTTATTTCATTAAGCATTTATTAACTAGAAAACATATTTGTTGTTAAAATATTTAAATAAATAAAAGTAGCTGTCACAAATTCAATTTAGAATAAAGTATTTTAATAACAGTAAAAGCAAAGATTTTGTTTATGTATCAATGACAATCATACTATACTGTGCATAAACAATTTTGGCAAAAACATGTATGTAGAAAATTTAAATATACCTTCTACTTTGTCGTATAGAAGCAGCTATGGCTCTTTGCTTTCAACTTTCCTCCGTGTAAGTGATGTAACCTGATTAGACTGACAACTTTGCAATATCATGACATTTTGTGTAAAAACAAAAATATCCTATGAAATTGATGGGTCATGCTAAGTAAAGCTAAACAAATAATTAAACATGGATCACATCAATGAGGAAAAAAGTCCCATTTGTCAATTGTACTAATTGTAAAATTTAGAAATGTAAGAAATATGACACTCAAATTAACAGAGACAATGAGTTCACCGTTTCGGTGACCATATTCGTTACATCTGTACCATAAAAATAAAAGTAGTTGGGTCTGACACGCCATCACCTCAACACGTGTCTCTTCATTTCAAGAACACTAGTGTTACATGTTGGCAGCTGTCACTTATTTAATTTTAAGGACCTGCCAGACTCCCCGGACTCGCCCTACCTGTCTGTCGTGAGATGTTTTTGCACAGTACTCTACTGAATCTCGCGACGGAGGCTCGCGACCGCATGGTCTAAACAAGATGGCGTCTCTCCTTGTGGTACAGAGTGGATGACGTTTCCCCCATCTAACGCGGACATACCCTGGACCTGTGTCGGACCAAGATAGCTGTCTAGTTAACTGATTTACTGCTTACTCTAAACTAGTCATAAGAATCTGGCCTCGAACTCTTTGCCATGCGAGACCAGAAGAAGGGAGAAACTGTGGAGCATGGATTGCCGACCTCTGTATTAAGCAAAAGTCCGCATTCTTCACACACCAAACTATGACACCAGACCAAGTGGCCCTTCGAAACAGGATCATGTGTGGCACCCTCGACTGGGAGGCCCAAGAGAAGATGCTCGATGAAGGCAGCCCAACCCTTGATCGAACAGGAAGCGACCTCGGACACTGAGGAAGTAATAGCCTTTGATGGTGAACAGTCCAGTAAAGCAGTCTACTGCGAGATGAAGATAAATCCAGATAGATTGTGGAGCTACTGCCAATGTCATACCATACTCGCTCCTTACTGTTTCAACTAGGCTGAAGCCGACTGACGTGCAGCTCAGAATCTGGAAAAAGACTTTTGTGAAACCTCTTGGTCAGACCATCTTGAAGCTAAAGAACTCCAAGACTAAGAAGAAACACAGAGTCCGCTTCATAGTGGCTGATGAAAATGTCACGCCCATAATCAGCAAAACCAGTTCAGAAGCGGTGAAGAATGTCAACAATGTCACAGCCCTGACCAGCCCACAGGAACAGCATCCGGACTTATTCAGTGGTACTTTGGGAAAGATCCCTGGTACAGTACATCTAGACAAGACCATACCACCAGTCATATGCCCTCCCAGACGTATACCAGTGCTCATTAAGAAGAAAGTTCAAGACAAGCTAGAGGACATAGTGAAGAAATATATCATTGAACGATCTAATGAACCATCCACTTGGGTCAGCCAAATAGTTGTAACCACAAAGAAGAATGGAGATCTGCGGATCTACATAGTTCCCAGACCCCTCAACAAACCCATCAGACGAGAACACCACCCCATGCCAGTGTTAGATGACCTCCTACCAGACCTTGCAAAGGCCAAAGTGTTCAGCGAGCTGGACCTGCAAGATGGATATTGGCATTGTGAGTTGGAGGCGAAATCAAGACCACTTACTACGTTTCAGGCACCGTTTGGACAGTTCCGCTGGAAGCGCATCCCTTTTGAATTGAATGACAGTGCTGAGATCTTTCAGAAACGTTTGAAACAAACGTTAGAAGGGCTAAGAGGCGTGGAATGCATTGCAGTTGATATTCTTGTTTGGGTATCCGGTGACACCGTCACGGAAGCAGAAGCAGACCACGACAAGAACCTGGAGGCTCTGTTCAAAAAGCCATGGAGAATGGCCACAAATACAAAGTGTCCAAGTGCGAATTCAAGACAACGGAGACTGAATTCCAAGGCCACTTCATCACCAAGTACGGAATAAAACCAGGCCCTTAACAGTTCAAAGCTGTACTTGTTATACAGTCACCCACTAATGTAGCAGAAGTCCGAACACTACGTGGCATGGTTGGATACTTGTCGAGATTTCTCTCAAGCCTGTCCGAGACCATATAACCAATCTGTAGGTTAACCAAGCAGGACACTCTTTGGCACTGGGGAAATGAACAGCAAACAGTCTTAGTGTTGAAGACGGACATGACTATGACACCAGTACTGGCATTCTACGACAGCAACAAAGAATTGGTATTACAGTGTGATGCCAGTCAGACCACTCTAGGAGCAACCATTCTGCAAGCCAGTAGACCCGTTGCATATGCCAGCCCTGCACTAACTGATATTGAAACCCGTTATGCCCAGATAGTAAAAGAGGCTTTTTCAGTAGCTTGGGCTCTTGAACACTTTCGTCATTACACGTATGGGCGGAAGACCATCGTTCACAAAGATCACAAACCGCTTGAACCTGACCTCTAGTCCATACCACAGCAGCTCAAATGGTAAATCATAATCTGTTGTAAAAGCAGTAAAGAGGGTGTAAAAGAAGTGCAAGAAAGCAAACAAAGTTTCTTACCTAGCACTACTCGAGATCAGGAACACTCCTATCCAAATGATGGACTCCAGCCCAATTAACGTCTAAACAACAGAAGCGGAAGATCACTCATCCTTATGTCTAACAAGCTCCTTGTGTCCAGAACCACATACAATGAAAAGGAAAAGACACTGCTCAGGAACAGACAAGCTCGGCAGAACAAATATTATAACCGAAGCGCGAAAGACCTACCAAAGTTGAATGAAGGAGCTACAGTGACAATGAACCCAAGCATGGTGAAACCGAGTGGAGGAGAGCCGTCATTAGTGAGAGACTTAACTCAAGATCATATGCAGTGGAGACCAGATAAGGAAAAACCTACATCAGAAACAGGATGTTGATCTACGGAAGACACAAGAAGCGTCAGAACCTGATATCAGGACAGAATCACAACACATCAATCCAGGACACACTGTCGTCCCAGCCCAAATAAAAGATGAAATAACACATCAGCCCAAAACACAGACGGCCAGATGTCCATTCAAGACAACACATATTCAAACACCCATCAACGCCGGACACCCGATAGATGACTCGGCTAAAGGGGCAAAATCACGAAACGAAGCCACCAGAGAAATCTGTATCAGCTACGTTAGACCCAACTAACCAAGGCTCCAGTAATGACTCCGACGACTAGACGGACAACTCGTTGAGTAGTGAAGGCTCCTCAGTACCTTGATGCATATTACACAAAATGAATCCGATTGTAACCCTATTTCATTTTGTTAAGACTAGTAACGCAGAACCAGATGGTTTGAAGTTTAGTTGTATCATTACACTGTTTCTCTGCCTTTATTTTTTGCAATCTTTTGCTGATGTCTAGAACTTTATAGGGGGATGTGACAATATTTGTTATATCTGAGCCTGAACTATACAAATAATAGTAGTTCGACCTGACACGCCATCACCTCAACACATGTCTCATTTCAAGAACACTAGCAAGTTCAAATGAACAACCAATGTATCTGCAGCATGCAAGTTACAATCTTATCATTCCCTTTATGTGAAAAATTTTATGGGAAAAACAAATTTTCCCAAATGAGATGAAAAAGACTGCATTGCGAAATATGAATTATTAATTACTTTGTGCATTTATATGCATTGTCAGCTGTCAGAACTTGAAAGGTAAGAAGTTCTTCAAGGCATTCTTCAAGGGTATTGTTACCTGACTGAAGCAAATGCTTATTATGACATATACATAACATTCTAAGTGTATATTATCCACATAAATTAATAATTATTTACTTGCTCATCTGATAACATTTACAAAGATTGCCACTGATGACTGTTGGGATATGTTTGGCTAATGTAAATAAAAGCTGTTTAAAAGTTAACATGAACTTACTTGTTTGAGCTAAGATATGTGGCTCATTTCGAACTAAATGGAACTCATGCATTCTGTCATTTATTCCATTGCAAGGTAACACAATGGGAACCCCCATTCTCCATGCAATTCTTATCTACCTCTAGTTTAGGCAAACAATAATGAACGACCCAGGAATATATTGTTGAAAAGTTTGTCCAGCTCATTGAATAGTTGTAATGCTGTGAGACAAAAGCTTTGGAGCTTATCTTGTAACACCTACTTATTTATCTATGAGCTGAAAATGCATGAATACCATGTCTGAATAACCTAATCTAAGAGCTGCAAACATATCTATATATTAGGTACTTTCTTATTACCAGTATTTGAGTGGCATTTATTGGTTCTCCTGCCATGTATTGTTTGCCAAATGCCTTGAATGTGTATTACTGAATTCAACATTCAATATTTCAACTAATTCTGACACAAAAATGATGATTTAATAGATGATTATTCATACCTAATCATATGTAAACATACAAGGCCATCAGAGCAGAAATGGATTTTACCTCACGAACTGACAGAGAAAGGTGCTGTATGTGGTCAATGGATGTAGTTGCATTACCACAGATGGTGCAGTGGACTAGAAAGCATATTGATATTACTATGCCCAAGACTATAGACCTCACTATGTTGCAAATGTTCACAAATAATTAATAATAAGGTAATAGAATGACACCTATCTGGGGAGTGCTGGGTTGTTCTGCAGAGCAAGTACCTTTTATAAACATAGTTTCTTAAATTGCGCCCAGACGAACAACCTCAAGTGCAGGTGTTATTGTCTGTGTTCATGGTTACTATAACGCGACCAAGTCGTGAATAGTATATTGGGTGTCCGTCACAAATGACTTGTGAATGTCAAGTAGATGTCTGTATTGAAATGCAGGCATGCCACTATTCTGGGCAGTGGCCATGACAAATTGATATGATGTCAACTCACAACGCAAATACTGTGTGATTCGGATACCAGTTTTTATATTTTTTCTCCAAGCATGAAGTGCTTCTCAATAATAACGTCATGATTCTGACATCGTGGTTAGGTTGTTAACTAGTTGCATGACGACACGATCAAATATCAACTGGAATACGATGTTACTACAGCGTCGCGTGCCCACTGGGTAGGTGAAATCCACCAACATGAGAAGCAACCCACTGGCCAACAGTTTGCCCTAGTAGCCTCTTATGGCAGGCGAATCGATGTCTGGCACTGGACCTCTAAATAGGCAGTGTCTAAAGCCTCTGACCGCGTTTTTGCAAATAATCTCCCACCAGATGGTTTACTCGGGAAGATCATTCTTTGTTAATGAAACACAAACATCTACTCGACGAAAATTGTTCATGCGCAATTAACACGGCTAACAAGGCAGGGACGGCTTTGTAAGCTACACAAATATTCAACCGTTAGTGTGCTGGTGATGTTGTATTCGTTTCCGGTTTCCTCTTCACGCTGATCTTCATTTATCATTTATCATAAGTTAATTTGGTACTATGCTGTCATTAACTAAAACCTCAATTAGCCTAGCAGCTGCAGGCGTCTGCTTTCTAGGATATTGTGTATATTTTGACCGCAAGAGAAGGAGTGATCCACTTTTCAAGGAAAAGTTGAGAGAAAGTGAGTTCCGCTAAGTTCAGCTATATATACTGGTGGAGTGCCGAGTGGTACCAGTGGTGGTATTAGCCAGCAGGGTCATCTGTCTTTTACTAAGGGTGTCAATGAATTTTAGTAATTACCAAATTTGAGTATCGTGATGAACATTTGACGATTGACCATATAAAAAGTATTTGTCATTTTTATTAAGTTGAAAAAAGTTTGTCGAGCACAGTGGCACTAGCAACAGCCATATTCGGAGGATCTGTCTGACAACTGTACTTTGTCCTTGACCACTGAATGCGCCTCCTTTAATTGCGCCTTATCTTTCTCAAAAATGTTTGCAAAAACTGTGACGGACATATTTAATATCAGGTAGTGGTGGCCCCATCACACATTTTAGCACATGCAGCACGAAACAGTACGGGATTTGTCAATGGTGCTGGTATAAGTCGGTTCTGTGAAGAAGCTGAAAAGCTCAGCTAGGGTCTCACTTAGAAATCTTAGCCAAGACCCTGCATGGGATGCCTCTCACTGTATTCGACCCCAACTGCACCCTGGCACTTCGTTTATTATTATATTCAATCTTTATAGGGCAATTCATTTTGAACTGTAATGTCTTTGACTGCACAGGCACACACAGCAATATTGCCACCTGTTTACCTGTACACAGGCAACCAAGGAATTCTGGAGTTTTTATATTTTTAGATAACTACTTATCACTTTTCTTTGCTGAAGTCCCTTTTGATATTGTAACTGTTACTGCCATGGTACCAATATTTCATATTTCTTCATACAAAGACCAACTGTTGAACTATAATATAGCTCTTACAAGTCTGCAAAATTACTCAATGTATTGTATTTACTCTTAAAGGGCAATTCATTTGGTACTGCAGAGTCTAAAACTGCATAGGTACAAATAACAAACTTTTGTTACTTGCATACCTGTGCACTCACTGCCAAAACATTCTGAAGTTTTGATGTTTTTAAATAACAATTTATCACTTTTCTTTGCTGAAGTCCCCTCAAAGCTATTGCTGCCATGGAACTAATTGCTGTCCTAAACTTGTCTTTTGGTTTTTAATCAAAAAGGCTCAGACTTATATTCATTAGACACGTTTGTTAATCTTCGTGACCAATCAACGCAGTGGTTGTGACCCAGATTGACCGTCTGGCTCATAAAAACTGGCTTGTGATACGCACCCTGGTTTCTATGTGACATCATGGACATTGTAGTGGTCTGCGTCCAATGAGAACACATTGAATGTCTTCTGGAATTATGGGGTGTCTCAAAAGTTCAAATTGGCACCACAACAAGCGCTTTAATTGCTTAGCTGCACGATAGTATGTTTACGTAATAGTCAGTTAAAAAGAACCAGTTGTGTGTCTGCTTCTCTCGTCGACTGTGTGATTAACGGTGCCACTCAGCGTGAAACAACAAATCAGAGTGTTGTAGAATGTGTGCCCGGCTCATAAAAATAACTCGTCCGGTTGGACAAGTTCTTCGGAACTTGTAGAACTAACCAATGTGAGACAACGACTCAAAAGTACCCGAGAGTGACCTAGAAACACGGCTTGTGATTGGAGCATCCCAAATCTGGGATGCCTGTCCAGTTCAAGACGCTTTCGTCCCCTAGACCTGAAGGCGAGACTATTGAATATCAGTAACATGTAAACAGCGCCCACAGCCATCAGGCTAGGGGACCTTGACTAGCTCGGACTTGATCTCTCAATGGTTATTATCTCTAGATATACCAATATATATTTGATGGGGTTTTTTTCAGGGAGAAACAAGGCAAATAAAGGTGGGGCTCGCCAAGGTGGAACTGGAGGATCATCTGAGGTAAGAAGATGAAGGTGGTGGCTGTCGTGATTGGGAGGAGGATGATAGTAAGGGTGTTATAGATAATTATTGTGAATTTGATGATGACAAGGATCTATGTATGCCTCTTGACCAACACCCATCAGGACCAGGTGATGATGATGTTGATAAGAAACATTACTGCTTCAAGTTTTTCGTTTCCTTGGTGTTTTTAAATACCTCTTGGTCATTTCTGTGCATTAGATACCAGATTTGAAAGACACCGAATCATTACAGAGATTCTTCCTGCAGGAAGTGCAGCTGGGAGAGGAACTGTTAGCTGGAGGTATATCTGTTTTTAATCATAATGATTTTTAAATGCTGTTTTCCTGCTTGCCTATGGTTGACCTGGGAAAGCTGAAACAATTGATGGCTTCACCAGATATGAATATTTTTAACAGAGGTCATTTCCCTTTCAAAGTTTGAATCTCAATATAAATTGAGATATATCTTTTGTTAGCATGTTAAATGAACTTGTGAAAACATAACAGTTTCCCTTTAACTACAAATACTGCTTAGCCCCACAGTATTGGTATTTCAAAATATTCTTAATAAATCATGAGTGAAAGATGCACCTTTTGCATTAAAATTTAGGCGGAAATTCTCACTACTGAAAATTACTTTTTAGGTGACCTTGCTCTCAATTGCAAATATTGTAAGTATGCTGAAGGTCAATAACAACTCCTTGTACCTGTGTAAATCAGCCACTTTGAACAATAACTTGCTGACTGACCAATCGTTACACTAAAAAGAATCATGCGTTGGGGGAAAAGACGGCACCTAATGTTGGTTCCTGAATTCACATCTTCCCTGCAGTGATTTCTCTGTTAAAGCATGCGTATATATCGAGTTGGTAGAGAAAACAGCATACAAACTGGTCCCCCTACCTACATCCCCCAGCTGATATGATATATAATGGATATATAATTGCTAGTGTCCTTGTTGTGTGTTCAGGTGACATTGATGGCAGCATTGAGCACCTAAGCAATGCTGTGGCGGTGTGTGGTCAGCCACAGCAACTCCTACACGTACTCAGACAGACTCTCCCTCCACAAGTATTCCAGCTCCTCATGCAGGCATTGCCCATGGCCAGCGCTGTAAGATCTTTGCCCTTTTTCTATTACATAACACTTGCTGGTTCATATGACTAGTTTAATATAACTATATATGAATTGATTGATGTGTATTCAGCGCATTGCCAGCAAAGCCACCGGTCCCCCAACAGGAATGGGAGGTATGGGCATGACAGAGGATGATTTGGAGTGAGCCCACATCTGTGGTACAATACTCCATGTCAGATATGGGCCCAAATATCCCCACAAGCTGCTTACTCGAGATCAAGTCAGTCATCAGTGATGGACATGGATATCATATGTCCATGTCAGCAGGAGCTGGCCTGCTGTGTTTTGTATTTATGGAAGGATTCTGTTATGTAATAAAATGTGGATTTCTGACTTTTTTGAATGCTCTTATTTTGTGATTATGGTTAACCTATAAAAGAGAAAACTACATATTGTACCACCATATGTGCAAGTATCCATACATCAACATATTACAACCATTTGTATAGTGCGACTTTGATTCACGCGTGTGTCGATTCTTCACTGCTTTCAATGCAAATTAATCTGTTGAAAGTATGACAACGTTATGATCATATAAACCGTTATGACAGACTAAAACTGTTCTTCACTGGCCTGTGGCTCAAACAGCAGTCTGTTTATTTTTCAAATCGTAAATGTATCGATATATAATCTGTACTGGAAATGTTTTAATACAAGGGGTGTTTTGGTGCGGTCGCTTTGTTCTCAAGTGGTGGTGAACATTCGCCATATAACCTGTCCCTTGCTCAGAGAAGGAGACCAGATAACAATATCAAAACAATGATGATAATCGATAATGAAGGTAATCGATTCACAAAAACAACCAATGAAAGATGCCAGCCGGAATTTACCTCGCCAGTACTGTTTTGGAGACACGAAAGTTTTGCTCTTAATAAACGTTATTGCCTACTCATCATGGATGAGGCACTTTGTCTAGAAATATGGCGATAAATAAAAATTCCAAAACAACATTTTTAAACATCGAGTACCAAATTGAGTAAGATGCTTCTGGCTCAGAGATGTGCATTGATAGTGAAACACAGACTTCAATATATAAAGCGATCTCAACAGAGCAGTATGTGTCCAGGGGCAGCACTCTCCATCAATCATACCAGGAGGTTTTCTGCCTGGAAAAGGTGAAGATGGTTGTTTCTTTCCCAAACAGGTTGTTATTGACCTACCACAGTGTGTGTATTGAAGCATCACAATCATTCTCATTTATCATGATGATGATGGATTCGATAATTAAAGCAAGAGCATAAAAAACAATAACACTCTTAACCACAGGTTACGTTACATAGCAAATATAACATAATGATCCTATCCTCTTTGCTTGAGAGCATGAACTAAAAACTCTTAAACATTGATAACACAATGTGAATAGCACAGTACTTGTATTCTTACAGGAACAACATATACATGGAACTGCATACAGGTGTGGTGAAGAGCAATGGCATCAGTTGGCTTATTCAAGACTTGGCTGAGAGGGGAGAAAATTCTCCAAAGACAGTCATGTACTGCAGGTACTAAATTCAAATTGAAGTGAAGCAAAATATATCCATGTGTAAGTACAAGCAACCAGGTAATGTTGAATATAAGTTCACATATATGTTAACATTTGACAGGATCCTTGACAGCGTCAGTCGAGCATACAAGATAGTGGTGGGGGCACTTGTGGCGGCAGAAGCAAGAGACAAAGAATAGCACGTGGAAATGTTCCATGAGCAGTTTGAATGGGAAAGTGAAGAAAATATCACAACAGAGTTTGCTAAAAAAGTTCACAGATTCGTCAACTCAGACGTCCTGTAGGGCTATGACCAGTGATATCCCTAAGATGTCGGTTAGCAGAACCAGAGTTGTACGGGGAATGATAAGATTATTTAGTACACTGCGCGTGCTCATGACGCGTACGTGCCATCATTATCCGTGCCATACGTGGTGGTGTACAACTTCACGAGACAGAAGCCGCCTCGTTTGCTACAGTTCACTCAGAACTCCACACGCAGAATGCACGGCTACTTCAATCAACCAGTTTAGCTCCAAACGCTCGATGGCTTCGCCACACAAATGCGAGTTCGCATGCCGCTAGTACGAGAATAATTCCTTCCTTCAAGGTGAAGAGCAGAAAAACACTCCCCACCTGCTTACTTTGTAGTCCGCCAAACGTATAGAACATGAAGCAGCTAAAACCAAATGTCAGGTGTTTATTTTTCCACTGATTAAATACAATGTCTGATGTGGACAGTTAAAATACTTAAGTCACTGCTTAGATCGAGGGGGAAATGATTGCATATTAACGGATTTTTTAATTTGCAGCAATGACAATATGATTGACGGAAACTTAATGTTGATCTTACCGTATTATGAAGAATGGTAGGTTATTCGAGAAGACCGTTATAAATCGTCCTATGTGATTCATGCGCCTGCTGCGGAATGGATGCGAAGCCAAGAAATTCGCAGCTGTGCTTATAAATAGAGTCGTCGAAATGAACAAAATTGTGCAGTAAGTCAACGCATCATTTTCTCGAAAGTAATCGACATTTTCCACCAACTCTTCCAGCAGTGAAAAAGCGTCCACGACTTCTACGAAACAGAAGTAGCATAACTCCACGGCGTAGGCATAGCTCTTCAGTTTGTTATTGCGCGACTTTCTACGCAATAACCAGCGTTTATGAGAAAGGGTGCGTTCGAGACGTAAGCGTCTCAAAACGGTCGTCACAACATCCGTGAAAGCGGTCGACTCGCGTCCGCTGGATGTTGATGTGGTAAGCTCAGGTGTATAGAAATTGTCGTCCAATGTTTGAACGGGAACGTCGGCTTCTTCCTCCACAGAGATTGTTCCTCGAGTTGGAGATGGGGGTAAACATGTAGCTATTGACAAACGTTCGAGAAGTTTGGGAATGTCAATTTCCACTTCGGATACCCTCTCGTCGTCGTCGTCGCTAAAGTCAAACATGACACTTCCTATTTCGTGTTGCTCGCGTCTCGGTGAACTAGGAGGATCCAGTGATATCATAGTCAGACGCTCCAGAATGTTTTTTGGGGGAGGGACCTTGACAAGTTTCCCCATGAGAAGATTGTCGACTTGTATATTGTTCAAAATAACCCAAAGGGGAAAGCGTAGTAATGCGACTACGATGGAACACTGTAAGAGTGCGATCATCTGACAGAGAAAAACAACCATGCTCAACAGAACTTTGAAGAAAACATTAGACCCCTCGTCACCCCTCCAAATGACAAAACTCTTCATGAGCTTGAAGTTTGTGCCAGTTGAACGATACGTGTGCCAATAAATAATCATACATTTCACCAATGATCACCATTCTTTTTCCCCACTAATTCATCGAATCGCATTAAAATCAGTACAAATTTTCAATAATATATTTCTGTTAGGGAAAAGACAACTCACCAATTTTAACTGGTCTGTTATTTCGTCAAACTCAAAATAGGAAGCATCCCAAGAGTTGAATTTATCATCTTCGCTTTAACGGAATCGGATTCGCCAAACAAAAATCCCGGTAGCTGCATGCATCCTTCACTGACTGAACTCACATTCGTCAGCAACTTCTGTCTTCCCCGTTTTGGGAGATAGCAATCACATGCATATATAGACATGTTACTTGGAATACCACAAGCGCACAGAGTTTCCGCCGGGAAGATTTTCACATAATAAGAAACGTCGAGAAACAGATATACCACAACTTGTATGGTATGCAAGAGTCCCATTACAAACCTGCAATAATAAACGAATATTCAGTGAAATGTTTCAGTTAATTCCATTGCTCTGATTATATTTTCTTGGTAATTGGCTATATAATGGGCGATTTTGTAACGCTCCAAATACTTCCAGTAACGCAGCGTAACGCTAACCCACATTCCCCACCCTGCTCTAGCGTTACTTAATTTTTGAATGACCCTTAAATAGGTTGTTATTAAACGATCAGTAGAGGTATTTGGTTAAAATCCGAGTCTCTAATTGCCATCAATTGTGAGTGAATTTTAAGAGGAACACATGTGATCTCCTCATTAAATAACCATGTGAGGTGGTTAGCTTACCCGACACCGTAGATGCAGTCAGTGGAGGTTGGTAATTTGGGATACTTTTGAGCAAATTGAATTGAGACGTATATCAATGCCAGAACAAAAGCTAGCATAGATGGTGTCGCCACGTAAAAGATCAATGGAATAGCCTCGATACCCTGCGACTGAAAAGCGAAGACATCAAAACGATAAGGAAATCGAACAAAATAAATTTAGGAAGTCTCGTTCGTCAAGCAAGCGGTATAGTAATTCGATAAGCCACAGCAAAGCGACGACAAAGGGAAACTAATACCTCAAAGACACGGAGCTGAACCAAAGCCAGATATGTCTCGTGACCTAACGTCGAGAAAATGACTGCCACAAAGCACACATATAGTCGCACTAACGGGCCCCGCTTTACGACACCAGGTTCCTTCTCCATGCCTGGAAACAATCAAGGTTTAATGAACACCCAAGGTTATATTCATGAGTGATTATCTTTCAAATAACTAGTATAAATATAAAAAATCTTGGTGAAATCTTAACATGATGAAGTTTT
This sequence comes from Urechis unicinctus, assembly GCA_034190875.2. Classification (NCBI taxonomy): domain Eukaryota; kingdom Metazoa; phylum Annelida; class Polychaeta; order Xenopneusta; family Urechidae; genus Urechis; species Urechis unicinctus. Next base: position 60,165,338 of record CM067346.1, read on the forward strand.
TCTCCACATACCTGTTAGCGTGATATTTTTCTGTGAGCAGAACGCGCACCAAGCCGAGCTCTGAATTCGGTCGAACCGAAGCTACAGCTAGCCTCTATCGGTCGTGTCCACTGTTAATGTTTCTCCACTGGTTGTCAATGAACTAGTCGTGAACTTACATGACATTTATCAGTGTTTTTCAGTGGGACGTTCGACCTTACCAGTTCTGCGATAGATCTCAATGACTATTTTAACCATTGATGAGCAACTCGTTAAAGTACTCCTACGCTCCGCTTACGCTTAACAGTGGGTTATTTTTGGAATCCCGGATTTAGCGACAAGGATCCATTAAAGGGCATAATGAGCAGTGATGTAACGCAAAAAATAAATAGCCTGCCGCCACCAATCACAAGCTTTGAGTGCTTCCTGTTGCGTCTTTAATACTAAATCTTATAGTGCCGCACCTATCCCATGTATTGATTGACACCGTCCCAGTATCCTACCTCACCCCCTATACCTAGCCCAACAGACCAACAGTCGTTCGAGAACGTCCTTGCAAGAGGGAGCGCAAGCTCCACTTGGTTCATAAGAGCTACCTACACCCCATTTGCACACAGTGCGTGCGTTTGCGTTAAAATGACAAATTAGTTCGTAGTCGAGATATACTTCGAAGTTAGGCACTGATTTTCAAACCGCATTCAAATACAGCAAGGGCGTATGGTTGTGGGAAATTGATATAATGTTTAGCTTCCGGAAAATTTCCTCAAATAGGATACGTGAATTGCCGCACTTCTATTAATAAGAATCGGGGCATTTTTTAACACAGTTTCAAGGAATGGTCGGTAGCGAGAAAAGAGTCGTCTTGTCACACGGAATGTAAGGTGATTTAGTGGTTGGAGCTGTGAACCCGTCGACCATAAAACGCGTTCATCCATGACCAACTTCTACTGGCGGGGATGGGTTGCTTAAGCTAGCGTCACAATTGCTAAATTCCGCCGGCCGATTTTAGACATCGGCAGAGTCGTGATGTTGGCTGCCGCCGGTCGATTTTTTTACACATCGCTGAGAGCAGTCACATGTAACTGCCAACAAAATGCCGCCTGTCGGCGGCAGTTGGTTTCAAAGGCTCGCGGGAAACGTGACACCCCAAAATATCCGGCAAGTGGCAGTTAGGCGGCAGGGCGGCGGCAGCGGCAGCTAGAATTAAACTGCCACCGCCCTGCGACCTGGCGGGGGACAGCCCATTTACAACTGCCGCCGGCCGGCGATTGAGCGATCTAGCTGCCACCGCTCTGCGCCCGCCCGATAATATGACGGTGGCAGGCCGATTTTTGGTTGATATATAAATCATACCTTGTGGTGAAGCTCGTTCATAAGGGTGTCATACTGGCCGAGAAACACTCTTCGCTGCAACCATGACCGCACCCAAACCGTCCGTCTTCGTCGCTGCTGTTAGGCACGCTGTTCTTCTTCATGCAGAAGAACAGCAAGAACAAACTGCTGTCTTCGTTCATTTCTTCGAAGCCGCCATCTTAACTCCGCTATTCCTAAGTCTCTCAGTCGATCTGGTGCAATTAAGAACGCCATGGGAACTGTTATGTATGGTAATAGTCAATTCATTATAAACTAATGTCTGGTAGTCTGAAATCGGCAGATCGCAGTCCTGCCACCTACCGACATTGACTGCCGCCTCCCAGCCTCCGCGCTGCCACCGGCCGATATATTGAAATCGGGCGGTGGCATGTCGGTGGCAGAGCGGTGGCAGGCCAGGTGCTGGAGAGTGGCAGTTAGTTTCTAGCAGTCACCGGCCGATTTTTGTAGACTCTTGAGGTCTCGATCGCGGAGGAAAAATCGCCCTGCGCCCCGCCTGCCACTTGCCTGCCACTGCGCGAACCAAAAATGCGCCCGCCCTGCCACCTGCCGATTTGCAGAAATAGAAAAAATCGCCACGACGTCGCCAGAAATTTAACTTTTTCTTAAAATCTCAGCTGCTTGCTGGCAACGTCTAAAATGCCGACTGCCGCCGGCCGATCGTAACTGCCGCAGTCCTGCCACCGGCCGATATTTAGTGAAAACTGGCATTTACAACGTTGTCCGGCGGCATTTAGTGATTTGTGATGACAGCATTAACAACCAGTACCATACACCAGTATCTTACACAACCATTACCATACACAACCAGTACCATACACCAGTATCTTACACAACCATTACCATACACAACCAGTACCATACACCAGTATCTTACACAACCAGTACCATACACCAGTATCTTACACAACATTACCATACACAACCAGTACCATACACCAGTATCTTACACAACCAGTACCATACACAACCAGTACCATACACCAGTATCTTACACAACCATTACCATACACAACCAGTACCATACACCAGTATCTTACACAACCATTACCATACACAACCAGTACCATACACCAGTATCTTACACATCCATTACCATACACAACCAGTACCATACACCAGTATCTTACACAACCATTACCATACACAACCAATACCATCAAACATATTTCCATGCATATCCAGTGCAGAACATACCCAGTACCATATAAACGTACCCTACATACCCAGTCATATACACCTAGCAATGAAACCATGATAAAAATGGTTACTTAGTCGTTGAAATTTACAGCTGTCCCCGACAATCTCCTTTCACTTTATTCAAAATAATACATCAGTAGCACTGACTGTACATTCAGCTATTACTATAACTTGGTTTATAATGACGCGCAGTAATTGTTTTAAATTAGAACTAAATATGTCATTGATAGCTACGGTAGTTTATTCACATAACAAAAATGACTGTGTAGTGAAAAACAATGTGGCTATTCTATGTCCAGTGAATGTATTGCACAGTAACAATTATATAGCACAATTTGATTTACAAAGGGAATGTAGTTCTGCTTACATTCAATATACAGATCAAAGTTCACATGACATTTGTGTTGCCTCATTTCTGGCCTTTCACCAACCAATGTTTCTTAATTTTAGTGTACATAGAACTAATTTACAAGTATTGTTTGGCTACCTAAGTTGATATAAAACAGGCATTTTACACGTAGTAATAACAATAAGACAGCCTAACACAACATTGGGCAGTGACTGCATTCATACCACGATTCTCTGAGGAGAAATCACTGTAAAGGTGTCACAAATGACTCACAGATACAAGTTATAAAACCTATATACATGGATGAGAGTCGATCAGGTATTGGTGGGTCACTCGAGGGAGGATAACATGAGGAGTTGTTTTAACACTCGGGTTTGACTCGTTTCTCTTATCTCCCCTGCTAGAAACATTTCATCCACCACGCTGTACACCTTCACACCAAAAAACAGAAGTATGTTTCACTTGTAAAATTTAATCAGGTCATAACAAGAAATTCATAAATATCAAAGCTCAGTGGAACACAACGTCTTATCCGAATGGTGTTAATAAAGATTAAATCAATGCATGGATATTCTATGTCCAGGGAATTCGATAAGAGCAAAAGTTGAGAATGTTTTACTTCAATGTAATTTAAATATCAAAAATTAACAAATGAAATAAAACATACCTTGTAGAAATTGAAGACTAGATCGAGCTCACATACATTATGGAAGTATTCATTGAGGACTTCGACAAAGTTATGAATTGCCTCCAGATACGCCAAGTTATTGTCGGCCACATCAACACAGATGCAGAAATACAGACCAGCGTAGCGACGGTAGACTATCTTAAAATTCCTAAACTGAAACATTCACAGACACAAGATATACCATAACGAAGGCTAACATGTTACTGGACAAGTGCTGGTATCATGTGTCAGCGCCCAAGTCGCTCACTGGAATATCTACCTCAACAAAGTTGGTGTGTTTGGCATCTCTGACGGTCACCACGGCATGAACTTCTTCAATCAGCTTCTGTTTCTCATCGTCATCAAAATGCATATACCACTTAGCAAGCCTCGTCTTCCCAGCTCGATTTTGAATCAATATGAATCGAATCTGCAAAATAGTAACACAGATTTTCTTTATTTTGATGAAACAGAAAACCCCCCAAAAGATATCGGTTATAGAAGTAACGCATATGGATCGAAGGTGTAGGAGGGAGTTTTAGGCTAGTGGCATTCACAGAGCTAGAGAGGAGGGAGATAAAAGGGGATATCAATATATTCCTAATTGTAAGAGTTTTTTTGCCACTTTGATTTTACCATACTTTTACAAATGATTTCAAAAAAAATTAATCCAGTGAACTGCTATCGCAATTAGAAATGAGTTTCACAACTGCACCTTTTTTTGGCAAAATCAATTGTAATGTATCGATCCTGTTCCTGTGGGACTGATCAATGATAGTAATGTGGGCCATTATTCAATGGCGTCTGAACTCAGGGTTCCTTCACCCAGGGCCTCAAACATTTTTCTAATTGAACGAGCTTCAAACTCAGTTGAGATATCGGCCAAAGACACCCTCATGCTGTAGAATTCAACATGGAAACGAATTGTGTACAATATGTCAATATAAGACAGGGTTACAAATAAACAATTTTTATGGAACCTGTTCTGTTTTTCAGTCTGAGGAATCTATTTAAGGGTATGGAAACTGCAGAAATTGCCCAATACCAAGTGATAAATAGTCCTGGCTTAGTGCCACAGCTTGGATCCTGGCTTAGTGACACAGCTTGGATCCTGGTTTAGTGACACAGCTTGGATCCTATCTAAGTGACACAGCTTGGATCAAAAACTAATGTTACATTACCTTATCTGTGTACCAGAATACCTGTCTGAGATCAAGTTCCATCAGGTTCAACTTTTAACTTCAATCTACATACATAACAGTTTCACTCAAGTCCATAGCCTCTGTAGCAAAACTGGATCCTATTTTAAACTGCTGAGTAGATTCACTATATGGGAGATAGGGCGAGACGATATCTTTTAACTACATCTCATTAAATAAAACTCATTGGAGTTCACACACAATTTTTGTCAGTATGAAAAATTTCCTGCAGACACAGGATCAAGAGACTACTTTCATGTCAACTTAATATTTATCACAGCAATGTGCAAGTCATATTGTCCCACTTTTTGAAACCAACACTGTCTAATCTAGTTCCTCTATCACACAGCCTTCATCAACTTGATGATGGAAATTGGGATACAAGTGTACCCCTCATATCCTCGAAGTGTCTTTCAATTCAAGCGAGCATGTCAAATGAGCTGATGGACCATAAGGCCTTGGAACCGAACACCTGCATCCTGCTCATGCCAAGGTGCTGTACACTCCATTTATTGGCCAAATAAGCTATTTGAACATCCTCGCTGAAATTTTACAAGATCTGCCACGACTAGCGGTAGCTTGCTGTCCATGTGAACTGGTTTCACACCTCATTTGTATGATACATCATGGTTATGATACTGTTTGCACTGAAGCATGCAGAGCTTCCTATCTACTTCTTTGCCAACTGGTTGTGATCTTGCTCTGTCACAGAGCATGCAATACTCAGACTTTTGCTCCCAAAGAAGAAAATCCAATATTTTTTAACTGACGAAATCATACAAATTACAGGTTTTATGGGGTATCCAGACAGTTCCTAAGGCCATAGTGAATTAGATAATTACACTGAAATCTCAGCACGAGCTGACATAGCAAATCAGCTGCGTAACATAATGCTGAATAAAGAGCCTCATCTTCAGTATACCTTAGACATTACCCTCATATCCTGCTTCCCGCTTACCCAGCCACTTCTAATTTCTGCGGCTAGGAGGGATACAAGGGGTACCATTGTATATTCAAAATGGAAGGAGTGCTAACAAGCGATATATATTTCACATTACTTTAGTGTAGGAAATCTAATGAAACAGTGATATGGACGTGATTGTAAGTAGGTCAAAATCTCATTCATTTCAATGTGATATGATCGATTGGACCAGCTAGATTAGAGTCTTGGACTGGGTCGGGTGTTAGGCAAGGCAACTCGCCCCTGGTGTTTTGATGATCTGATGCCACCTTAGGGGCGAGGGTCTGTATGCAGAATATTGAGCGTTATAAGCAAATTTGCTCCTTCTCGCAATGCAGACAAGGGACAGTTTAAAAAACATAAAATTTTATATCCATATATGTCTTACCACCAATCTTGCCTAGAGTCCAACAACAGTCATACTCCTTAATCAACAGAATCAACGAAATCCAACACAATTTTAAAATTGTTGTTCAACATGGCTACCGCGCGAATCAAAAACATGAACGAGAATTGACGCAATTATGTTGCATTGAGGGAGTCGGCCATGTTGAGTTTTTGAACAAAGTTTCATGATGTGCCGTATTTTAGTGCTCAAACAGAACAAGTAGACAAAACTGTAATAATAGAAACAGTCCTCGTGTCATTTTGTGATATAATCTTGCATTTTGTCACAAATATTTTTGCTTGGAGGGCTTTGGTAAGTTTTTAGCGAGTTCCAAAGTCATTTTGACTTCAGAACCTCGGAAATATCACAGGCGGCTCTTCGCCTCTACAGCTCGGATGTGAGAGATCGAAAGTGGTAAATAGCGCGGAGCTGTCAGAGGCGGAGTATCTTCATGTTCTTTGCCTAGGTCGGGTGTCAGCCGGGGACTATTCTCGCTTAAAATTCAATCACTGGCCGTTTCGAGTGAACTAAAAGACATAACATTGCTATTATGAAAATTTCAACAACAGGCAAGTATGCAATCAATTAGACACAGTATTTGTGTAGTTTCCATTTACCATTTTGCATAAATAATACACGAATTTGTACAGTATGGCTGACACTCCTACTTCCGGTGAAATCTAGTCAATGCAACGACAGCGTTATAGACTAAATCTTCGCTCGTTCAAACCCTTTTGGCTGGATTGGCGTATTATTTGCAACAGCGCTGATCTTCGTAAGTTTCCCATCACTTTCGAAATCTTAAAAAACTATTGTCTATTCCAATTTTGCACAAAATATTAACTGACATTTTTTTAGATATCAGATTTGCTTTGTGGCCCCCAGATTTTGAAACTCAGGGCCCGATTTGCCCCCGGACTAAGAAAAGTTTATTTCTATCTCTGTCCAGAAGTCCCATCATGAGCAAGAAACCCTATTTACATCTTTATAATTTGAGATAATGGCTCAGAATAAATGCTAGGCATTTTAACTGACACTTCTCTATTATATAAGCAACATTGGTATAGAGCTGATATATATTTAGACCCCACAACTTTTTCAAATCTTGATTATTGTTCACTTACAAAGTACAGCGAACCCTCTTTAGAATTCATTGCCAAAATCAATCAGGGCTTAAGATTTTTCCCGAGGGGGTACTCGTTCTGTTGACGATCAGTTGTATTCGTTCATTATTTCTATATCGTACAGTGTTAATTTCTGATTGCTGTTAAGTTGGCGCGAAATTGAAGAACCAATTAAGAAGAGATTGAAATATACAAATATCTTTTTGCAGTAATTTGTCCATTGCCTAGATTGATATAGGTCGTCTGCAACAATGCGATTGAAATGATTGGAAATAATAAATTATACATCGATAGTGTTTTTTGTGTGATAAGAGTACATGGACATATATTAACTAGCTGAATTAAATTAACATATGAAGGTGATCTTATTGGAATAAATATTTAATAATAACCAGAAACATCAGCTTTGGGCGATAACAAAACATTGTTTTGGTGGATCTCGGTCCACCATACCCCAGCCCCTCAAAAAGACATACTGACACTTTCAGGGAAATAATTCCGAAAGAATGGTTATCGATTAAAATGTTGAAGTTATTGTGCCATCAGGCAATTGTGTTGTCATTAGAAAGCACGACAACTATTGGTCTTATCACGTGATCTATGAGTAGTTATCCAGTACAGCACAGGGGTTGGTGTAATATACAACTTGACATCATTCAGCGCGGGCTTATGACTATTAATATATACAATATGTTAAATAAAAAAAATAAATGAGCCAAGATAAACACAAACTCTGTACAAGTAGATGGCATTATTGATTGTTATAGAATAAATGCATAGAAATGTCAATATTTTATCCACTAACCCCCAAAAATGGGTGTATAGCCCTCAAGTTTCTACACCCATAAGACTGTCCAAAACTGTACTAAGTATACCCAGATCGGTGTTATAACTATTTAGATCCACTGTGTAGAAGTGATGTATATTGAGTTTACATTAAACAGAGATATATATATATATGTCATCTTGGGTCCACCATATTAAAAAATAACCAGGGAGGGGAGCCCTAAACTTCTTTATTATATCTTGCTCCTTACCCTTTGGGTCATGCATACACATATACTCCCATCAGCATTATAAGTATCCACAGTGTGGATCTTGTGTGTTTTCAGTTTATGTCATAACCAAAATATGTACTGTTGAGGCCACCAAAAGCACAACAAACTGGGAGGGTAGCACTTTCCTTCTTCATTACATCTTGTTTTTGGCCCACTGGGCTATGCATACACATATTCAGTATGCTCCTATCAGTATTAGATGTATCCTGAACCACTGTGAGAAACTTTTGTGTATTCAATATATGTTAGAACCAAAATTCAAACTTTTGGGTCCACTATACCCAAAAAACCTGGTGGGGAGCAGGGCCCTCAACTTTTTAATTATGTCTTGTTCTACACCCATGTGACTATCTAAAAATGTTTTCAGTATCATAACTATATAGAACGTGTGTGGAAATTATAGAGCAAAATTACTCCTAATATGGGATATTTATGTCAGGTAATGCTAAATTATGGATTGAATCTTTACCTTATTTGCTTAACTTTAGTAGATTATTCTGTCGAAATAAGTTTTATATCCTTATTTGGTTCCAGCTGATCGGTGTTTACATGATGAAGTTGGACGTAAGCTATTTGACGCTTAGCCGTTTCTGATGTAGGTCGTCTCGTCGGGCTCTTGTTTGATTCTACAGTTTTGTGCTAGCTTCACACCGGTGTTTATTATATACCGCATAAGCATGGATTTAGTCGAAGATATGAGGACACGAGTCCGACTTGGTGAACATGACTTATCGAATGTAATAGACGCCTTAACACTCAATATCGTTATCCACACTTGTCTAAAGCGACTTTTAATCAACAGTGCCCATGCCTACATTTGATGCATTTGAGCGATAATACGGGTTGTTTATTTGACGTACGGTCTGCTGAAAGACCTACATTTAGGAGTGTCAGCTGAACGTCACAACAAGTGGCCGCGCTTGTGCCGCAATGTTGATTATACATATTTCCAATTCGATGAAAACGATAGTTACAGTTTTCTCCCATTCATGTATGTTACATCAATCGAAAGGAGACGTTTTGAGTATTACACAGTCTGTACGAAAGTCATTATCACATCGCAGGACATGAGGTCCTGCAATACAGTCTACTTTGCAGGACCGGACAAGTTTTTGCAGGACCAAAAATTTTATGTACATTTTAGTGAAAGTTAATTTGATCACACACATACATGTAGAGTTTTAGGTTCTAAATTTACAAGATACACTTTTGACAGATATTATTTATTTATAAACAGTACAGTTTATTTAATGAACATAGCATGTTATACAATAACAAGAGGTGTATATGATGATACAATCCTTCGACTCGATTGCTCTGGACCAATTGTATAGAGTCTTTTATGTAGGAAGTGACAGTTAGAAAATGATATCAAGATTTTCCTTCGCATAAAAAAAATTTTTTCTAGGTTTGAATCCTCATCCTGAAAGTCACTATGATAGTCAGAGTCACCATCATCATTATCACTCCCAGATTGCTCACTAACATCTGAATCTTTGTGTTCACTAATATGAAAATAGTAATTGGAATTGATCCAAGTCCAGTCCATCTAAACGCTTGCATCTGATATGGATCTATATTGACGATAGAATCTGAGCGGCTGAATGTTTTAGACTAGGTCAAAGGCAGTCTGGGTTAGTTTCTAAACGCTTCCAGTTTGAAGATGCGGGGACACAAAATATACTTCGAACGCCTCGCCTGTTACCGTTATATACTATTGATTACGTCATTCAAAACAACGAAACACAGGAATCGACCAAAACTTAAGACATTTGCACGATTTTTCAATAAAAAAAAGATATTTTGCTTAAGAATTTTGCTGGACCCGCGGGCCTACAATTAACATGCAATTGACGGCGGGAGCCGAGGTCTGACGAACTTCCGTACAGACTGTATTACGAATATGAGAATTGTTGGTATTGGGTCAGTGCACCCCCGGGACGATGCGCCCCCGGGTCGATACGCCATCGTGTTACAGAAAGGAAGCGAATGTATATACTGAATGCTTCATATTTCATTTAATAAAGGAACAGTATTACTGAAGTTATATTAGCTGATATGAAATAAATTTAAACCATGACGTCTACGGTCCAGAGACACAATACATCGCACCATCACCGCCAGATAGAGTGCTCTAGGGGCGTTTGGACTTGGAGGCCAGGGCATTTGGCCGGGCCAGCGTTTGGGGACGATATGTCCCATGAACAAAACGTGTACAGGCACAGAATGTGTGGTATATTTTATTCATGGAATTAGCAAATAATATTATAAATGATTGGGCTAAATGTTGATGAGTTTTGTCGGAAGCAGATAATTCAAACTTACGTACGTAATAGCCATCCACAACGCACTAAGTAGCTCAGAGCTGCCATTTCTAGATCAAAAGGATCCAGTAACGGACAAACTGTGTCTCTGTTCTTGGCTGCTCTAAATTTGACAAAGACCACTGCCACCCTACTACATTACCATCGGCGGCCTTGGTTTGCAGTAGTGGCCGAGACTAAGCCGAGCAAAATGTGGTACAATGGTAAATAATAAACTCCTCACCCTGCTCTTTATTCATTTGAACAGAAACATATCGTTATTTATTATTTTAAATAAGTTGTTGCTCACGTACTTTGTTAACTTGAAATCCCAGGAAAGCACTATCCCTGAATCGCATGTGAATATCCTATGGAAACTAATTCGAAGCAAAGGTATAGGCCAATATTTCGTCTGCTTTGGAGGCTGATGATATTTTGAATTCCTTCTGTTGCAGCAGTTCATTTATGTAGTGTAGAACAAATTCTAGCCATATGAGTGCTAAACTGGTTGAGGGAGCAATTCCTAAATAGTGTGCATATGGTCCTTCAACCAAAATTGTGATAGCTTTGATAGAGGGAGAGAGCTGAAAGTGTTGCAGGTATTGTATGAAAATATACATGAAATAAGAAATGTTGGCAGCCTTGCTATATCTGTGAGCACATTAAGATATTTAAAAGTACCCAGGAATGGTACATCTTGGTATGTCATCATATATAAAGTCAGATGAGAGTCCATCAGTTTTTGTTTGGCCTGGTGCTGGACCTAAAGTTGGAAAGTCCTTGGCAGGTTAGTATGGTACTGGACTAGTCTGATGTTGCTCATTCGATGGATTTCACTGGTGTCTTGTTTTGTAAGACAAAGGCTTGTTAAGCTATTGACTTTTGGCATGTTTTCCCCTGTCGATGATAAGGTTCACAGCACGGATTATCCTGGAACGTATCCTGGCTACGATGATTCATGGAATCAATCCAAGTTTGAGAAGGTAACGTGCAAATAGAATTACAAGATGAGATAAGACTTAAATACTATCCTATGTGAATCATACTGATCGATTTAAAAAGAATCAATATCTGGTTTGATTGTGGAATATGTGCTGGTGCAGAAATTTCATATTGACATGGTGCACCTGACTGATACGGACATGGAGTTTGACATGGTTGGCATCGATGCGTCTATTGCCAATGCTTTTCGTAGAATACTATTGGCCGAGGTAGATGTTAATTTCTATTTGCTCATTTGAACTTTTAAAACATGAATGATAATCCTATTGTAGTTCTGTCTGTCCCACATATTGTAGTTCTGTCTGTCCCACATATTGTAGTTCTGTCTGTCCCACATATTGTAGTTCAGTCTGTCCCACATATTGTAGTTCTGTCTGTCCCACATATTGTAGTTCTGTCTGTCCCACATATTGTAGTTCTGTCTGTCCCACATATTGCAGCAGCTTACTCCGTGAATACTTGATCATATACAGGTGCCAACAATGGCTATAGATAAGGTATTTATCTATAACAACACCAGTATAGTTCAGGATGAGGTTTTGGCCCACAGACTCGGGTCTTATCCCTATCAAGGCAGACCCTCGCCTCTTTGAATACAGAACACCAGGTATTGACTTTCATCATTAACAATAGGTTACTTAATGTAGATTTTGTTCATTGTTGTTTAACTTCAAAGAATAGGTAAATGAGGCTATGTATTTGTGTGTTTTCATCATGCTGTCATCACTGCTGTATTTGTGTGTTTTCATCATGCTGGCATCACTGCTGTATTTGTGTGTTTTCATCATGCTGGCATCACTGCTGTATTTGTTAATGGCCTGGTTCAGATGATGATGAGGGAACAGCTGAAGATACCCTGGTGTTTGAATTGAAGGTGCGATGTAGGAAGAACCCCAATGCGAAAGATGCTACAGACCCTGACACACTTTATCTTGACCACAAAGGTGAATACACTCAACATCTATCAACCTTCAGATTGTACTTTATTAACTTAGTGAATCGCTTCACCAAGTCATCATGTTTGTCATTATGTGGGTATGTATGTAAAAAAAATTTGATCCGTGATACAGCTCGCAATTTTTGAAATTCTTCCGATTTTTTTTTTTTTTTTGATTAGTTGTGAGCAATAGTGTGCAGAACCGAGAGGTTTTGTTTCTTTAACTTGACCTCATATTAAGGTCAAGGTCACGTTTTTAATTTTTCAATCCATGATATCATCTTAACCTATCGTACGATTTAGATTAAGTTTAAAGTTTCTTGTAGCCTGGTTCATTGGCCAACTTTTCATAACAGATGTCATGCATATTTCGCCCCGTAACCCCCACTTGAAATTATGTGGAAGTGTTTTACTGCATTTTTCAATTGCTTATAACTTTGACAATATTTGATCGATGGTCATAAAAATTGGGTCGAATGTTGTTAGGGGCAGTGGCTTTTGAAAGATAAGTTTTGTTATGGATGTCGATGATGTCACTTCCTGTTACGAGTAAAACAACATAATTCAGCTGTGCAATAAGAAGTTAACACGTCGTTTCTCCGTCGTTAATGGTCGTATTATAAAAATGTTTGCACCTGAAGATAGCCCATGCACTTTTCAAACTTGTAACTCATTCATCTAATTGTATATTTCTAATAGTTGTCTCACAAACTATGCTTAAAGTTCAGAAACGCCCCTCAAAATGCATTAACACCCCGGTATGTTTAATAATACTGGGTCAAAAAAATTTCCATGAATTTGTAGGTTACTCTACTAGTAACACTTCATTTGCCGCATATCAGCACAAATTATGCGTATAGGCTGATTCTGAAATTTGTCGAACTTCTTGATACAGTTCGCCAAGTTCTGCCATGTATTCATGGGGCTCTTGTTAGTTCATGATATAGATTGGAGTCAATAACATTAAAGCCCATGTTTCATTGGTGATATTTGCATACTATGTTTTCTATATTGTTGATGTTATATCATTTACTTTTAGTATTTATGAAACCAAAAATGGAGATTTTGACACCCAATTGTATTTCTATATGTATATTGGTTACAGTGACCACTGCACACATGAAGTGGGTTCCTATTGGTAACCAGCAGATGCTTGTGAGGCTCTTCTTAATGTTTCCCCGTGCTTCCTGTATCATTAATGTTTTCCTGTGCCTCCTGTATTCTTAATATTTCCCTGTGCCTCCTGTATTCTTAATATTTCCCTGTGTGTCCTGTATTTGTAACGTTCCCCATCGCCTCCTGTATCCTTAACATTTCCCTGTGCCTCCTGTAACCTTAATGTTTCCTCATGCCTCCTGTATCCTTAATGTTTCCCTGTGCCTCCTGTATCCTTAATGTTTCCCTGTGCCTCCTGTATCCTTAACGTTTCCCTGTACTTCCTGTATCCATATTGCAGCATATACAATTTAAATGTCCCCCGGTAATATTCATTGCTTAAGTTCCGCTTTACTTCAACTTTCTCCAGCTATAAATATAACTTTGCCAATAACAGGGTTGTTTATGGTCGTTGTTGCAGTTTAAAGAGGGCGACATCAAACCAGTTTGTGATGAAATCCTGATAGCCAAGATGCGACCTGGTCAGGTAAGTGTTGTTGCCATGCTGTTACTCACGGCTGGGGGAACTAGTGAGGATGTAGAGTTCTCCTGCCTGGTGTCTATATCTTTAAGCTGTTTGAATTAGTAATGCTGACTCTGTACTGGAGCAGATAGTGTCAACTTAACCTAGTCACCATCAGTGATGGTCGTGTGAGATCTGTATTGCTGACCATGTTGGTTGACACCCAACGACAGATGAACACGGCTCTCCAGCCAAATCCAGCTACATAGCTCTGTTTATTGTATAATTGTAATGGAAACCTGCATGTCAACATTCTGATTCAATCTCTCCACTTATTTTTATGCCATCTGTTGCAGGAGATAGATGTTAAAGTCCATTGTGTTAAAGGCATTGGTAGTGACCACGCCAAATTCTCCCCAGTCGGTGCGTATCTAGTGGGATATGCACCAAGATCTCCTTCTCTCATTCATGACATCTACTTCTGGTCCACTGTGTGTGTCTGTGTATATGCTTTGTATGTCCTATTCCAGCGACTGCTTCCTACCGTCTCTTGCCAGACATCGTTTTGACGAGTGATGTGGTAGGCGCCATGGCAGACGAGCTTCGAGCGTGCTTTCCTCCCGGGGTCATCGAAGTAGAACATGTCAACGGTGGGTGGCTTTTGCTGCTTGGCTTGTAGTGCTCAATCACCAATGGATGTGACAATCAAGGTAAACATGGCCTGCAGTGGATCATCTGGTGTTGAGTTGTATGAGGTGTGTGTTTTTTGTCCAGGTGAGAAACGAGCCAGAGTAGGCAACCCCCGCAAAGATACGTGCAGCCGAGAAGTTCTACGATATGACCACCTAAAAAGCTGTGTCCAACTAAGCCGCATTCGAGACCACTTTATCTGTACGTCATACACACCATCCAAATATCGACATAGAATGGCTTTAGGGGTCATTTGTTTTGAAATAGTCCATTGATTAATGTTAATTCACTGTAGCTGTTTGAATTGTGATAAAACTTTCAAAGAATAATAACTAGAATAGTAGGAAATGATTTTTATTTCCATGTGACGTTGGTGTGATTTGCCATCAGTTTCAGTTGAATCCACTGGTGCCCTCCCCCCAGACATACTGGTGTGTGAAGCCATCAAGATTCTTATGTCGAAATGCAGGCATTTATTGCAAGAGTTAGAGGAGGTTGGGGACTCGGCAACGGCTCCCAGCAAGGCGTAGTGGCGTTGTTAACAATGGTGTGAATGTATGCTCTCATGTTTGTGGGATATATATGTAACTCTGTATGCAAGACAAATAAATAAATAAAGCTTGTTGATTCTCTGGATTATTTCTTGTCAGGAATGGTTTGCCAATATGTGGCATTGGATCTAATGGGCCATCATATATAATGTTGCCCTTGAGGTTTTGGGAGTTCAAGTACCTAGTGTATGACAGGTGGCATGTCTTGTCAGTATGTCTTAGTGCAATGAAAGTTGGAGCCAAAGTCACATATTATAACATGGAAGAAACAACTGTTGTATTGACAGTCCCCTTTATCCCATCCAGCTGAAGTTCAATAGAGCAGAATACTATAGACCCAGGTACCCAGGTACCACCGTCCTGTTGGTTCTCCCTGTGTGAGATGCCCAGGTACCACCGTCTTGTTGGTTCTCCCTGGGTGAGATGCCCAGGTACCACCGTCTTGTTGGTTCTCCCTGTGTGAGATGCCCAGGTACCACCGTCTTGTTGGTTCTCCCTGTGTGAGATGCCCAGGTACCACCGCCCTATTGGTTCTCCCTGTGTGAGATGCCCAGGTACCACCACCCTATTGGTTCTCCCTGTTGAGGCCCTCCCTGTGTGAGTGTGAGATGCCCAGGTACCACCACCCTATTGGTTCTCCCTGTGTGAGATGCCCAGGTACCACCACCCTATTGGTTCTCCCTGTGTGAGATGCCCAGGTACCACCGCCCTATTGGTTCTCCCTGTGTGAGATGCCCAGGTACCACCACCCTATTGGTTCTCCCTGTGTGAGATGCCCAGTTACCACCACCCTATTGGTTCTCCCTGTGTGAGATGCCCAGGTACCACCACCCTATTGGTTCTCCCTGTGTGAGATGCCCAGGTACCACCACCCGATTGGTTCTCCCTGTGTGAGATGCCCAGGTACCACCACCCGTTCTCCCCCTATTGGTTCTCCCTGTGTGAGATGCCCAGGTACCACCACCCTATTGGTTCTCCCTGTGTGATATGCCCAGTTACCACTGCCCTATTGGTTCTCCCTGTGTGAGATGCCCAGGTACCACCACCCTATTGGTTCTCCCTGTGTGAGATGCCCAGGTACCACAGCCCTATTGGTTCTCCCTGTGTGAGATGCTCAGGTACCACCGCCCTGTTGGCGGCAACATTGAAGATCGAAAACAAAAATAGCGCAAGAGCTGTAATATGCAAACTTTATTTGCCCAGCATGGCAGCCGCACAACCTGCTCAGCCATTATGATAAATGTCCACCCTAGTGATGTGTTTCGTTGAATCATAATGTTCAATTGACAAGCGTCTTTGTTTACGAGTGCGCGATTACCCGACCATCGGGTACGCGAAATGATTATCAAGGACCAGCCTTTCCTACAGAGGATATTTGCTTCTTTTGCGTTTCCGTACATTTATACGTGTTCTGTTCTTATATCTATCAATGATGCGATTTCAATAAACCAAACCCAATAATTCAGTTCCAAACACTGGAATGATTTTCTCCATGCTCTAACACATTCCCGTCACACATTTCTAACCTCTGGGTCATGGTGGGTCGAGTTTCTACTTGTGTGACGTCACATTGCAGTGACGAGGTATTCCACTTTTATAGCTCACAGCCGAGTTCATCCAATTTACATGTCACCTGAAGCGTACGGTAGGTCCAGGTTAAGCGTACGGTAGGTCCAGGTTAAGCGTACGGTAGGTCCGGGTTAAGTACCCATTTTCATAGAAAATATCAAGAGAATTAACGTGTGCAACCCACTTTCAGATTGCTGACGCGCGCTAATCCTAAAGGCTTACCAATCATTTTTATCTAAGTGAAATTTTGTAACTTTGGATTAACAGTGCTGATTTCTATCCGGTGTTTGACATGACATTCAAATATGGACCGTAATATCGACGTCAGGGCACTTGTTCGTTAATCCCTCACAAATCAGTCGACAACAATAAAGTAATCAGGTCCTCATAATATATAATTGTCATTATCTGTCCGCTTGTGGTATTTATTGTCCGTTAGTATCAGGTTTTTGAGGTCATTTAATGCAGCAATAAGTGTCAATCTTTGTTGTAGTTCCACGGATTATTTCCTCGTCGGTCGATAAAGGGAGTCAGCACTGTTGTGTTTATTGATGGAGTTGTTCTTTGTTCTTACGCTGGTTCGCCGGACTGACGGAGGATCGTGCGTTTTGTAATCATCGCATAGGGCAGAATATTGAGCGAATTAGGTCTAGAATTTGACTATTCTTCGGTAAATTTGTTCCGCTATAAGATGATAACCAGGGTAATATATTGCAGCGAAAGGTTATCTGCACTCGCACTTAATTAGTCAATCAAAACAAGACATAGTCAGGGAACTCACGTTTATTTTATTTTTTATTTTGCAATGAGTAATTTTGGTATCTTTATCACGCTACACTTTCTGTCTGCGAAAAGCAAATAGTGCGTGGGGCCGAGGTGTACGGCGGCTGTGTTAAATACACTTTACAAATAATGATTTTAACCCTAAAAAATGGGGCTCTTGGCTGAGTGATAACGCTGAAACTCGGTCAACATAATATTGGATCGTTTACTAACATCATCACTACTGATCAGACCCGTAATGGAAGAAATGAATAATTAACTTCACACTACTAGTAATTTTATTCCACAATAAATAAAAGAAATTAATAATATATAAAAAAAACTGTATTTTGCAAGTGAATAATTCGAATTGACTATTTTTGAATAAATTCACATCAATGTCGATCATTGCACTCGCAGCATTGCTCCTTCTTCTATCATCTAACATTAATTCGCATACATTGCTTTCATTATACTTAGGGGAATTCATTATCGCGGTATACAAACAGAAGCGTCAAAAAATATATCAATCACACAACAAAGCCTTATATTTACTGTCAATTAAAATACATAATATAAAAATAACCTTCAATTTGATTGTCTCGTTGTCCGGAATTCCTTGCTTGTAGGCATCGTTTGTCCTCCTCGCCACTGGAGTGTCATTCTTGTGTCCACATTGTCCAATGTGGCGACTTGAATTTTATTGTCTCGGCGAGCGGAATCTTTGCTTTTCGTAGTTCGTGAACTTTCCCGTTCGTGTGCCACTCCATGCTCAGAAATGGGGAGAGGGCGGACAATACCCGCAAGAATGACCTCAAACAATGACTGAAACAATACCCGCAAGAATGACCTCAAACAATGACTGAAACAATACCCGCACCATCGAGTGTTCCCATAGCTGCACAGAATAATAACTTAGATACCCGTTATGACCAAAAAAAAAAGAACAAAATTACCAATCCAATGAATATTTGTTTGGTTCTCGCCATGATGTAGACTGTACTTATGGACCAGATATATGTTCACTACAGCCGGCATTGTAGGGTAGACAATCACAGATAATTCAAGCACTATCTAAAATAGCAACAACCTCTACAATGCTGCTTGTATAACCACTTGTGGTCCGCCAGAATATGTCGACATATTCACTATCAACACTGGCTCATCCAACAACCTTGTTTAGAAATAACCTATTCCCGTCTCTCGCTTTAACTCCAAAGTACAACACAGACGAGTTGCACTGTGAGCCAACCAAGTGGTCCGATTTTGAAATGATTTTAACCGGTCTTTCGTTGGATCTCCACTGTCGATAATCTAATTAAAGCGACTCAACCATTCCCCCCTCGAGCGATTTCATAACAGACAATTTGTCTATATAGTCTATCATTGTCGGAATATGATACGGGGGATCACGTCACACGCGTACAGGAAATTAATTGTCAGTAAGCCATACTTTCATTTGATATAACACGACAATCAAATTGAAACAGTAGAAGATTGGAGAGTGAGAGAGAGTCATGTTTTCTCGGCGTATTTTAGGACCAACTAACTTTTTGTTGCCCTAGTTAGCAGGTTAGTATTTTGAAAACCTACCTTGCCCCCTATTCTCAGCCACACCGCGTACACTACATAGTGCGAAGATTAGGTGCCTATAGTTAACTGTAAAAACGATGTCGTTGTATATTCGTTCTTTAATCATGCGTGGATGTTTATATTCAAAAGCACGCTTCTAAGAAAGGAATGATATCCACAAAGTATTACTGATCCAAGCAGGGGCCAACGAATACTACATGTCTTGAAAGTATCTGCGGAATCCTAGAACGTGGATACTTTCATTTATTAAAATTGTTATTATTCACTTTAAACAAATCATGGCATAAAAAAGATAATTTAGCAGGACTGGAAAGTAACTGAAATGGCCGATGCTTTAAAGATATAATGGACAAATTGTGAACTGACTGACGAAGCAAAATATTACGTTTTTTGTTGTCTTATTCATATACACTAAATATTTTCATTTACACGAAGCACTCGTTTGGTCTTCTTAAGAAAAGCTAACAAGCCGGAGAGATACTGCTTTCGAGTTCGTCAATTGTTGTGAAAAAGCTTTCTTAACGATTAGGGAAGAATCGAGCCTCCTTCTGATACACGAGGAAAATGTTTTCAACCTACGCAAATATGGCTTCGGGTTATTTTATCATTTAACATTGTGGTTGTGGTTGTCTTTTGTTTGCTTTCTTATCGACAGCGGTAATAATTATTGTTGCTAAAGATTGATTTACTTCACCTCAATGTACACAACCATATAATTCAGACACATTTTTCGTTGTGAGTTTTGTTACTTAATCCGCAGATTCTACACTTCACCTTTCATGTCTAGGAAAAAATATTTTACGCCATACATTATGTAAGTTCATTTATATTAGTTTTAATAGTATAATCAAAGTAAGACTAACATGTTTGACATGCTTGCGATTAAAGAAGGGTTATTATGATGGGTTTTTTCCCGATTTGAACTATTTAATAGTACTACTAAACTGTCGACACTCATTGCGCGAGACAAGTTACACCCTTTTGCAGGGATTAATATTAGCGTTTATTCTACGACTGTATGTTCAATCTAACATTAATGACTCGAGCTGTGACAATCGGCCATGTGACGTAGCCCAACAGTCTAACGTCGGGTTGGATTACCTTGCTAGGAGTGCAGCAGCAGCAGCAGCAGCAGCTCCTGCAGCTTATGTGATGACGCATCTTAATCGTAAAATACGGTGAGCTATTTAACATGTTAAAGGTGGTCAAAACCTGTGAGGATACCAGTGGGCGCATGACCGCAGCTTTTTAAACCAACGAACATTATCATCTTTGTTTATAGGTTCGCAGTTGTCATTCAGCAAATCAGACCCTTCGCCATGAGGTTCACCGCTCAGTTCATGCTGACCTGTTAAAACGATGAGATTGTATATTCCCGTACACGTTTGACCCAGGACACGTTCTCGCGATAGATGGACCAGTTTAATTCGCTGTAGGCGCGAAGTCTTTCCACCAACTCAATAGCCTACTACTCATTCAATGAATCACAGTC
The DNA here is from genome assembly GCA_034190875.2 of Urechis unicinctus. Lineage (NCBI taxonomy): Eukaryota > Metazoa > Annelida > Polychaeta > Xenopneusta > Urechidae > Urechis > Urechis unicinctus. The sequence continues at coordinate 60,186,151 of CM067346.1, forward strand.
ACACAACTCGCCAATCTCCCATTCTCGAGCACACATCTATTTCGATTGGACATTTCTACCCAGTCATCCAGCTCGAGTCCAGCCGGCCACTCCTAGGGGAACCGGAGTTTGATAAGACACAAACATTACTTCAATAACCCCCAACACTATTGTGCTGTTCAAACTTTACAAACCTGTATTCTATAGATTGATCACTTCAGTAGGCACTGCCCAACATACAAAATACACAATCAAACAAGTCTCAATCGTATATGCATGCTATTTTTTATTCAATGCAAATAAAAAGTGAGTTTGAATGTCATCAACACTGCATACAATACATATCATCAAACTTTTTCTCAACTTGCCTGTACAAAAAAGTCAGAAACCATTTAAATAAACATATATAAGCATGAGTTAGCCAAGTCTAAGCATACTGACTCGAGCAGTTCTCAAATCTACCTACCAAATTCAACATATACAATGTGATAATATAATAAAGTTTAACTTGTTTACCCTCTGGACCACTAGATTTGTAAAAATTGCGTTCACATTATGCAAAAAAAAAAAACCACACACATTTATTTACCACTGAACAGCCATTAACAAGATATTATCACTCAATAAAAATAGTCAACATGCCCAGCTTATGCTTGCCAGGCAGCCTAAGAGCATATATATAAAAGTCAGTTATCTAACACACACCAATGCAACATATGTACACGTCAGCCTATCTAAAGAGCTGTTCCAACTAATGGATGCTATGCCACATCAGCTCTTGTAGGGATATGTCTGCACCCATACTGGAGGGTCATACCTAAAGACAAGCACCCCTATCTCAACATTCCTTGGCTCTAAGCTACTCAAAGCACACAGAAACGAGATTCTTTACATGTAAAACTTCTAAGATTACCCTTTTACACAGATTTGATGAAAATCCATAAGATTCCATTTGAAATCAGACAGCAACAATAAAATCAGCAAAGAAAAAAAGCGAAAAAAAGCAGCCAATTGAGTTAAGCACATCCCAGCGAATGATTGAATGGATTAATGCGATCAGAGAGTTGATTTGTATCCAGCCTGGTCATTGCTAAGCACGAGAATGACACTGGCTTCTAAACTTACTTTCACACGGTTGATTAACTGTGCCAGGCAACCAATACTTGACTAGTTTCACATGTTACACAGGACACCTAGTTCATACCCTCACACCGCTCAGTGCAATACACACACCTATACAGGTGAGGCAGGTGGGATTATCATTACCTCATTCCCACACTTACAGTTGAAGAGCTAGATTCAGGAAGACTGCTAAAATCATGTCGCATCATAACAACCAGAACAGTTCAGCTTATTAAAAGAATCAAGAATAAAATCAAAAGTAAACGGCTGGCATAAATATATTTTTTTTCTATACTGGTTAGAACCGAGCAGTTAAATTTCGTACCACATAGAAATTAATTTACAACAAATATATAAAAAAACCTATGGAAGCAAATCAACAAGAAGACAAAGATGGCGACTGAAACACAAACACGAGACAAAAAAACAGAGAGAAGGTGGTTATATACAAATAGCTTGTTATGTTAAGCGATGGATTGGACCCTGTATCAAGGTTGTATGTTTTTCAAACATACAGAAGAAAATGTACTACAGAATTTGGTAATGACATAAATATGAACAAATCATGATGCTACAAGTGGAGAAGTCAGACCGACACTTCAACGAGACTGATGGCAGCTTCCTTACTACATGTTACCATTGCACACATGAATGAAATATTGGTTAAATCGGGTATAAAATAATTGACAAATCTTTTCAGTAAGTCCTGAAAATATAAAATACAAAGTATGTGCCTATGTTGAGGTGCACATTGTGTAAGTCACTGTTTGGATATCCCTTTGGTCTGAAGCTCAAGCTATTCAGCTTTTCAAGGCCCAGATCTGAATACTTGTCCCTCAAAGCTAGACGCCCCAATTCAAGTCACATGACATCCAGAGTAGGTCACAAGACACTCTGCTCCGATCTCCTGGTGATATAATGGGATTTAATGACAGCACATTCCCGACCATGACCTGTATATGCCATAAAGAGTTGATGTCAGGGTGTTGAGGAGATGAAGTGTACTTGATAACGCTGATGATGGGGTATTGTACATGACACGAGAGGGCCAGACTGGACCACTCACTGCATAGTGTCTCTGAACAAAATGCACTGGCGATTACCCTGTTTCCATTAGAGACTTGAACAAGTCTTGTGACAGTGTCTTGTGACGGTGTCTTGTGACAGTGCAGACAATGATTGTTGTCTTGATGGCTGCGAGGCAAGATTCTCAGAGGACGCAGTAACCAAGTCAGATCGACTATGACCTGTTGTATGGAACACAGGTTGAGGTTAAGATGATGTAGGCAGGTACTCCTAGGGGTCAGAGTGGAGGGAAAGTCGACCCTAATCCACAAACCCCCTTCCCCTAACAAGTCACTCTGCCACTAAGGACGACGAGTCTGTTGCAAGCAGTTTATGTGCTGTACCCTGTAATTGCTTCCTTTACACATCACTGTCCACGGTGAGATCACCAATGGCCAGGACCAACTCACTGAATGACGGCCGTTCTTTGGGACTCGAGCTCATACATTGGCTGATAATAGCCGCCAGCTGTGGGGGGCACTCCGGGGCAGGGCCCAACTCGCCCCCATTGGTTTTGAGACAGCGGAGAACTTCCTCGTCGTTTTTCAGCTGGTAAGGCAGGTCACCGGACGTGAAAATCTCCCAGATGGTCACGCCAAAGCTCCAGACATCGCTCTTGGTGGAGAAGTCATCATCGAGGACGGCCTCGGGAGGCATCCAGCGAAGGGGCTGAAGCTGCTGGTGGAAGGGATAATACTCACTGGTGTAAACATCACGACACAGTCCCAGGTTGGAGATCTTGAGGTCGAGTGTGGATGAGAGGAGGATGTTTCTGGAGGCCAGGTCTTTGTGAATGAAGCGGTTGTTGGCTAGATGTTCCATCCCCATGGCGATCTGACTGCACATGGTGACGCGCTGAGCTATTGTCAGAGGTGGCAGCTTCACGTTACGTTTTCCATTATCCTTACGCGTTGCCCATAGAAACTGCTTTAAATCTCCCTGAAACGCACACAGCATATTAAGTATCAGCATACTTGCTAAGCTTCCCCCACAACGAGGACACAGACACACGTTAACTCCAACGTGCCATTGGAAGCAGCCTTACCCATTCACAGTATTCTGTGATGAGGAACTGAGGTTCCATTTCTCGACACACGCCCAGTAACTTGACTATATTTTCATGATTGATCTTCGAGAACATCTCCATCTCTCTGCGGAATTCAAAATGATGTCCTTCTTCGCGTGTCAGCAGTGACTTGACAACCACCAGCGTCTCAGGCTCCCCGTCACGTATCCCATGAGCCTTAGCAAGGAACACATCACCATAGTGACCTTTGCCTGCACCAACCATCAAACAAATTACCAAAATAAATACAGAGCAGATCTTTAAGCATACAGACACAAAGGAGAATATAAGACAAGGGCACAAGGCTGCGCATTCAGCAGCGTGAGGCTGCCTCACGCTCTCGTCATTATCACAGACCCAGTAAGAGGCTGCCTCACGCTCTCGTCATTATCACAGACCCAGTAAGAGGCTGCCTCACGCTCTCGTCATTATCACAGACCCAGTAAGAGGCTGCCTCACCCTCTCGTCGTAATCACAGACCCAGCATGTGGGTGCATCACCCTCTTGTCGTAATTACAGACCAAGTAAGAGGGTGCCTCACCCTCTCGTCGTAATTACATACCCAGTAAGAGGATGCCTCACCCTCTCGTTGTAATTACAGACCCAGTAAGAGGGTGCCTCACCCTCTTGTCGTAATCACAGACCCAGTATGAGGGTGCCTCAGCCTCTCGTCGTTATCACAGACCCAGTAATAGGGTGCCTCAACCTATCGTCATTATCACAGATCCCCACAGCAAACCCCACCCAGTCGATACCCCCCTCCAGTATGGCATATTGTTTAATCACAAGAGGCATAAACATAGGACTGTCAAAACCTACCCAGCATTCCAAGCGTCTGCAGGTCATGACGGGGGAAGTTGAGTTTGTCGTATCCTCTCCTTGATGACTGGGAGGAGGGCTGGGAGGAGTTGGACGGATGGGAACTGACACCTGACACATGAGAGCGGGCGTCCATTTCAGCCTTGATGATCGATGAATCTCTCTCCTTCTTCTCCATAAGCTCAGTGCGCTCTGTGGGGATGGCTCCATTCTCCACCTTATCTTCTGCTCACAAAACACACACACATCAGAGTCAATAGAAGTTATGTAATCTCAATATTTTGGAAGAGTTGAACCTTGATAAGTTGACCACCAGGCTCATGTGGTTCGTCATTAGGCCAAATATATCAGACATCTGCCAAGTAATACAGCTTGACAATCCCTTATCCCAAAATCAGAAAACCTGTCGATAAGCACATTTTTTTCCAAGCACTGGCATGACGCCAGGAATGGAATATTCCTATATGGGCGGCTGAAGTTGTGACAGCCTACCTTTCTGATTGTGGTCTACATTACCTGCAGTCTACATGCATAAGCTGTGCATGAAATATTTATGAATTCTGTGCATAAATATGGCCACATCCACAAGCTTCAGCATGATATGGGAATACAGTTTAAAGTCCCAACATGAATACTAATACAATTTTATCCCCAAACACTACAACAAAAGATTCTCAGTCTGTGACGAGCATCAAGACATTGGGAAGTTTGATGAAGACCTTGGTGACAACCTACCTGCTGTGGAGTCACCCTGCTGCTGTTTACGGAGATTCTTGGCTCGTACGAGTCGGATGCTGCAATAAACGGTCAGTCCGATGACCACAGCCAGATAGGCCACAGCACTGCACACCGCGATGATGATGGTCTTCATCATATTGAAGCTCTTGTCATCCTCCTCCTCCGAGGGGGGTGTGCCTCCAAACGGGTACTTGCCATTGTAGCCAGGAAGCCCAGGAAACTTATTAGGAAAGCTCGGTCCATCCACACCATAGGCTAAAACAATCCAACATACAAAACTGAACACACTGACTGAAGGAACTCAATGACAATCACAGGCAACTCTAGATGCTTTGTATTAGGCAACTTAATAAGCATTGTAGAATGGAAGAGATTTGTCACATTTGAAAAACTGATGTTTTCATATGCCAATAAGACTGGCCAAGCATCTGGTATAGGGAATGAGGTCACTCTACATACTGCCTACAAGGAGGAAGACCTCTTCTCGCTGGAAGCCTCCACTGTTGCCCGCAGTACAGCCGTATCGGCCAGTATCCTCCATGTTCACTTTGGTCACATATAGCGAGCCGTTACTCAGCATCTGTAACCATAGATACAACCAACATTAGCAGGGCTGCATCATCTCAACACGAGGCTGTATCAGGGATAGGGAGGATTGAGAAGCGGGGCGGGGGGTAGGGTGGTCTAGGGCTGTGTACTGCGCTCAACCGGATCTACTGGGAACCAGGATTACTCCGGAAACGTGACGTAGTGAGGTGAAGATGTGTGTAGCGTAGGTACAGGGTGCGTCACGTACAGCAACCATTATCCCGAGCAGGTGCCATGTACAGGTTTGTAAAATGGCCGAGGGAACGCTGCTTTGGTGTGTCCCGCCATCACCAGAGTGCACTCCTATCATACGAGCCGCTCGCATCGAAAACACAAGTCGTATAAACAGCTTCATCATGAAATTTCTCTCTCACTACGCAACCCATCTTACTGATAAAAAGGGTTAGCTTTGAGAGTGCCCCTTATTAAGGTATGACATAGCAATGCGAGATGGGGGCTCTCACAAAGGAAGGCATACTGAGAGCAGGCTGCGCACCGGATCCCCGCTTATCTCAGGTAATTGGTTCCGAGTGCAGGGGCGCATAAGGCCATTCTTTCCTCTCTCATGGAAGCTGCCTTCGATGTTGGTATAGACTTACCAGACGAGAACAGAACAGTCTTTCAGCCTGATTAGCTGGCCTCTCAGTCCCTTCTGCTCCACATTCAATAAGCACTAATGCTGGGATTTAACGCGTCACGTGTTATCTGTTCTGAGATTTGGCGAGCAAATGCTTTGCCGTCGAGCGGAGAGAATGGAGCGAGAAGAACGGGCCTTCTTCCGCGTGGCTTCCCCGACAAATAACACGCCACTAATGTGTATAGGCCATGTGGGTGTAATTTCCCCATATCCACGTACTGTCTATCATTGAATGTTTTCGGTCAGCCAATGACCAGGTCATGAGCGGGTTGACAGTGGACACGCGAGGGCAGGTGAACAACAGCCTATGCGACCTCTCGTCGGGTGCGCCAAGACAACACTTCTAAGTGTCACAAACAACACAAACGCACTTAATACCGAATTCATCGACACGGCTACAATGATCTCAATCATACGCGCGACCGAAACACGGAGGAAATGACACCATCGCATTGGGTGTGACCTCATCAGTCCAAAAAGTCGAACACTTTGGTAAAATAACACATTATGTGGTTTGAACTAACCAAAGAAATTAGCATGAAATTGACTAGTGTTTTTACCTTTCTTTCTATAGACCAGTCGAAGCTATGGCGTTGAGTTACGTTATTTCGGAATACAAGAATTTGGCACTTGGGAGACCAGGCGGGTAAATAGTATGGCTCCATGGGGTTGGTAAGCTACCCAGCCTCGATCTGACAGCGAGGATGACAATGTCAAACACAGCACAACCCGAGTGAAATGCGAACAAACAGCCAAGTGTGAAACTCGATATGGAAGCCATCCTCACTTAAAAGCCCGCCTTGTATCCCATTTCTGTGCCCTTGTCATTGCGCAGTATTGCTCCAGCTACGTTCAATAGAACGAGAGAGAAGGCGATGACAGACGGGGAACGGTCGTGGGGGATTAACTAACTGAGATGTGTGGTGGGTGGTATCTGCCAGGCGTTAACGTGCTCGTGGATAAAATACAAGTCGTGCCAACGAGATCAAGTTTAACACCACCGAAATGGACACGACTCGCATAATGAGAATTATGTCCGCTCAGTCAAACACGAGAGTGACGCCGTCCCGGGAAACGGAGAAGTGTGAGAAGATCGAAAGCCTGGCTGTTCCCAATGACCGCTCATGGCGACGACCAAACGAACAGAGCAATTCAACTCCCATCTACCTGGAGGTGCAGGATACAAATAGTCACCCGCGCGCATCTTAGATTCGGCATAGTTTCGGAAATCGCTCCCACGAACCAAACTCAGAAGAGGTGCTACCAAACCGGGACACCGCGCATATCTCTTCACGAGGAATTCATAAGCAAACGACTTCACAAAATGAACGGCTTAACTTTACCCAACTTGCCCGGTAAATGGCACAAGGCTGTTGTGGAATGTTCGTGACAAACAGTGGAAATGAAACTTGGAGACTTTGACAAGCGATCAGCGAATGTCATTCAAGTGAAGAGAGCCCGTGATGAGAGGATCACGTGACCTGCCTCACACTTCCTCTTACCCCAGGCGAACTCAACCGGAGAGGCTGTCACAGTCTCTTCCCACACACACCACTGCAGAGCAATATGGCACCCAGAAGAAAACTCAGACATATGATTCCAGAGGAGAAAGCCCGCCTGAGCCCCGGGGCGACTTGAGACAGCGACCTGTCACATCCAGCAGTCTTCATCAGACGACAAGAACAACGGAAAGTATTCACGAACGTTGCCTAGATACCAGCCGTGCGCGACGTCTATTTAAATAGCCGTCCCACAGGGGCTACCTAGCTACCAGCCATCTGATCGCCATGCCAATGCACTTACATGGTAGCAGTTTTATCTGTAATAAAATAGAAAAGGGAATAGTAAACGTGGTTGAGACCAGGTGAGTATGAGTGTGGCATCAGTGGCTGTCATCCCGGCATCCCGGGTAAGTCACTGGTAAGCCCCCACATACCGCACCGGGCTTTGCAATGAGCTACAAGTGAGCACCTGCCGCGGTGCTCAGCTGACACTTGTCGAGGAGTGAGCGGAGAAGAGAGACCTTGCCACCATCAGGTGGACGTGTCAGCAGCATCAGCAGCAAGCGTTTATGTAATAGTACGAGCTGCACTCGAGGCCTCCTCAAGTATAGCGCTTATCATGCGGCAGCATATAGCACCAGGCTCAAGAGGCGCCCTCTGTTAGTCATTAGGTGGAGGTGCAAGACAGCCAAACATCTCCGTCAAAACTACACTTGAGGGCCGCTCTTGGCTTACAGTAAAGCAGCGAGTCATCCTTGCTGGTAACAATCAAAGTCGCTGGGAGAAATCTTGAGGTTAAAAAAACTGCACACAGAGTATTGGTATGCGTGTGTGTGAGTGGGGGGGGGTGGGGGGGGGGGGTGACAACAGGACCAGGTATGGTACACAGGACAACACACCCAATCTAATCCGTTGGTGACATACCACTAAGTCACATCTCGCGAAACTATCGGCTTCTACACTAACCTCATCCTGAAAACATGATCAACGCCAACACATCGTCTGTACAACATGGAACAATATGTGCTGTGTAAGTGACACTCGAGGCATGAGAACGGCAGCGGTAAACGGGGCAGCCGGAGAAGCAGACCGGGGGTGTCATGCAGACAACATGACTTAAAGCTTGTCAAGCCTGGCCCAGACGCAGTAATGACAATTTACGGCCACATGAAGCAGCAAGTGAACGGGCCGGGCAAATGGGAGGAAGAGCAGCTCGTCGGACTCGTGCAGGGCACTGTACACGCTCAAGTACCCACTCGCGCAACAGATAAAACACCCTGATTCTCTCAAGTAGCTTTCATGCAAAAACATATCCATCGCCTTTCCACCAAGTGCCGCCATATTTTGATATAAATAACCCGTTTTGTAACCTCTCCAGCCTCGCTGATCGGGATATTGTACCTTGAATCTGCCAGCGTCGAAGCCGTTGACTTGGTTGTTCTTGTCCCAGTGAATGGTAGGTTGTGGGTTGCCAACAGCCACACAGTTGATCATGGTTGGGTGACCTTCATAAGCGGTTGTATTCTGTGGACGAACTTTGAATTTTGGTTTAACTGGAAAAAAAAAACCAACCAAGTTATTACAAAAGACACAACCGAACGCTGGAGACATTCCATCAAGACAATGCCAGAGATGAGAGGGCCCTTGAAGGATAGGAGCGGATGAAGAAGACTACATGTATGGACATGAACTGCAATTGTCACTTACCGACAACGTCAATCTGGATGGTAGCGTTGATAGTACCCTGTTCACTCGTTGCTATGCACGTGTACATGCCCGCGTCACTATACAGGACGTTGGTGAACATGAGGGTGCCCGAGTCATCGCGCACGTGCGCCGGGAAGTCAGCACTGCCCGCCTTCAACCAGCGCACCGTGGGAGAGACGCGTCCGTCAGCCATACAGTAGATCTTAGAGTCGGAGCCGAGCTCCAGCTTAGAGTTGACCGGCTTGGGCTTGAACTTGAGCATCTCTGTAAACAAACATGGTTCATGGAAATCTTTATTCTCGCCAGTTACTTATGAACGATGTTTTTATATACAGACAGTCAATCATGGAAAAGCATTGGTTAAAACATGTGAAGGTAACATAGCGTAGAGGCCGTTAACAAGGGGTGGATAAAAGTCTACAGAGGTGAACGTAACATAGCGTAGAGGCCGTTAACAAGGGGTGGATAAAAGCCTACAGAGGTGAACGTAACATAGTGTAGAGGCCGTTAACAAGGGGTGGATCGACGTCTACCGAGGGGAGAGGTAATAGCGACGGCCTCGTGACGTCAGCCGCCTCGCCGTGCGACGCCAGCCGCCTCGCGACGTCAGCCGCCTCGCCTCGCGACGTCAGCCGCCTCGCCTCGCGACGTCAAACGCCTCATCCGGCGTACCACACTCAGTACATATGGAGTGAAAATGACTTTCTGTTGTCTCAAAAATGAGATTTAGAGCTGTTACAAGAGCGTGCCTAATCTACCTCACTCCAAACCTGACCTCAAGCGGGGATAGTCCTAAAAGGGGGCACTGGACTCCGTGTGCGCCTCCCGTGGACAGTTACAGGGGAAAAAAACACAAGTGGGGCAGATGGAAAGCAAGCGGGGTTTGTCAAGTGGTCTGTCGGGTCAATGCATAAAATACGACCGGCTTAATGACACAAGTGGGTACATCTTATCTCTAAACGCCAGATTTACAGCCACCGGGACGAAGGGTACAATTCACGGAAAACAAATAATTACTCGCTGGTGGTACGTTGGACACCAGTTGGCCGGAAGGCGGAGTGGCGTGAGCTCTTTGATCCACACCGCTTCGTCGATAAGACGCGCTACTTACTTTCGACGTAAAGATGAGCGTTGGTGGAGATCTCGACCGGATGGCCGGTAGTGTTCACCACGCATGCGTAGTTGCCCTTATCGGCCAGGTGAACGTCTTCTATGGTGAGATCGCCAGCCTCCTGGTCGACGATGAAGCGGTGATGGCCCATCTGAAGCCACACGGACAGTCAGTAAGCCATCAACCAACATCCAAACACAACATGTATACTACAATTAGACAAACAAAGCAAGTGGAAAACCTTAATGGAAAAAATAAACAACTTGTGTATCACTTAGCCAAGCCGCCAGCTGTGCGTATTTAAATTTTTGATGACTTCTCGATTGCAAACCGCGTCTCCCCGGAAAGAGCAATCCTAGTTACGTAACATGCTCCTCCCATGATATTACAAATGAAGTGACCGACGGGTTGAAATCGACCAGCGACGCGTTCTTTGATCTGTTGATATGGTCAATGGTCAGTTTCCCGGATCTCTGGCGGTGTAACGTATAGTGTGTCGTTGCGTAACAACACAAACACTCATCTTCAGTTCATGTTTTCTCATCAAGTCGACACAATGGGGCCTCATAACACACCCAATGGGGCCTCATAACACACCCAATGGGGCCTCATAACACACATTCAATAGCTTGAAATGGTGCGAGCCGGTCGACTAGCCCTCCTCTGACGAGACTAAACCACCGGTAGCTGGTCCGACAACACATTACCCAACACTTCCTGCTTCACCATCATCGGTTTTCAATACAGCGACACGGCGAGCTGACCTAGCACTACACGACACGGCGAGCTGACCAAGCTCTAAACACTTCCCACCCCCGGTTTTACATGGCTGACTCACTACCCCATTGCTCTGTATCAACGTACAGGCTAACCATTACCAAGAGGACCATAATCTATACACCTCGCTGAGCCAATTCAAACAAGAGCAGGTAGGAAGGAAGGATAGACTTCGATGAGTTCTAGGAGCAGAGCGATCAAAGAGAAGAGACGTAACCAGGGGAGACAGGTGGGGAGACAGGTGTGAATACAGGTAGTGACGTCGTCCTTCCGCAGGAACTACTCCACAACCAATCTGGGATACAAAGCCCGCGATCCGGACTAATACCACTAGTGAGGCATATAATTCAACACACGAGTCGACGTAAACAATCAGAAAAAGCCATTTGATCTGCGCTGACTTGTGATTTTTTTTACCGACATGAGACTCCATTCACATGTAATGAGGTGCCTCGGAAATGCTAGCTATGTTAGAGCACACACCAAGACGAATTACCACAGCCTACATTCCCCATTTAACCATTTAATATCAAACGGATGACATCTGAAAAGTTCGCCATCCTTTATTACCAAATTAACTTTCATTTAAAAATTACATTTAATAGCCATAACACATTCGAAGTATTTGTGGTAAACGAGATCAAGTACAACTCTGCCCTTGTTACCTCCGATGTTTAAACTCAACAAAGCACAAGCGAAGTGAGCAGAAACCCGGGGAGGATGGCCAACACCTCGGCATCAACAACAGCGATATGGTCACTTAAAAACCACAACCGTCTATCCCTATCTCACTCCAGACAAATAATAGCCGAAAACTGCGATAAAAATGTTTCGCAAGGAACAGTCTACTTACGACGAGTGATGAATTGGATGTGCATGGATTGGGCGGGAAACAACTCACGTACGCATGCGCATATGACAAAGTACATACGGCGAGGCGGGAAACTCCCGGGTGGTCTGACACCGGCCGACTAATTCTCAGTATTCCCGTCGTTTTTAATTAGCAAGCAAATATGACGTAACTTCTCTACTGGTTCCACTAAAGTGAGCTATTACTTTATTGGTTCTATAGTTAGTGTGTAATGTAAAGCACACGTCAACTCTGGTGTTTTTATCGCGTGTGGTCTCTATCATAACGAAGACGTACGACAACTCAGACCCTAGCACATTACTAACAGACACAACCATTACCACACTCTGTTTGTTACTGCGCCGTAAATCTGCCAAACATCACCAAAAGATAGCACACTCCCCAAGTTCGCAATAAAATTGTTCGCCGGCCGAGTGGGTGGGAGCAGCAGCATCCGGGTGACTTACGTCGATGGGCTCATCCTCTTTACGCCAGTTGATGACAGTGACGGGGTAGGGTGTGGCTCGTACCCGGCAGTGGAACACAGCCCGGCCTCCCTCCTGTCGCCGTGTACTCAGAGGGTTCTGGATGATGGTCGGGGGAACTGAAAACACCACACCATCAACCACATGATCAGCTGCGATACGGGATCCAACCGACAGCTGGATACCGACGGCTAGTGACGTCAGCACCATACCGACAAACTACACCACGAGTAGACGTAAAACAGCAACATGACATGGCAATGACATATGACGTCACACAATAATTGGCTTAGATGCATGAGAATAATGTATTGAGCCAAACGAAGCAGAGACTTGTGATCGTTAACTGGCCGCTCCATAACTAGCCAGACGTTCATTGAAATACTTCAACTACAAATCAATTACCCAAATTAGTTTGCGTGGGGTGGGAAGAAGTTGGGTTGTGGCGATGGTTGGGGGTGGGGGGGGGGAGGAGGAGGGTGAAAGTGTGTGTGTGTGGGGGGTGGGGCGGGGGGGGGGATGATTGTTCCTAAGTCTGAAGACGACCGGCAGGGTCTATTGTTCAGATGGTTACCGTAAGCTCGCGTCGTTAAATTTTGTTGTGAACGATCTAAACTACCTTTTTTCCAGCCGCCCGAAAACCGGTTGTTGTCATCGATTCGGGTTTAATATTGATAATGAGCGGCTACTACTAACTAAGCTTCCTCTTAGGGGCAACACACAAACCCTTGATCATTGCCTATAATATGCCACTAAGCGTTTGAACTGTAAATATTGTTGTATATAAGAACCTCCCTTATTCCGATTTTATTGTGATTGCAAGCATCATTGGCTTAGTCACACGGTAACCTAGGTAACCACTGAAGAAGCAGCATCCTGCATGCGCGCGTCACGCGACGAAATGCTGCCTACAATATACAAGAACTAACAGGGCTTTTTTGGGTGGCGTTCATAGGAATATAGAAGGGGAATATCTCATCGAAGCATGCTCATACATCAGCCGGACGAGATGTATTGATTCCGGGAAGCAGCAAACCGCGTGGCATGACTGATGCGACCAGTGGGTGAGTATGTAGGTAGTGGGGGTGTGTAGGGAAAGCGGGCACGGGATCTGACTGATTGGCTCGCTAGATACCGCCATTCACGGCTCATACATTGACAGGCATCATTAGGAACACAGCCACGCAGACGAATTGGCTGCGTACGATGGCAGCACGATTCTTGACCAGAGAACCAACCATTTTGATCAATCTTCAAATGGAAACTTCTTTTTGTAGCCATATGACGTTGATTCTGATTCTATTTGGCGTGCGAGCCAGCCGTGATCCACATACCCGATCCTGTCCATAGAGCGCACCAGCTCAGACAGCACCGTGGCTCTATTGCGGCCACCAGTATTAGTGCTTGATCAATTCATAACATGCCCAGCAGAGTGCCGACCACTTCACCATCTCGTCAAACTTTATACCCTGATTCGAGTAGGACATCACAATCATTTAATTATCGCCATCAACACCGTTAAATAAGTTCATTACAGAAAGGCATTTTTACCTGACACGACGATCCAGACAGACCGTGTGACGTCACCGGCCGTGTTGCTGGCCACGCACGAGTAGTTTCCCGTATCAGCGGAGCCGGCGCCCGTGATGGTGAGGGAGCCTTCCTCTACCTTGACGCGGCCGTCCGTCGGCAGTACCGTACCCGACGGAGACTCCCATCTGAAACAGTCATTAATCAGTCATCTATCATACACAGTTCACAGACGTGACCTCGCCCTGACGTAAGGGTATTATGAAGGGTCGCATGCATGGAAGTATTGGCTACAGAGGTGATTCATTCGACTTCTCATTGGAGAACTAATCAATCACGCTCGGTTTTAAATGAATGTCACTTGTTTTGAACAAACTACTAACGCATCTGTGCCAATTCAATGCTCATTGAAAATGCAGGAAGAATTTTCGCTCGAGGATCAGAGGACGCGCGGGGATCTGAGGGACGCGCGGGGATCAGAGGTCGCGCGGGGATCACAACGCGTGTGCAGATCACATTGCGCGACGATTATATGACGCATGGGGATCCAATGACTGTAAGGGGCCGTTGTCCGTGGTCCGAACTGGTAACAGGCGTCTCCCCCGCGAAGGAGCAACCTCGCAAGTAGAAATGGGACAACGACCGCGCCCCTAGCGATTATCTTACAAAGCGCAACTGTCACACTCTCACTACTATGACTTCCAGTATCATTATGGTAAGGTTCGTGAAGGTTTTAACGGCACACCATCACTAATGTGTTATATGGTGCCTACAAAGGTTGAGTAAATACAACGAGACAAGATTGACCTGATTAAGCAGCCGCCTTTATGGGTAGATCGAAAAAAAGAGGGAAATCCATGGTAATGAAAATGACGAAGAAGGTGGAAAAGATGCGGACGATTATCGTAGGGCATGTCACCGGCAGCCGATTGACTGGACCAGGTCATTACAGCCCCTTCTAGTCACCTCGCACGACATGCAGGAGAATACAGCAGGTTATTCTAACCCAAGACCCACAGGGGGCTCCTATATCTATATGAATCTAGGCTGATTCTAGAAGGCGGCGGTTACACGTATATAAACGTGGATCAAACGTTAATGTAAGGTCAACAGGGGTCAGGTGCTTCCGCCTCAGCGGCAGGCGGTGTGCAAGATGGGAAATGACAGGACCCCTGCCCAGTACGCAGCCTATAGATCAGCATATATCGAGCGGTCATTGATCCAGGTAGAGCTGGTCGTCCTGTGCTGATGGATTCACACGTCACATGACATCCACAGTGCGCGATTTATGACTCAAGATGAGGAACGCAATAACTCGCCGCGGTCGCGCTCGTTTGCTTATCAATATTCCAGCATGCTGACTTGAGGATGAGCTGCGATCACGCATCATGATGCATAAGGGTTACACGGACTGCCCGCTTCAAACAACTTCGCGTTCAAATCACACCAGCGCTACAAACAACCTCACGTTCAAATCACGCCAGCGCTACAAACAACCTCACGTTCAAATCACGCCATCGCTACAAACAACCTCACGTTCAAATCACGCCATCGCTACAAACAACCTCACGTTCAAATCACGCCATCGCTACAAACAACCTCACGTTCAAATCACGCCATCGCTACAAACAACCTCACGTTCAAATCACGCCAGCGCTACAAACGCACACACGACAACAATGACCTCCAGCTCATCTCAAATACCATAACGTCATGTTTGAATAGGTCTTATTTTGATTAAATTTACATCGTAAAAAGAAACAGCGCATGTCATTCCCAATGGAAATGATGACGGAATGGCTATCATCTAGCTGACACCAGGTGGACAGCGCCTTATGTTACCGGGTATCATAACGCCAACTGCTGCCACGTGGGCGCTGAGAGAAAACAGACGTTGCTTTAGACACTTGTACGCAGTCGAGAGTAGCACTTTTTTCGCGCGCCACAAGCCCTCCGGGTCCCCTACTCAGCTCGGGCACAAGTTCTCCATAGCAACAGCAGACTCCGTCACCCGCCATGCCGACAAGGTGCGTGGCGTTATAAGTATGAAAAGGATATTGAAAGCAGACGAGAACAAAGTGGGCTAGTGACCTTTGCAGCTAGGCATCAAGAACCTGTACTCTTTCATCTGGCTGCGCCTTTTGTACACCGTCAGTGGTCGGCAGCGTGTGTAGTAGCGCTTTCAGAAAGGCCATACTAGAGGCGCTCAGATCTCACAAACGAACACAGAGCGACAACTCCTCACGACAAAACGAAATCCAATTCGATCAAACGAAACACAAAGACATACAACATAGTACACGCAGTAATCACAGTCAACGAGCGTTAAGAGAGGAGTGAACCATAAAGGGTCATGTAGTCCTCTTTTGGGACACACAAATCCTGAGAGAAAGCCTTTCCAAACTCAATGGGATCATACGTTCGCCTAGGGACTTGATAAAGTTCCCATGTTGGCGATTTGCAATCATTCCATAATCTGATAGTAGCCGAAGGGAAATGAATGGATGGGGTTTATACGAGGTGTCTTAGTGTGAACGAGACGCCAGGAGGCGTGGCAAATAACCCAACGATCGCGTTATGACAATTACCGGTGCATTCTTCACTGAATTCATCTCCTGCATACAAGACGGTACCCACCATCCGACGCGAAGTTTGAATTTCTTTCGGCATTAGAACGAGGATCAGGACAAGCTCGAATGGGCGATTTGCCGGGGCTAGTTGTATGGACGGCTTCCCGTGAGGTCTCGGGGTAACAGTGATCTCTGTTATACCCCGGTATATCAGACGGGAGGTCGAAGTGGCAGGGGATCGTGGTCTCGTGCTGCAGAGTACAGCTTAACTCAACGAAGAAGGGCGCGAAGGAGACCACTGCAGTTCATAGCAAGGTCGCTCGATAAACGATTCCATCCAAACGAAAAACCAACCTACCCCAGTCCATATCTCCTGATACGCCCATTCACCCACCTACCCCAGTCCTTATTGTCTGATGCGCCCATCCACCCACCTCCCCCAGTCCAGGTCGCCTGATGCGCCCACTCACAAACCTCCCCCAGTCCAGGTCGCCTGATGCGCCCACCCACCTACCTACCCCAGTCCACGTCTCCTGATGCGCGCACCAACCTAGCCCAGTCAGTCGGTTTAAGCAGTCCCTTGTGACCAACATGGCATCACAAACCCTAACTTCCCTAGCACGCCAGGAAATGGAACAGTTACTCCAATCAGAATGGCATTTGAGTTTAATGAAACCGGCCGAGAAATCATATATCTATGGTAATGGTGCAATCTGAATAGGTTAGTGTGAGAAATGACCTGATCGACCCTGCTCCCGTCACAATAGCTACATTTTGCCTCGCCTTGGAGGCATTTCGCACCTTCATCTCACCACTCAGTCCCTATACTTTCCCCAGGCGAGGGACACTTCTACACTGTTGATGCGTCTATCAGAATTGACAAATTGATCCCTCTGTCATTTGATGAGGGCAACAATACCACCCACAATGCAATGTACCGCCTCAAGCAACCAACAAAAACATCATTTATATTAATTTCCCCACTCTATGAACGGCTGCGATCAGCATCCACAGCGATGCTGCTGTATCCAGAAACAGAACAGGACGGTTACCACCACACACACACACACACACACTGGCGAATGAATTGTTAAGCTTGTCAGATCAGACGTTTGTTTGATATATCGATCTCGCATCATGGACTCCACAAGCTGGATGGACGATTGCTGGCCGAAAACCAGTTTTGTAGATATTTGAAGGATGCTATACCTGTGTCCTTCAAGAGGACTGAGCTTCCGTAGATGATAAACTTATTCCATATCAGCCCCTGTATGCTACACATGGTAGACACAGTGTCAGACAAAAGACTCGTCGAAGAGTAGAGATTGTTAAAACAGGAGATATGTGGAGGTAAAGGAACCCGGTATAAACGCAGTGAACGATTCAGATGGGATAGCGAGGGATGCAAATCAGCCGCCCAACGCCGCGAAGTAAGACTAAACGCCGCGAAATAAGGCTCAACGCTGCGAAATAATGCCCAACGCCGCGAAATAACGACAGCATGCCCGTCTGCCGTATTTCAATGTTGGACCGTGGTGTCTCTACTCTCTGGATGGACTGAGCGGAGTGAAGCTGACGCTTGTTGCGTCTGTATGCAATCATAGTAGTCCAGCTTTGATGTAAGAAGTCGACCTGCGCGCTTTCAACCTGTATAAATATACATGAAACACCTTGCCTATCGCGCGCCATGTAGCTGCAGGGTCGTCAGTTGTCGCGGAAACGAGATCAGAGGCGGGAACGAGTCACGTGCTGTCAACACGGCCAAGCTCCACTGGGCAGTTACGCTCACGCTGCACACACAGACGCCGAGCGTAACGGACGCTGCCTGCGTGATCCGTCCGCACTGATTGGGCGGCGTCAACATCGAAGCCGATTCCATGATAATTCACCTCCTTATAGTGCAAGTTCAATGTTTATAATGCATTCAGTCAGAGTGGACCCTAAAGCTTTATGTGAACATACCGTAAAATAATGACATCGATTACTGACCTTTGAACCGGAAGAGGAAGTCCTTTTGGTGTCAAACAATGTACTTCATATCGTCCGTTGACGGGGACGACAACAGGCAGGCCGTTAGGAGGCGACTTGGGTTCGAACGAGTCCTCCGTCAGGCGGTTGATGTCTGCAGACACAGACAAGCACACCATTCATTTCACCATCTCCATGATACAATAATATCAAATCTACATTCAGATGCTTCACAAACGCAAAATCCTTCATTGTAGGGAATGTCATCAACAAGCCAAGATATTATCTGCCAGTGTCCATATGTATTAACAAGAAAGAAAGGCTTGCAGATCAGCTGCTCGGAAGATGAAACGACAGATGTGGAGAGCGAGAGAAGCGAGCCCTCATCTTAGATTGCTGTCATCACGTCATGACCTCTGACCCCAAACACATCGCTCAGCTCCACTGATGAACGCTCCACATCGCGCGTTTCACCGACCAATCGCATGTACGCGCGTTACTCTAACGGACAAAACCATCCACTTTCGAACGAAACTATCTCTACACTGCCAATATCGGAGGAGGGGTACCTTTCTACAGCTCAACCTAACCTCTACCGACCAACTCTGACAAGGGCCACACATTGCCCATAGAATCACTTAAAGCGGTCAGGGAGCGGCGATTGTTTCTTTATACATCATTAAAATTTCATTACCAAACAAGTACAACCGGCCGCGTGGCGTTGACAACGTGATGGATTTGTCCATTATAAGACGTGGCTACCGACAGGAAAGGCAAGCAAAACTGAGGCAGCTTATTCCGTGCCGATTCAAACGCGTATTGCCAACCACGCCCGGGGATATGGCAGAGGGCACGGGAAAGTATCGATGCTGGGTGCGTAACTCGAATGGAACACAGAAAAAACTCTAGAACTTTTCAAGATGTAGCCGGTGTGAGCTTGAGCAGAATGACACATTGTTGATGAACCGGTTCTGTGAGGCAACCTATCTGGCCCACAGGCCACCCAGCTGTAACATGGCTTTGTTGACTTTCGGATACATTCATTGTCGCTGTGTTTTAAAAACTTATTTCCCATCACCGAGTGGCAGAGTAATAATTTCTTAAAGAACGGGTAAGCTGCTTACGACAGGGAAGGAGAGTGGGGATTAAGACATGGGTAGCTGCTTACGACAGGGAAGGAGAGTGAGGAGGAAGACACGAGTAGCTGCTTACGACAGGGAAGGTGAGTGGGGATTAAGACATGGGTAGCTGCTTACGACAGGGAAGGAGAGTGAGGAGGAAGACACGAGTAGCTGCTTACGACAGGGAAGGAGAGTGAGGAGGAAGACACGGGTAGCTGCTTACGACAGGGAAGGAGAGTGGGGATTAAGACATGGGTAGCTGCTTACGACAGGGAAGTAGAGTGGGGATTAAGACACGGGTAGCTGCTTACGACAGGGAAGGAGAGTGAGGAGGAAGACACGAGTAGCTGCTTACGACAGGGAAGGAGAGTGAGGAGGAAGACACGGGTAGCTGCTTACGACAGGGAAGGTGAGTGGGGATTAAGACATGGGTAGCTGCTTACGACAGGGAAGGTGAGTGGGGATTAAGACACGGGTAGCTGCTTACGGCAGGGAAGGTGAGTGAGGATGAAGACACGGGTAAGCTGCTTACGACAGGGAAGGTGAGTGAGGATGAAGACACGGGTAAGCTCACTGTCAGAGGCTCTAACGCACAGGGGAATATATAATGGTAAGACAGGTATCTTTACGGCGAGAAGTTAGCGTAATCGGAATAAAAAACAGACCAATTATCATTCCATCTAAAGCATAATGACTAATGAATGTAATCGATGAGATAGGCAATCAACACCTGTAATCGCTGAGATAGGCAATCAACACCTGTAATCGCTGAGATAGGCAATCAACACCTGTAATCGACCATCGATTACAGCCCGAAGCTTACATCTACACGAAGCATGCGACAAGACGAGTAACGTCTGTGTGTACGTAGTAGACGCGGTGTGAAACGCATACCCGACTCGTTTCTCCAAATATACGAAAGAGGAGAGCAATTGGAAAAAGGTGTGTGGTACTTGTGTGAGGCAGCCCCAGAGTCGTATTGGACCCTAAAAGCCTGGCCAGGGTAACTCGTGATTATTAAACATACTACATACCAGCAATATAGGAGAACACTTTAAATGCCCTAGGCGCTAAGTTCAGCTTGTAAAGAGGTCAGAGGAGGGAAGAAACTCGAGGAACCTAACTGGAGGATTAAAGCCCCTCGTTCACCAATTGATAAATATTGTCCGTTGATATAGGCGATTCCGCATATGTCAGGTGAGGCCCCAGGTGAGGCCCCAGGCCCCGCATCCACAAACAACAACATCACTACTTCCGCTATTTACCCGCTATCATGCTGTAGACGGTAGAAGACCAACAGTCATTCCGTCCTCTTCAGATGCAAGGAAGACGTCGACATGGTATACCACGAAATCTATATGTACGAATTGAATGGAGGAAACGCAAAACGTAAACATACAGAATTAGAACACGATCGAATTCGCAGGTAGCGGCAAACTGCGCTGGGCTGTCAATACCGCATCGCAAGACACCACACCCTTATGTATAACCAGCGACATTCTCAAACAAAAACACCTTGCCAGCAATTAGCCAGGGTATCAAACAATGGCCTCCCGGGGACACCAGCCGCTGTTCCGCACGTCAACCTCCGCATCACTGATTGTCAAACTCTGCTGGATGCAATAAGGTTCGTAGAACTAACTTCTAAACATGTGACTTGTGAAACTACACAGTGAAAAGGTGAATCAGTTGTTTTTGCTTCTTGAGTTGATTTGGGAGGCATTCGTGTTGTGTGAGATTTGATATGGGAAGCCTTAGCGAATGTTTGAGGTGGTGTGCGGGGGGGGGGGGGGTGGGGGCTGGAGGAAAGGCTAGCAAGTCTTCAGTCAACATACCAACTCCATGTGAAGGAAATAGAACTCCACGCATGTACAACCAGCAGCCGACAGAGCCCTGCCTTGCTAGGCTCAGCAGCACGAACGGACCACGCTAATCCCCTTTCAGCAGAAAGGCAAACAGCGCGCTAAGGGAAGGTCTATTGATATGAGACGAGGATCGAGACACGCACACACGGCCAAGCCTTCACCGCTTTCGTGTTTCATACAAAGACCGGCAGGTATAGCAGAGATTTAACGGAAAGCATGCCATACAACGTCATTATGTAAAATAAAACGTGTCAGTCATGGACGTAAAAAGCCCATTCAACCCGGAAGTACAGATATGTCGTCGGTAATGAAATAACTTCTGTCAGATGCAAACCATCATGCCAGAATGAATTAACTGAGAACGCTGCTCTCCATAATTTTGGAAAATAATCCCGAACAGCTGCTCGAATCAGGACGCACCTGGAGCAGAGCCAAGTATGCATGGCGAGCAAAACGTCATTTGCTGATCAAAGGTAGGGTAAGTATAGGGTTTAACAGTACACCAACACTAATGTGTTATATGGTGTCTACACAGGTGAATAAATAAGATTGACTTGATTAAGCAGCCGCCTTTAAGATAAATGGAACAAAGAGGGACATACAAGTGGATGACGACGAAAAAGATAAAAAAAGGCCTATAGTATCCTAGGACAAGTCACCACCAGCCGATTGACTGGACTAGGCCATCCCAGCCTCTCGTCTAGGCGAAATCCGGGGCAGAGTAGTGTGTTGCAGACGTGGCCCTCACCAGGACCGCTCCACTCAACCACCTGGATCCCATTGTCCACTGACACGAGTCGCAACCCACGGCCAACAGGTTGCCCCTATATTAGTCGCATCTTACGACATGCAGGAGGATGCAGAGGGCCAGTGTCTGACCAAGTACACATGCAATGCAGAGGGCCAGTATCTGATCAAGTACACATGGGATGCAGTGGGCCAGTATCTGAACAAGTACACATGGTATGCAGAGGGCCAATATCTCACCAAGTACACATGGGATGCAGAGGGCCAGTGTCTGATTAAGTACACATGGGATGCAGAGGGCCAGTATCTGACCAAGTACGCATGGGATGCAGTGGGCCAGTATCTGATCAAGTACAAATGGTATGCAGAGGGCCAGTATCTGACCAAGTACGCATGCGATGCAGTGGGCCAGTATCTGATCAAGTACACATGGGATTCAGAGGGCCAGTATCTGACCAAGTACACATGCGATGCAGTGGGCCAGTATCTGATCAAGTACACATGGGATTCAGAGGGCCAATATCTGACCAAGTACGTACGGGGAACAAAGCGCCAGTATCTTACCAAGTACACATGGGATGCAGAGGGCCAGTATCTGATCAAGTACACATGGGAAGCAGAGGGCCAATATCTGATCAAGTACACATGGGATGCAGTGGGCCAGTATCTAATCAAGTACACATGGGAAGCAGTGGGCCAGTATCTGATCAAGTACGCATGCGATGCAGTGGGCCAGTACGTATACGGAGCAGAGCGCCAGTGTCTGACCAAGATTTGGCCCACAAGCGCACAGGTGCAGCCGAAACCACACCTCACATCAACCACCAAGTAATTAGAAAGCGATCACAGGGA
This sequence comes from Urechis unicinctus, assembly GCA_034190875.2. Lineage (NCBI taxonomy): Eukaryota > Metazoa > Annelida > Polychaeta > Xenopneusta > Urechidae > Urechis > Urechis unicinctus. The sequence continues at coordinate 60,209,250 of CM067346.1, forward strand.
GGCTGTAGTAATCAATGCTCAAGCACCCCGAGTAAAACATGCTCCCCATCTGGACAAGGTCCCTATTGCCGTGTTCTAATCATGGCCTGTTTTCACCACGGCTGTTGTATGTCAGTAAATATTTAGGTGGAGCGTCGATTGCTAGCAATTGACTACAGAGCTGGCATGGACACCAACCAATGCAGGATGCCAAGGAAGGAAAAGGCCGAACTGCCGTGACACCCAAGACGCCGGCATCGCATTCTGTGGGGAAAGTGAAAGAGATATTCCCGAAAATTGAATTCAATGAGGTCCTTCTGGACGGCCATACGCGCCTTGTTGCTGGCAGCTGAAGGTGATCAGTGCCTCGTAGCGGTGGCTATGGGGAGGTTTTATTGCTTAACCATACTGCATGTTCAGTTTTATATTACCCTAAACCACAATCAGCCATATCTCAAGTTAAGTAGCGAGAAGATGGCAATGGAATGTTTAGTGCCTTGACGTTTGCTGAAGAACATATCACCAGAAACAGTGTACGCTCAGATACGAGAGGATCATTTGAAAGGGCGCGAGAGAGGTCCCGGAAAGTGACTCCTCGGGCTAGCTGTAATTATACCCAGTCTCACCAAATTATCGACAGAATTCTCGCATATTGTACTACCTAACATATAGGAGTGGTCATGCGAGTGATAATACGCTCAGGGATGACCAGCGTACGAGCGCTATAAGGCCAGCTCATACAAGCCAACATCGCCATACAACACTGGCCATGCATCAAGTAAAGGCCGTTCTATCAGTCACCTCATTGAGGTCTACACAAGGACATGATTCAATTGGACAGAAGCAATAGCTGCCCATGCGACCTCCAATCACCATAACACAACCTCACGAGGGCTGGTCCACTCGGCTCCCTCCGCACGTCATGAGGCCCATCATGAGGTACCTCGCCACACACACGCCACCAGTCCGGTCGTCTCCCTCACCAATAACGCCCTCTTTATATCATTTTCCTACTACAACCAGGGAACCCCAGAAGCAGACAAACCCTCCGTGAATCGAGGGCATTCAGTGTTAGACACAGCCGAGCATGTGTCCGCGGACGTGCGCCGCATGACAAGAGCCCAGTAGCATCCTTATACACACCGAGCTACCTGACATCATACAGGACGTCCTTATCAAGTCTGCTACCTAACATCATACACAGACCTCACATCATACACAGACCTCACATCATACACAGCAAGGAGATTATGTCATGACTACACACACGTTGCTTATAGACAGACTAAAGTGGAGCTGTTGACGAGGGAGCAGCCACTCCTGTAACACCGCCCGAGGAGGAGCTGAGAACAGCTCCGTGAGATACCCTACGTCGTACAGGTCCGATCCACACCATGTATAACTGTCATCACTAACCCGATATATCCCCCAATCCCCATTAGAACGACAGCAGAGAATCAACTACCAAATCAAATGGCCCAGCAATATCCAGCGCGAGACACCCGGAAGTTAGGCCCACGCGGCCGCGTACACGAGTTTATCGGGTTCCGATGCAAAGGCTTACAGTCTAAGGTACTATTATGGGATATGCATTGATTGGCATCATAGAAGGACCCCTTTACGACTAATGCGCCCCTACGATGACTCATGTTATGCTAATTTCCAACCGATAACGTCTCATCAGGGTGAAAGATTCCCGGAACCTTTCCCCCTGAGTAACATTCATCAATGCCACGCGATATTTCTCGACAGCTGTGGGTAGGGAGGAAGCCAAGACAGGGCGAGAAAGTGGCGGTCATCCATAATAAAACTCTAGCAAGTTTCCATGGAGTTCACAAGGCAGGCATTGCCATCCGAGGCGCCATCTCGTGGTTATCGCATGCATCACAAGTAAGCATATGATCACATTTTTATTGAGGCAACTGAAACCTTGCTTGTAACCTGTGAATGTCAAACGGCTAATAAACCCAACAAGGAACCAATTACAGCCGAGTTACTGCCCGTGTATTGACGTTCCTTACAGAATACATCATTCGTTAACAAGATGACGAACATTTATCGTCACCACAAAATACATTTTAAAATTAACAAAAAGCAAGGCCGTCTATAAATAGATCTAAAACGGAAACCTCGAACGGACGGAGGGCGCTGAGGGAATAGTTTCAGCTCTAGCACAGCTTGGAGCAAAGTGCCATACTGGCGCGAGGGAAGACTCCTTATGCTGAAAACGCCTTCGCCAATATGTTTTCCATCCGTTTGGTCGAGGTGGGTTATTATGGAATAGTCTGGGACGTTATAATTTCGTAAATCGACCTCGACATCTCGCTCCATAAGCTCGGGGGTCCATTAGGCGAGCTGGCGGTGCGGTGTCGTGACACGCGGGTGGGCGACTCATACCAAAACCTAAACCTCTGCCAATCATGGTTCTATTCGTTAACTGGAGGCACGAATTATGAACAAATGAGCAGCGAACAAGAGGGTCTTATTTCAGATGGGAAATTGTCAAAGCGCTGGGAAATGCCGTCATATACAAGCAGGTTTACAGGCTCGTCGCCGTCATCACTGTCAACTCCTCCACGTCACGTACTCACCACAACACAGACACAGGCGCAAAGACCGCCTAATACACTACCATCACCCCTCATCCCACACCACACTCACCCCCAACATCCAATTTCACACCCTCTACCCCGCTTTTTATGTCGAGAACCCGATCTCGTGTTTTCCAACAAAACAGGGGTCATTATATTGAGAGTGCCTAAGTCCTCCTCACCAAGCGGCCGCTGAGAGAGCGCCGACACGCTGACAGGTACCTAATGGGAAGTGTCCTCTTTAGGAAAAGAGCTTCTCACTTTGCATGTGTTGAGTTGAATCTATAAAAGGGCTTAGTATATTCACAGTGGACGTTTACATGGGATATAACATGAGCACACCGCATGGAGCGAACCAACGCAACATTACCCGTCATACCCCACTCACCCCTCCTAAATATGGAATTAACACGAAGCGCCATTCCTCACCACAACCCCTCTGAGAAAAACGATCATTTTTCAAACTCTTTAAAAAAAAAGTTCCAATCAAATGTACTCACATGCAAGAAGCAGTTCGGTGACGAACGTCTGTCTGACACCTGATTGGCTGATGCCGGAACAGCTGTAGCTTCCGACATTTTCTGGCCGCACTTCCTCCAATAGGAGCGTCCCATTGGGAAACACCCGCCTCCTGGCGACACAGTTATCAAACTCCGTTGTAAGTATTCTGTCGCCGAGTACAGGCCAGAAAGCCTTATACAACACAACCAGCGAGCTTCATCTGAGTTAAGGTACAAGACACGATTTGTTGATTCCAAATGGCCATCACGTACGCGCCTAGTTCATCTCACTCCATCAGACATACCAGACATACGGTCGGCGCTCGCAACACACACAGGCGCCTTGCGTGTTTCTTCATAAACAGCTACCCTTTTCAAAACATTTCTTCTCTCCCCACTTCCCGTTTGGGTAAAAACATCAGCATTGGTAGGGCGACTATAGCAGCCCATTGGATGTAGACGAGCACGGAGACAGGAAAACATCCATCACGCCACCGGCAACCTCACACCACCTCTCACATCAGCTCACTCGATGAATATAACACCCAATATAGCCTCCCTATCATCACTGGGCTAGCAGGCACTCATTCATCTCAGTAGGCCTATAACACCAACGACCACCCCTCAATACTCCCTGCCTACGATCACCCCTCAATACTCTCCGACTTTGACCACCCCTCAATACTCCCCGACTTTGACCACCCCTCAATACTCCCCGACTTTGACCACACCTCAATACTCCCCGCCTTTGACCACCCCTCAATACTCCCCGCCTTTGACCACCCCTCAATACTCCCCGACTTTGACCACCCCTCAATACTTCCCGCCTTTGACCAACACCCACATGTGATGATTAACTCACTGCAGGCATCATGATAAAGACCAGCACAATGCAACATCTATTTTCTCGATCCATGGCTGCGTGGGTCAGAAAACTAATGACCAACGCGCCCGGTTATCACACGCTACGCCTCGCCACAATCACACAATATATACACCAGGCAACAACAATTAACAGCGCAGAAAATCAGCTTCATATATCCAACATCCAGACGAGTTCATCCTGAATAACACTTTTTCATTAATTGAATCGTATGTGACAAAGCTGGCCCAATGAATGAATGAGGGAAGGCCATTACTTGTCGGCGCTGCTGGTCTGTAGACGGCGGCCGCTGTAGTTCCATTCGGTCGCCTGGGTATTGGTGTACTGACAGTGTAGCAGCGCGCGGCTTCCCTCTCTGACAAGCAACACGCTGTTGAACGTGTCCCCGTTCAATCTGGGTGTATTAGGTCCTGTCGAACACACACAGCAATAAGTCAGTACATCTAAGGCAATTTACTATCGAGGTATATACGTAGGAACACATAACGTGAATAAACATACGTATATTCCTATACACGAAGAAAGGTATTAGACTATAAAACAAGAAGGTTTGTTTAAATGTGGGGAAAGTCGCATCCTTCCATTAGGCGCGGAATAGTCAAGTTAATCTGAATAAATTGCCGTAAGCCTCAGGAGAGAGGACACGAGAAGCGAGCGTCTTTGACCGCGTCACACGGGGGATATTATGTCCGTGAAGTGAGCGCCATTTACCGCGTCACACGGGGTATATGTCCGTGAAGCGAGCGCCATTTACCGCGTCACACGGGGGGATATGTCCGTGAAGCGAGCACCATTTACCGCGTCATACGGGGTATATGACCGTGAAGCGAGCACCTTTTTACCGCGTCATACGGGGCATATGTCCGTGAAGCGAGCACCATTTACCGCGTCATACGGGGCATATGTCCGTGAAGCGAGCGCCATTTACTGCGTCACACGGGGCATATGTCCGTGAAGCGAGCGCCATTTACTGCGTCACACGGGGGGATATGTCCGTGAAGCGAGCACCTTTTTACCGCGTCATACGGGGCATATGTCCGTGAAGCGAGCGCCATTTACTGCGTCACACGGGGTAAAGGCACAATTCAATGCACAATTCAAACGCAACATGGCTCCAGAAATAAATGGTCCATTATGATACCAGCCGGTTTTACCAAGCTCCACAGCTCTTCCCACAATGGATAATATCAGTCACATATACAATGTCATACAGGGCGCGTTCTATGGAATACACAGCATATTAACTCGAGTTAACCAGTCGGTCGTCTGATATGTCTGAAACTAAAGAACACTATTCGGCATATATCATTACCTCAATCAAACGGCAATATAACCCAAGGAACACTACAACCTTCGAAGCCCCTCCATCTGACTGAGTTGGAGGCCAGGCGAGCGGTAGCAGTTGTTGCTTGGCGTGGAAGATGACACGATAGGGCGGAGGAAGAAGGACTCAGAGGCAGTAGAGGCTAAGCTCCACAACACTCCTGCAATTGAGCAGTTCATTTATTGAGTCTTATCTACTCAGCATATCTCCTATCGCGTGTACACCATTAATCATGCAGTGTGACTTGTCCCTGACTTGAACAGCAGCATAATTCATAGGTCCACTGGTATATACCGCTATCGTTCGAGTTCCCACGTAGCGTTCTGCCAATATACGGGGTTGAAATCAAACTGTCATTGATAAAGCATAGCACTGGTGAACGAATAGAGTTGGTAACTACATGTTCACAGATAACAGCTATTGATGGATGCACTAGGTCGGGTAACTGCGCGGAATTCATTACTCGTTCTATACATCACCCCCAGACAGCCTCCTAATACAAATGACGCTAACAATGTCATAACAATCAATCAGCCAGGTTTTGCAATGAGGCATTCCATTGGGAAGATGTCAATCCAGCGGAAGATCAGCTGCTAATAGTGAAAAAGATGGGTTTCCCGCGGGAAGCTGCAACCGAGACTGGTACAGCAACTAGCGAATAACTGGTGCTACATCGCTATTAAACACACTGATGTTCAACACAAGCCCAATCCTACGGCCAGCCGATGCGTCATGGGTGGCAAGTAAAGAGCGCAAAACAGAAAGAAGGTGGAATAGGTGAGGTGAGGGAGACTCATCTGCGGAGCCGAGCCGAGACGTAGCCATCGTCAATACGCTACACGGGCAACGAGCGCTCACAATAAGCCCTCTGCAATACACGATTATTGGTTGTGACTTTGTTGCATAGAATTTTCGGAAGTACATTTAACCAGACAATTGAACTAAAATTCTATTAAAGCATTGGTATTAAGGAGGCAGCGCGAGCGGTGACCAACAGATGTAATCAACGGACACTGGTCAGGTTATGGATATGTCTTCATATGGTACACTGACACGAAGACGCTTGAAAGAAGTCGATCTGTACGCAGTGAATACTAACGAAAATATTGATGAGATATACGCCAGTCTGTCTGGCTAGTAAATAGGCGAATATCGATACACTCAATCCTGTTCAACACGTGACCATGTTATGGGATTCAAATAGAATCGGAAGCGATAAGCGGATAAGATTGACCTTTAGTGGAAGCAAAAATAACAGCGCACTTCTATCAGCGACTGCCAATCTGTAGCAGTGATCAAACGAAGTCGCTATTGGATACGGCAGCTTCTGCAGCACAACTCTCTCCGGTCTGGCTTAGGCGTCAGAGCAGATCACACAGGAACCAGTGAGCAGCGTTGGATTAAGAGGATACACGCTCATTTCGTCCATCTTCTGCCAGGATCGGGATGTCACTCAAAAGAGAAGGGGATTGAGATTGAGACCATCTCGAGTGGAGGTGAGTAGATCGGGAGGAATGGGCTGCGATCGGCAGGGGATGGCCAACTCAGAGCAAGAGATAAAGAGGCAATTGGAAGCAGCATGTGTGAGCGGTAATGCTGAGTCAGAGAAAATTAATATCAGGAGCCCGGTGTTATTATGATAGCTGGTGTTTCGAAAGTTCTGGTTTAATAGTGAAGCATCAACTACCCAGCAGTGTATTGAAAGATGAGAGAAAAGAGAGAGAGAGAGAGAGAGAGAGAGAGAGAGAGAGAGAGAGAGAGAGAGAGAGAGACACACACACACACACACATAAATATATATATAGAGAGAGAGACACACACACATATATATAAATATATATATATATATATATATATATATATATATAGAGAGAGAGAGAGAGAGAGAGAGAGAGAGAGACACACACACACACACATTATATATATATATATATATATATATATATGAGAGAGAGAGAGAGAGAGAGAGAGAGAGAGAGAGAGAGAGAGAGAGAGAGAGAGAGAGAGCGTACAATACTGATTATTGAATCAGTGAAGGACGATGTTTATGCTAATTAACGGTAGTAGACGTGTTTACGCGGATAACAGCATTACATGAACGGCCAGCTCCCAAATCTACACTTTCAATATCATACTAGGGAGTGCATTTCCATATGTGGTACACGTGCTGTCTTGGGTATATTTGGGCAAGAGTTCAGATGAAACTGGTCTCTGCCCTGGCGAGTCGGGTCCAGCAGGGCGTTACCGGGCTGCAATGATGGACAAAACCCGGCAGCCGCCTTAACGCACCACTTATTAGATCTATAACGAGCGGAAAGTATCAGTGGTCGTATTGAGCGGGGACAAACACACTGCTTCACTGACACATAATATATTGCATCAACGACAAATCGGAATGATGAAAATACGAGGCAGTTCGGGATCAAAACGAGTCTACTTGATATGAGAACGAGGCAGTTCGGAAAGGAATCGAAGGTACATGATGTCAGAAGGAGGTAGTTTGATACGATGACAGCGGGTAGTTTACATGAAGTGAGCTCCCCTCCCCCTCATTAGAATTAACACCCGGGAAGCGTGATATGCGTGCGAAATGGGACGAGCCTTGGTCGGTATTACGTCTCCTACCCTTGTCAACAACTGTAGCACGTTATGTTATAAGGCTGCTCGGCTTGGATATACGGCTTGAGGCTGAACAGGAAATGAAACAAAAACAAAACGATCAACTCATGATCAGCATGAGGGGTGCTAGTTATTAGCATGGCAGTAATGGCAGGCGGATTGGGGGCGCTTAACGTGCTGCTGTCGATGGATCTATTCCCAAATTAACACAAGCGACGATTGTTGCGTTTGTCTTCATTTCAGTGGCCGCTTAGTTGCATGGTAATGGAGAATGTCAGCGTAATATGAGCGATAATAGATCTCCATGTGACCATGACTACAATAGCGGGCATGTCTTAAGACCTTCCATTGCGCGACATTACTTGGAGTCATCAATATGTATAAACAAAGGCGAGAACGAACAATGAAATCAGCGACAGCTGCAGGACGCCTCGCCATTAAATCCTATAGTTCTGACAGGCTTAGTCGCAACACTGGCAATTAGGGAAATATATGATATCCCATTTGTACAACCTTTTTTTGTCACTAGGTCAATTACAAGAAAGAATGAATGAGCTATATTGTCGGGGAGGGGGCATGGAGCAGGTCGACAGAGACTACGTCACCGACAACGCCGAACCAGAGAACAGCAATGAACATTCGATATTGGTGAGAAATGCTGGGAATTTCTTGTATGAGAATACGGGAAATGTTGGCTGTGATCACTGGTCACAGCGTCAGTCACTAACATCATCGCCTTCATCGCGTGTAGAATGAAGGGAAAAGAAAACGGCCAAATCCAACTGGCAATCCACAGTGGCCGACGGGGGATATTTGAGGAGTTAGCGTAGATAGGAGACAGCTAAACTTTCCATGTTCTTGCACTGGCAAGGGTGGAATATTGTTTGGCTAAGCTGACGACAGTCCATTTGATCCCTCGTTTCCGATAGATGTAGTCAGCAAGGAAATAGCGAGCGATGTCACGTGACCTGGATCGGGTACATTTCGTGCCCTAGACGGAGCGCCACCTATACGCTAGTTCGACCCACACCAACGCGCACATTTTGTATGTTTCAGTTGATACAAAGATGAAATGTTATGATGATGAACTAACGAAATGCGGTAAGTAAATATAGCGGCACCCCAACACTAATGTGTTATATGGTATCTCAAAGGTGGGATGAATATGAAGAGATAAGATTGCCCTGATTGAGCAGCCGTCTACAGGATAAATGGACAAAATAGGGGGGAAACACGGATGCAGTTGGAAAAGATCAAAATGCGAACGATTCGCAACCCACGGCCAACAGGTTGCCCCCTAGTTGATGCTCAGTATGATACAGATGGCCTATTCTACCAGCGGACACAAAGAGAAAAAGGGGGTGGGGTGTGGTGCCCAAAGATCAACAAAGAGAGTTATTGAACAATTAGATGCACATTTCACCTCACCATTTGATGGAGATTCCCGTAACTGGTACATTCAGCGAATCAGGGAGTATAAAGGGCGTGAATAATTCAGATGGAACGCGATCAACTCGCTATCTTCACGACATAATGCGCATGTTGACATCCGTGGGGACATATCCTTCATAATAATCGTGTCTTCTTCCGTAACACGGCCTCACACCCTGACCACTACCCGCGATGTCATGCCCCGGGCGCTTATGCAGCGTGATTCTTCTAGTATTCGACGATTACTACCAAATCTCGAATGAACGCAACGTTAGGGTGCAACCTTTACTGGCCATTGAAGTTGTCACGCACCTAATCACCCGAGGAAACACTAACTCAAAATAACGGATTGTTACACTGGTACCTCGAGCTGACGACTTATATCCGTGCCATGATCGAGAAACATCCCGAAACGTGACACAAGAAAGGGCTGCTGACTGCATCATAGCCTTGTTAGACACAAATATAAACAAATTCTAAATTCCAACATTTGCAAATCTGATCATTTAGAATAAGAACATCTGCTTTTTCAAATATGTTTTAAAAGCATTAGTTGCCTGCGTTTTCTTTGGCCACGAAAGCTCTGTGAGAATAACAAGGCGAAGCACAGCACAATGACTGCGGAGGAGTGTCGATTCGACGGGGGCGTCGGGGTGGGGGAGGGGGTGCTATATTCTTCAAATTTATTCAACTGTTCAACCGGAACTAATTCTGTGGGTCTACTGAACAGAACTGCGATACCTTGGTTCTCGCGTCATCGCGGCGTTCGTAAACGGGAAACAGCGTTCACAAGCAAAGGTCAAGGTGAAGGGTCACCCTGACAAAGCTACCAAATAAGTAGTTTTCACCAGTAGTGTGCATGTTTTTCGGAGCGGTAGAATTGATTGACAGGTCAAGAGATTTAAATGGTTCACTGACTCGTATCTGTGGTTGAATGACTGATGGTCACAATGGATGGTTGACATCGATGATGAACGAGTTTCACATTATAGCCACGGAGACTAGAGGGTTCTGGGACTCGCATGGCAATCATTTACACGCCCGACACAACAATGTCTAACGAGCAGGCGTATTGCGCTCCAAGCATCCGCTCATTATAACGAGTACTTTTTTCATTTTTGTTCAAACATATTGACTGTTCGAACAGGAAATGTCAAGTTTACACCGTCCCTGATCCTCCCGTCCTGGACAAGTTCTATCACCAACATCAGTTTACCGCAGCATAAATCGTCCATTATGTAAATCCTCTTTTAAAACATTGAGAATTTGTCCTGACAATGGAGCAGCGCCACAACAACGCGAATTGTTGCGGAAACCGGGTCAGGTAAGCACCCGAGGCCTAGCCACAGACGAGCTCTAGCCAGAAGCATATTATTTTTTTTTTGTACTTGCCTGCGCCTCCGCAGGGCGGCGCCACACGATCGACTAACCAAGAAATGGCGCCAAGTGCGCTCTCTGGATTTTCACTTCGCCTCAATATTTTTGCCTCTCCAGTCAGAGAAAGCTTGACAAATTTCCAGCTCTACAGAGGAGTAAGTTGCGAGCAGTTTGGGTGTGCCATATGGGGATAGAATAATATGATGACAAGCGTTCCCCACAGCAATACGTGCTTTCCTCGACCGTCCGACCTCAGAAGGGCAGCAATGATCTCTTTTTATTGCGCCATTAAATGATGTAGTATTGGAGAATGAATCCGAGTCAATTACTACCTAACTGTCTGCATCAGGTGAACGCCAAATGTCGTCCCGATTACACAGCGAGGGCGCTTACACGCACGCTCATTACATATAGAACAAATAATAAGGTCAGAGGAGCACTAAAACCGGGTGACGAGCTATAACGAGGTCAGGTGAAATGCCGGATTTTATGTCCGTTTGATGGCTGCGCCAGTCGACCTTGCCGTCTCTCGTTCCAGTCCTGCCTTGGTCGGCTTCCCCTGGCGGAGGGGCCATCAAAAGCCATCGAACATGCGACGCTGGGGAGCAGCTGCAAGAATGCGGCCGCCCACCCTAGGGGTCATTTGTGCCAGTTGAACGCTCTCTCCATATGGGTCAAGGTCGGTGTCTGCGACCTTTGACCTCCAGCAAGACACAGAAAAGCGGCTAGATCAGAGCAGCAGAAAACGTAACCATCCAACTACTCGTTATGGACAGAACTCCAGCTGACAATTGGGGCAATAGTTACTGAATATTTTCAAAATGAGTAAATATCTGCAAATCTATGCATTTACTCTGGGACGGAATAGCCAGGCAGGAGTATGTTTATCCAGGAGAGATTACACATCAAACCACTGCTCATGAAAGTGTCGCGTTCTTAATGACCAATTCGATTCTGAACCATTGGGAACCCGTGAGTGAGTGAGTGAGTGAGTGAGTGAGTGAGTGAGTGAGTGAGTGAGTGAGTGAGTGAGTGAGTGAGTGAGTGAGTGAGTGAGTGAGTGAGTGAGTGAGTGAGTGAGCGAGCGAGTGAGTGAGTGAGTGAGTGAGTAAGTGAGTGAGTTAGTTAGTGTGAGAGTGAGAGAGAGTAATATGACCCAGGCAGACATGACGTCATAGCCAGCGTCCACCTGTATTCAAAACCTCATCACCATTAAGCGGCCTTTATTATGAAACCGTGGCTGGACACACGAAGAGGGAAATCAGGTCGTGGAGCCATGACTCCGGGAATGACCCAGAACATTCAACCCCAAGGATTATCTCAGAGTAACAACCCATCACCACCCACCCACCCCTGTCTTGGAGTTGAGAACATGGATTTCTCCAGCTTTACTTGACAATTTCCTAATGTTTGAGTTGGCACGAGCAGCTAACCAAGGCGTCGTGCCATCCACAACCAAGCCCAGTAGCTGGCTAGAAAAGCAACATGAATGATTGAATATCAACATAAATCAGTGTTTATTTCCAGCATTAGAACCCCCATAGTGAATTGTTTTGGTGGAACAATTCATAGATATATTGGAAAATGGACCAATGGACTGATAGACAGACATGATGGACCAATGGATGCATGAATTGATGGAGTGATGGACCAATGTATGGACGGACCAATGTATGGACGGTGATGGACCAATGGAGAGAAGGACTGACGGTTTGAAGGACTGATGAATTGATGAACCAACGGATGGGTGGACCAATGAATGGATGGACCAACGGATGGATGGATTAATGGAGTGAATGATTGACAGATGGACAGATTGATGCCTGGGTGAGTAAAGGGGTGCTGGATGGTTGGGACGTGTATATAGTTGTCCCCAGGCACTTCGCTCTCGGTCAGAGATGGAAATGTTTTAACTGTAGGAGGCAGGTGTGCATGACGTTGCATAAGGTGGAGACAGAGACAGGTAGGTATAGGTAGGGTCGCTGACCTGGCCTCAGGCAGGCCGATAGCGCGATGTAAACTTCAGTCAGACGGCGGACATGAAAATGTATACATGGAGCTATAGCCAGAAGTGAAACACGCATTCATTACGGGATCACAGACACCCCGGCAACACTGACCAGAGCTACTCCTCACCAGAGCTACTCCTCACCAGAGCTACTCCTCACCAGAGCTACTCCTCACCAGCGCTACTCCTCACCAGAGCTACCTCACCAGAGCTACTCCTCACCAGAGCTACTCCTCACCAGAGCTACTCCTCACCAGAGCTACTCCTCACCAGAGCTACTCCTCACCAGCGCTACTCCTCACCAGAGCTACTCCTCACCAGAGCTACTCCTCACCAGCGCTACTCCTCACCAGCGCTACTCCTCACCAGGACGATCCAATCTGAGGGCTGGTGATTTACCGCCACTTCCAATGGCCACATTAACTCAATACAACATACGGTCAATGATTCCTTCCAAGTACAACAGACCAGATGCCAACTCACCGTCCACGTTGATGACGTAATTCACCGAGCTTGACACATCCCCAGCGGCGTTAGTGGCTCTGCACGAGTAGACGCCATTGTCGGCCGCTGTCAAACTCCCAATACGAATGCGATTATTTTTATGAAATGTAACCTTCTCCCCTTCTGCTACCAATCTGCATGGTAAAAAAAACCCACAGAATATTAATTTAACATTCATGCAATAATATCTAAAACATTTATCAAGAGAATCCATTTCTAAATCATTGATTAATTGTGCCCTTTGATTTGATTAGGACGAGATAAGATCGACCACTCATTAGACTCCGTCATGTTCATACTACAACGATGGAGTTGATGGATTTGGTTTGTTCTATTTTTAGAGACAACCAGATCGTCATTTCGTCAAGACAAAAACTGAAAATCATTCGTCTTTGTTATTTACTCTCTACGCATGGCAAAATGAAACACAAACCAGCTTAACACAGAGCCATCGCCGCGGGCGGTCAGAGGGGATGCTGGGGGGTGGGGGGGCGCTGTTGGCTACAGCAAATGCCATGAGTAAAGCGACGGACTGGGGACTGGGCTGCTTTATGAGGATTCACCAATAATCGGTTCAAGCAACAACGCCACTTCTGCCAATGGTTCAAGTGCGGTTGACGCCTGGTAGTATGGGGTGGAAAAACTCCGCATAACAAAGGTCCGTGGAGCGCCCCGAATTGTGTGTAGGGCGTCAAAACCTTGAAGAGGTAAACTTTGTTTTCATAATCTCCACAAATATTTAGGCGTGATCTCTCATCCACTAGACGACATGTGTCCGCTATGAGGAGCCTTTTAGCAGAAACGAACCATCACTACAATAACTCGCTCCCGCTCGAAATCGGGCTTCCGAGCGCCAGCCCGGTTACACATAGAGTTCCGGGCAGGTGTGAATCAAACACCGACAACCTGAGAGCAGGAGAAAAGAAAATGCCAGCACCCAAAACTTGTGAGAGAAGAGCTGTCGACTTCCGTGAAAGGGAGCTCGTCATCCATGTCATAGCTACTTAGTACGTACTTAACCTCAGTTGCCATACACAAAGGAATGGCTGAACGTTAACAAGGACGCATGAAAACTGGCCATAAAGTAATCCTACCCACCCCTCACGTATATACATATAAATATACACGGGACCTGTCCCTGAGAGAGCTCGGCTTCGGCTCCATCGGGGCATAGAGGGTACAATTTATGGCTCGAAGTAAAATACTTACCACAGCACGTTTGTACTATGTTTTATAATGATAAAAAGTGAGTTGATTTAATGTAGTCGCTGGGTGGAGACATCGTCAGCGCTTGTCCCGTCAAGTGAAGCTGGCACGGAGCGGAAATCTCTTCATAAGGTAGCATGTTTATGACGAGGTCTTGAGACACCGCTGACTATAACACTTCACTCGGCGGGGGCAAAAAACGCGCAACCAAGTGTTCAACCAAGCAGGACAAAGTTGGATGTTATAGCGGTTTGTAACACCGTTCCCACACTTCATTCCTCATAAACAAGGACGTAGTTAACATAACAGCCCAGGTTGGTAGCCCGAAAATGCAACAAGTACATGACCCGCGTGAAAACGGACTGTTTAATTAGATTCATTCATGGCAGGGGAGTAACACAGGAGTACATGCGCTATAGGTGGCGCCACATGTGGTAGGTTTCGTCCGTGATATGAATCGTGCGCGTGACCAGCATAGACCCACGAGCTATACCTGCCATGTTGTCATCGAAGCTACTCCCCTAACTAGCTGTTTAAGCATTTCTTTCCTACATCGTTTTCTCTCAAACAAGAACAAAGGTGCAGTACACACGGAGCACAGCAACTCGAGTCCTTACTGGCCTGCCTCTCCTCGGCGGCCAGGCCTTTGAAGGGCTACTTATAACATCGCCTAAAGCTCTCCACAGATTGTATATTTTCACATTTATGACCAAGTATCCATGTTTGAGAAGCGTCTGAAGTGAGAGGACATGATTAGGTCCGCTCAATCAGCACACCGCTAGCACGCCGACACCTCTCTGGCTTCACGCTACTTCTTCTGTTTACTTACGGTCTTTTTTGCTTTTTACAAGAACGGCTATTTTTTATAGGGAAGAGAAAATGAGGACTTATAGCGAAGGGCGTCGAATGTGTGATACTTGAGAAGAGGAAGCAATGAGGAGGTGACAGAGAGGGCGGCAGGTGTAGAGAGGAGGAGACGCGCAGCACCCTACACGACCCTCTTTCACACCTCTATCGCCAACACCCCCCTACTGCCCATTTTTGAAGCAGACCACTTGAAAACAAGAACGCCACAGCAGATGGTGTCTGCAGGTCTTTACAAACATGCCGAATTGAAATCAATCCATACCCAGGATGCATCGCAACAAATGATGCCAATCATTTTTCAAATAATTGATTGAGTTTAGCATAATAAATGAAGCTCAACGGTCGCTAACCACCCATGCAACCAGACGCCTGTCCAGAACCTGCCCCATAAAGACATTAACAGTTCTGAAAACAAATCCATAGCACTCGCATGCCTAACGTGTCTGCATTAAAGCCGCACGTGACGTGATAGGTCACTGGAGGATGGTGCTCGCTCACTGCATCCCCCAGCATCCACACACCCTTTAAACGGTCGTATTTTTCTGTCAACACCCCGCTCAATCTTACACCCGACCCCATTCCTACTCAAACAGCCTCCCCCACCCCACCCAGCTAGCAGCACAGAGAACAGCCTTAGTAACTGTTGTCAGCGTCGCTAGCAGCTGCCGACAGGGGACGACGACGCGGCCGGGAGGGGGCGCGGCGCGCTTGTAGCGACGCGTGTACCCCGGGCAGTGGACGGGAGGGGGTGGGGACCTCAAAAGCTCATGAAAGGATCAGCCAAAGAAGGAGGGACTTCAGCGGCAAGGAGGGGTACACAAGTAGGTGTGGTGGGTCCAGAAAAACTTCCCGTGTCAATCAGTGCACAAGAAAAGGATAAATGGGGAAATTTAATGAAGCTAATTCGGCCAATTAAAGCACGATAACAGAGCAAGCCTGTACAAAGACAAGAAACGGAAGGAGGCAATTTCTCGTGAAACAGGAAGAGGCTGAAAGGAAAGCCAGTCAAAACACAGCGGCCAACTGCTCAATATAGTCACCATGCATAATGCACCGGGTGACCTCGATGGCGATATAGGAAAGCAACCTCCTGTCGATTTCTATTTCCTAATGTAGCCGGGATGAGACTGGAGAGGCGCTCGGAGACATGACTTATCCCTAGAAAGCACTGAATCCTTTGATCCCTATCCTATCAGCAGTGTCTAGCTGGGGGGAGAGACGGCCGGTCCGCTTAGTGACTCACGCGGGGCCCATTTATTCTAGCACTTCTCAAAGGGATTTCAAATTGAAAGTTAATTATTGTTATCAGCGCGATCGTATCAGCTGATATTGAAGGGGTCAGCTAGGAGTCCAGCTGATCGCTGGGATGGGAGAACGATGAGCCGGAGGTCATCGATCCGTTACAATTGATGAGCTTATCGGCAAGTTCAAATGATGCCCGATGGAGAATATGATTGATATGACAAGATGGTGGTGCGAGCGAAGCACAACGAACAGTAACAGCCACTGACCAACATCACAACATGGATGTAATATGACTCGCGGATCATAACTACTACAACATTACTATAGCTTTCAGTTGGGTTAAAATAGAGGGTTTGTTATTCAAAGAATATTATATTCATACACAGGGAATACACAAATGGGGTTGCTATGATTACCATACTATGGAGGGGGGCGTTAGCGGGAGGGGCAGGTTTACTACTTACTGAGAGCGCCAGTAGAGCAACTCGCTCTCATGTACTCGCGTATTTTACCGCCGTTGCTGTGCAACATCATGGCGTTATACACTTATATATCAGACAAAACGCAAGCGACCGAGGTATGATGAAGCCAAATGAGACGTACCGGACTTTGTTCTTGAACCATTCGACGTTTGGTTCTGGGTTGCCATCCGCTTGACATCGTAGGGTGACGTCAACGCCAGTGACGACCTCAGCATCAGAACGAGGCTGCTTCAATTCTACCCCCGCAACGGCCTGCAACCCTGAAACAACAAAGAGGATGGGTAAGTGACAGACCACTGCAAAACATTAAGCGCAGAGCTTCGACATTCAAAGAGGCTAGGTTGATAATTATGTGGAAGGCACTGCTGTGAATGTTAATAAAAAAGAGCAAACTCGGTTCGATCAAATTACACACAAAACTGAATCAAATACAGCACGTCCCAAAACTACTGCCTACATAGTCAAACGTTTATACTAAAACATACCACCAAACCCGCCAAATATATGGACCATTTGCAGGCTGTGGAAATATCAAATCTCAAAGGCTGTTAAGTGACTTTTTTTATTTTCTTATAACTCTTTTTCACCTCAGTTTTCACACGTGACACAGCGGATGAGAGTACAATAGCAATGATGTTTCCCATCCTTCAATACTCTTAGCATGATGGAAATCAATGTGGACATGAAGCCGAAGCAACACCAGAAGAGGGCGACGCAGCGTCCATCATGGCGCGCGAACAACAAGGCCTCCCCCGCAAGGACCGCACAAAACATTACCTTGCACCATACGCTATTTTCACAGCGGCTTAATAAGTATGAACCAGATCCCAGCTTGGTGGAAGGGATCCTCGCAGATCTACTTTCTCCCTTGACTATAGAACAAACAAAGGTGTTTTTTTTGGAAAACGTGCTTCTCTATGTGGACTACAGAGTCCGGATGAGAAGGGATGGCATCTTGGAGCGCAGATGGGGACATTCAATATGTCTGGTTAACTAAGTAAGCCGACCAGGGCTCACCAATTCTAGCCATCGTGTATTTTTTATACATATCACACGAGATTCTCGTTCAGGCTGCAGACCGATGTGGAACAGCGCATCATGTAGGCGATGTTGAGGATTAATGGCGGTTATAACGGCAGCGACTGACCGCGATTACATATGATGCATTAGTGTATATTTAATCAAATATCCATGAAGTTTAGTAGCATTTCATTACAATGATTTTAATTCAATTACTGCTTCAAAATTAAAAATGCACAGAATAAAAATGATGCAAGAAGCATAGTTAACATAATGCTTCAACCCGAGGGAAGACAAGAAGTGCGACTTGTGTAGGACTGGCGGACAATGGTCCATCACATAGTACGCGACGCGACGCGCCGCACAGCACAAGTCATCACTACCTCATGTGTACCCATCAATACGTCCCCGTGAACCCGTGAGGACCCCATCACCGCGCGCGCATATGATGGAGCATGTGTCGAGAGTCAATATGAATGCAACTCAGTAGCTGAGAGCTGTTTGCTGCGCATAACAATTGACAGGTGGGTCCTCTGCCAGTCAGTGGGCCACACTATAACAACATCGTTCCTTTATTGAGTTCCGTTGAGGCCGGCATACCGAGGCAGATCGAGAAAACAGTGGCTTTTTTGCCTTAACATACACTTCGTTAAAACATATCCTGTATACAGACGGTTCGTGTCATATATATCACAGCTGGGCATCCAACCATCACAGAGTTTTATATCATATGGTTGACCTCTGACCTGTGGTCGCTGGTGGCGTGTCTCTATTACATCACTATCGTCGAAGTGAAATGATAGCAGCTTCAGTTGTGACAGTTTATATACTATAGCTGATCAATGTTCCCATTATGAATCAAGAACAAGCGCGCGGTGCCTCGAAACCAGCCAATCAATCAAGCCTCAAATAACGTCAGAAGGCGCACGGCTCAGGTCGCAATAGAGCTGAATGGGGTTAGCTAACTGGGGGTTCTTTGTAGCATCAGTTTGTCCGGTAAGGTGGCGTTGCTTGGCGACGTAAAATAGCACTGGCTCCGTTGTGGTGACCTGGATGAGATGCACCACTTAGTGGGTGATCAGAAGTTAACAGCAACAAGGTGTCCTGCTTCAAATTGCGACAGAGAAGACACTCGACTCGATAATAAGACCTCTTCAAAGATAGCACGGGACTAGATCAGACAATCTAGACGCCCCGAGAGCCCGGCTAAGTTGGGCAACAAGAACCGATTCGGTTGTCAAGAAACCAGAGCGGAGTCGTCTGCATGTGTATGATCCTCACTTTAGTAGTACACATTATAGCCTAATTAGCCCAGCTCGCTATTGCAGGTGTAAATGACCACAATAACACACATGCAGCATCTGTAGCAGCGCGCCCCTCAACTGGAAGACATCGTGCTGACAGACCTATTCCAGACCGCCCCAAAAGCGCCGCGTTCCGTGTCCTGCATGCCAGAGACGCCTGGCAAATGGCTCGAATAGTTCCATCATCCGATGCTGGCAGGTCTAGTAGGTGTGTTATGAATAGACAGGTTCCAGTAGCAATAAAGCTCACCTGAGCAGAGTGCCGGCAGATGGCACATACACGCAGCTCGGCGGCATACTGACACATTATACAGCATGGGACTCAGCTGTCTGTTGGGGGATATGGAAGCCATTCCGCCGCTCATCAACATACAAACATAGAACACTCTTCAACAGCATACCATCCGAGTTATATATACTTTTACTAACCATAAAGTGGACCTAACATTGTACGATCTCGTGAATGGTGACAATTAACAGGAGCTTATAGAGCGCATTGGATGGCAAAATACAATAGTTAAACATCACCCAGGGTTAAGTAATAACAGATGCGAGGCGGCGGCCAAGTGACGACAACCCGGCCAGATTAGGACAAGTCAATAAGGCCTCTTCATCAACTTCACAGAGATAAACGAGGCAAGAGATACTCCTTTCAACCTCCCCCATTAACTCATACAGACTCTAATAAAGATACTGGTGGAAATTCAATCGAAACCGGCAACGGATTTATCACGGAAAAATAATATGAAATGACTGTACAAAAGAAGCCTGCTTAGATAGTGTACTCTGCTCCTCCTGCTCCACACGGCTGAGCTGACACCCAACCCCGCCACGAGCTGCTCACCAGGGATCATATCATTGCTGGTGTTGACAGAGAACCGTCATTGTTCAGAAGGTCGAACAATAACCGTGGTAATATATTATTATTGAAAACTTGTAGCGCGGGTTGGTATAGTTAGTGTATGGGGAACCGAAGAGGTCTTTCAAGGCCGGGTTGTGAGGGATGCGCACAGGTATTTTGACGAGCTTTTGCGCTCATTGAGATAGCACACCACTGACAGTAGAACTTCTAGGCGTGGAGATAAGACCAAGTCCTGCTCCTTGACCCTATCTCTTGACCCACGCACGCTGTGTTTAGTTGTACACCAGGGGCGGTGTGGGGTAGAGTTGTACCGACAACGCACTATACAACTAATTATGGTCTGCGGCGCAAGGATAGCAACAGCTAATCTTGTCATGGACTGATAAGGGAGCTCTTCAAGTGTAGCGGAGATGAAGAACTCGAGCCCAACTCAGGATCCGTAGGAGGCCCGGCACGAGCCCATCTCGGGATCCGTAGGAGGCCCAGCACGAGCCCATCTCGGGATCCGTAGGAGGCCCGGCACGAGCCCATCTCGGGATCCGTAGGAGGCCCAGCACGAGCCCATCTCGGGATCCGTAGGAGGCCCGGCACGAGCCCATCTCGGGATCCGTAGGAGGCCCGGCACGAGCCCATCTCGGGATGGTCGGAACTACAACCCGGAGCTGACGAGTGAGATATGTCTCGTTTTTCGAGAAGGCATATCATGGATTACAATGAAGAGATTGACATAACTAAGAGGTCAACATGTAACACGGCTGGTGACCTCTAGAATCGGGACTAAGTCATTCCAAGTCACCCACCTTCACTATTAACTCGGTAGAGCTAACCTTGCGCGACCGCGCGGATGCACGTACTCTCGTACGTTATAAGCAGGAGATGCGTGTTTGACAACGATATTGGATTAGAAATGGAAATATGGGATAGCGGCTCTGGAGTGAGAGCAGGAGTGTGTGTGAATCACGGCGACAGGCTAGTCGCGCAGAACGCTGATCTCAAAAGCCCGATAGGTCATGGCAAGGTCAGAGTGAATCATGATAGCAGACAGAGAGCGTCGACTCGCTCTAATTCCCATCAACACATTGGTAGAAACACCACTCATTCCCCCACAAACGAACTGAGTACGTAAGTCGGGGCTTTTCAATACGTCCCGAGACTCGGTGATGATCCAAACGATAAGATCAAAGGCGCTGTAGACGCCTCCACCCACCCCTTACTTTGTCCTCGACATTTCTTGATCACACAACCACAACAAACTAACACACGTTCAGAAGCTACCCGTAGCATACGCTCGCTATGTCGATACCTATATAGACACTCAAAGACGCTGGACAACTTATTTGCTATTGGAAACTATGAGAGCCCTAACCTAACACTGAGTATATTCAACTAGAAGTCTCACAGGTTCCTCGCAATTCTAAACAATAAAACTTCACGGATCATTACTAATGAAGAAACAGACACGCTCCATGTGAACATAGGACAAGATTGAATAAATCTGCTTATTTGATTACCGCCCCCCACCCCCTACCAATAACTTACCGTCAACTATCCAATAACTGACAATGCTTAGATTACCAGAACCGTTTATTTCTGCCATATACATTACGTTTAACTTGATGTGTATGGCTTGATTAATATCATCATTTGGTTCAAGGCATTAAATCTTACAAAGTTCGTTTTCCTTCGTTACTTTCCCCTATTTCTGACAAGGTCAAACGAAACCCTAGTTTGCTAGCGTACTCCTTGCCCGGACCTCAACCTACACCAAACAACCCCGGCGCATCATAACAAATACTAAACCTAGAAAACCGACACTTCTGGAGCCATAGAAGTGAGCGTCCACTACCACAACAATCCTGGCCACCGCCCAGCCCCCGCCCAGGCATACTGCCCCAAGTCACTCATCGGCTATGGTGAGTTTTCAGACATTGACCCCATTCCAAGAGGTCAATGGGTCTGGTACGACCCTCTAATTGCAGAAGGAACCCGTTCTGCAGAGCAAGGTCCTCATGATCGATGGTCGTTTGCGCGGCGATATATACCACATAAATGCCTCATGACCATTACACTTTAAGCCAGTTGTCGGGGGAAGGCGCGGAGAGACAAGACCGTGATGTGAATAGAGTCAGAGATAATAGAGGCCAGTCCAACTCATCATCCCCGTCGACGCCATCCAGTATTCACCCGCTCCTACGTCACGGCGTTTATGAACTGGCCTTGGCATAAGCCGACATATTCGCGTATAACCAAACCGCTACGGAGTCACGCGGATGGCACGCCAAGTCATTCATAACTTTATGACCCACTCCTTCAAAGTTGTGTTTACAAAATGTTCTTCGTGATCCGCCGGAGCAGGTAATAAGCCGAAGCCAGTAGGTGTGATGTGACAGGGCGTTGGCTGGCGTTACGCGGCGCTCTATTGACTGCTGACGACGGCCAATGTGAAGGCCACCAAGCGCAGCATCCGGCACAATCCGCTTACCTTCATATCAGGTCTATATTTAACCTCAAAACCTCTCATTTATGGCCTGATCCATCCCCAACGCAGCCAAGGTTGATCCGTGTATGAGGACTTGATGAGCGACAATAAATTGCCCCTTTGATGCGGTTCAAATGTGAACCAATATTGATGTGTGTGAAGGGTAGTTCGGACTGATCAGATATACGTCATGGCAGTATCAGTCGAATGCGGATATATATATATCCATAAGTACCCGAGTAAACATTATTCGCCTTGTTTCCTCTCGAACTATTGCGCAACAGTTCTAATTTACTCATGTGTGCCGATAGCGAGTCGTTGGTAAGCGATACGCGATGCGAGGCGGCAGAAGAGGGTCAAAGGTCATGTGGAGGTCAGAAGAAAATTTAGAAATAAATAACCGAGCCGCAAAATAAAGGAGTCATGCCATGGGATGGAGTGTGGGTGGGGGTGGGGGTCAAAGTGCAACGTGTCTCCTGCCATTCGATAACTCGCTCGACAGAATGAAAAATTGGAATACACCCCTTGCCCCCCGCTTCACATACAACTCCCATTAAATGGCGTGTGATCAATGGCCATTTATTCCAAAGGGAGGAAGTTTTGATTGATGAGCCGAGCTCAGAATGGAATGAGTCAGTCGGCCAGAACCTATGTGTGGGATGACCGCAGGACTTGACCATCGAGCTGGCCAGCTCGCTAATTTCTAGTGAAGTTGAGTCAAACTTCACAGGCGTTCTGCGCGTGCGCGGCGGGAGATGGGGGCTCCCCAACAGACTGAGGAATGATGGCAAGATAGGCGGGGATGGGGAGAAGGGTTGGAGATGGTGACTGGCGAGCCGATCACACCGTCTGGACCAGATAAGCGAACCCACAGCTATCCTCCAACAGATTGCTAGCTCGATCTTACTGAATCTCCGAGGGATCCAGGCGTTTGATACTGACAAGAAGAGAAAGGGAAACCTTACCTCTTCCTTTCAACGGAAATAATTACAACAGCGTCGAAAGACGATTCGGGCGGATCTGCAAGTCGTTATTTATGTGCAATACATCCACCCTGATTGCCTCGACCCGCATGAAAATCTACCCCTAAATCCACCCTCCCATCCCATATCCACTGACATCATATCCCACAAGGATGCACGGAAAGTATTCGCACCTGTGCACCGACCGCAAACCTTGCTTCTGATCAAAGAACTCCGCACCTGATTGAACACAGGTGACAGCATCGTGGGGGAGGCTGAACCCTTCACCGACATTTTCCGGGAATTGTTATTGCAAATAACATGTCACATGTCTGAAACGAATTTGAAATGGAGCTTCCATCAATCGACTGACCCTGACTGGATCAAGCTCGACTGGATCCCGACAGATCATGAGTGACTGTCGGAGCTGAATGAGTCAGACGCTCTTTCAACACGCACAAACAAACACTCCGTCAACACGGAGAAAGCAATACTTACATGTGACTCACAAAGCCCTGCCGCGCGGCGCAGTAATAGGACGCGCGTCAATTATAACGCCGCAGTTGACTGGTACCGTTCGCTGGCGACTCTATCTCCACGTCATGCCAGACCGCCCTTGACTTAGACATGATGAATAGAACCGCAGCCTCAAAGACATTTCCATCGTATCATTGGCAATATCATATCAACAATGAGAAACAATGACAAAAACAATGACAAAAAAACAATGACAGGGCACTTCACAGCGTATAAGCACGTGAGTAGTGTGTATACGTGATAAGCCGTTTGCAGCAGTATGTGATTGAAGGTTGGTGAGGTTGAAGGGGTGATAGGGAGAGGTGAGTTGGGGAGGGGATGGGGATGGGGTGATAGGGAGGGAGGGGATGGGGTGATAGGGAGGGAGGGATGGGGTGATAGGGAGGGCCGGGGAGGGGTGAACAGAGGGGGAGGGGAGGCGGTAATGCATGACACGTATCGCTGTCAGACAAGACTATCAGACATAGCATGCACGGGCGGCCATGGCAGCCTCCGACCGTGGTACGCGCACGGGGGGGGGGGGGGGGTAGAGTTAGGATCAATAGCGATGATGTGGAAGAGGAAGCAGACGAGACTAGGTGTCATGCCTCCGGGTGGGGCGGAACATGCACCTGGCAACGCATTTCTCGAACCCGGTGGAATAAAGAGTCCCGCTAATTGGGTCATCATAATTATAATTCTGTGCAGACGCGACTAATAAAAAAACCTGAATGAAGTCCGGCTGCGCACCTAACGAAATGCAAATCACAACAGTATCTATAATGTAGTTGAAGCTGACCAGCATGCGGTTGGAAGCCCCACCCCCCCCCCCCCCCCCCGCACCAATGAGCTCGTATCCTAATCAAATGCGTATGGATATTTCATAGCACCACAGTTCCCCGGTACACGCTTCTTCATGGCGCTAGCATGAGAGCCACAAAGCAATATTACCTCCATCTTTATCGGCGCTATCCTGAGTTGGATCAACAGTTCCTTCAACGATGCAATCTCCCTCTAGACTTATGCAACCACCTGCCGTAATAAGTTGTTCAACTCGACAACAATACAGCTCAATATCACACGTTGATAATCCGGCAGGATACTTCATCATAAACTAGAAGAAATCAATTGGGGATGATTGGTATCAACAATGGCGGGATAGCATTAACAACTATGACGGGATAATATGAACAACCATGATGGGATAGCATTAACTATGGCGGGATAGCATTAACAACCATGGTGGGATAGCATTAACAACTATGGCGGGATAGCATTAACAACTATGGCGGGATAACATGAACAACCATGATAGCATTAACAACTATGGCGGGATAGCATTAACAACCATGGTGGGATAGCATTAACAACTATGGCAGGATAGCATTGACAACCACGGTGGGATGACATAGACAACCATGACGGGATAACATGAACAACTATGGTGGGATGACATGAAATCAAGTCTTCAATACGGTCACTTAACCCAGCCCGAAATCACCCAGCCGTGACATCATAACAATACAATGCATATTAACCATTGACAACATCACGTTTGGCAACACATTTTCTAAATTCCCATTCCTATGTTCCACTGTCCCAACCCCTTGCCCGCCACTATTTTCCAACCCGATTCCATCATGCCTTTCGCCACTGGCCCGGGGGTATCCCGCTCAAGTCGGGATCTCTGCGTCGGCAGTGGGCGGGGGAAACGAACCTGACAGCTCACTCCGAGAGAAGTCGATGATGGATGGCCGATGAGGCCAAAACGCACAGAGGTCATTGACAAAGCGTCAGTTGACCTCTTGTTGAACCGTCCACCCAGGCAAAGCATCTACAACGTGAAACGCAACCCACTCTGGTTGAGGGTTCACTTCCAGACCGCCAACGTAACTTCTAACAGACAGGGTAAGACATTTGTTCCCAGCATGGGAGTGAAGCTAATAATTGAGCGGTAAATAACTGAAGCCAATGGGAGAGTACGCCAACATAAAGGCACCGAGCGCCCCATTGGTGACACCCTTCAAAGTAACCTTCACTGCTCAGAGAACATTGCCAGATGTTGTAATGATATGTTCCTGTGTGGCACATTACTACTGCAGCAGGCGTGATGAGGTTGTATCAGTACAGATGTTGAGGTTGTATCAGTACAGGTGATGAGGCTGTATCAGTACAGGTGATGAGGTTGTATCAGTACAGGTGTTGAGATAGTATCAGTACAGGTGATGAGGTTGTATCAGTACAGATGATGAGATTGTATCAGTACAGGTGATGAGGAAATTGTATCAGTACAGATGATGAGGCTGTATCAGTACAGGTGATGAGATTGTATCAGTACAGGTGATGAGATTGTATCAGTACAGGTGATGAGATTGTATCGGTACAGGTGATGAGATTGTATCAGTACAGGTGATGAGATTGTATCAGTACAGGTGATGAGATTCGGTTGTATCAGTACAGATGATGAGGTTGTATCAGTACAGGACTTCATTACTTGTTAATCGGGTAAGATGGGGCATTTTGAATGAGTACGGGTGTGTTGAAGACGATGGTCCTTGGGATGCCTTCGTCCTCTTCCTAATGCCTCGTATGGCAGCGTCCAAAGGTCGCAATGGCAGAGCGCTTGAACGCGAGTCTTAATCTATCATTCGCTATTACTCAAAACCTCTTCACCTATCTAACTCACCTACCCACCCGACTCGCCGCGCCGGCCTCCATTGCAGCCATACTAGCATATCATGTCAAAACCCTATTCCCCGTTGTTTGAATGCAAGTAAATCTGAAACTTTGTCACTGAAGCAATGAACGCTGCGAAATGGAATAGGCATAAATTTTCACAGAAACTAAATAACGCCCCAAGACCAGTGTCAGTCGTTCCAGGGAGCGGTCATTATGTGTCATTCCGCGCCGGTGTTTAGCAGGCAGCGCATATTTCGTGCCAAGTTCAAATAATGGCCATTTTGTGAGTGAGACGTTTCCAAAAACCAACGACAGGGGTATTGCATGCAGTTGTCACGTGACCTAATGGCAGGAGAAAGTCGCTTGGGGACGGGGGGATGTAGGGCGGGGTGATGGCAAAGATGTAATGGACAAGCGACAGAGGTCTGCCATGTTTGTTGGTCAGTAGGACGCGAGCAGTAGGTCACGTGGTCGCCGTACCACACAAGTACTACACAAATAAACAGGTTTGTTCCGTAAAAATCTACACCATGTCTTGAATTATGAACACGAGTGGACGAGCCGGTGTCAGTCACAAGCATGTCACAGGTGAACGTGGAAGAACCTCGGCGAATAATAACAATAATGTATATCTAGTGTTCGTTTCCCGAGTCACGTCTTGCATGATTCATGAGACGAATGGATTTGTCTTTTGAAAGGGAATCCCTTTTAAGTATGCCATCTCCCAGAACACATGGGCCTATTTAAAGCCGAGTGGTACACCTTTATGGCGGCTGTAATCAGTGGCCATGGTGAGGCAGGTGTAATAGCCAGCTCCCCTATCCCAACTCGTCATGCGCTTTAACCGCCACCCTCTTCAAAAGAAAGTTAAATTTACCCTCCAGGATTGAACACTGCGCAGCCCACAGCCAAATGCTCGAAACCCGCTGAGCTGCGGGCTGTAAGAACTTCCATTTACTTAGGATTCGATTTCCGCGTCTTGACTCTTGAGAATTATTTCAAACACTCCAAGTCAGTTTGTAGTGGAGCTGATGTGTGTAAGTATCCCGTGCTGGGACGAGACGATGGGGTGTGTGCGTGGGGCTTGGGATGAATGGGATCAGTGGTTGAACTACTGGTGAAGAACAGAAGCATTAAGAAGACGTTATACACACGGACCAAGGATGCTTTTGTAAGAGAAACAATGGAGATCTAACGACCATTGATTGAAACCCTGACACAGCCAACCATGGAACCATGTTTTATACAATTTGAATCTATACAACGGACTGCAGTACTTGAGCCAACAAACGTATTCAGCAGTGATAGTTACCATGCAAAGGTCCACTACCAAGGAGAGGGTCGGTAAGGAATCCCCCAGAAGCCGCGATGCGAGTGACCCGGCAACAAACCCTGCCACATCCCCACACCACTGTCCTGTTAAACCCCACTTCTACCTGGCCCTCACTCAAACTTCACCAACACATGGCTAGCTTCCACATCATCATCATTTCTTAACAGCAGTAGTCGCGACAGCAGCAGCAGCAGCCACGTGGAAAGCGCCGGGAGCACAAGTCGTTTTGTGGGGGATTTGGGGGGATAAAAATTAGAAGAAGTCAGAGGATTAGCCGAGGTCAAGAACTGTAGCCTGCACGATCATCACTTACAGGAGAAATACGTCCATTATCTAACACAGTCTTACATCACCCCGATGGCTATCACACGCACAACACCTAACACACTCACAAAAACCACATCCGAGGCAATTGGCGCAAAAACAACCAGTGAAAAACGCCAGTTAATCAGCGGTGATTGTTGGGTTTTGTGGACATGGCGACTGGGAGGAGGCAGGGGGTGATCTATAGGAGGAGAGCGCCCGGGCTCTAAGGAATTCGCTACATCACAAGATACGAGGCAGTCATTATTTTGTAATGCGTTGACTGTGTCAGAGTGGCCATCTTCACTTAATATGGATGTATACTGGACCTTTAAGCCGACTCTGATGTTGCTGCCCTGAAATATAGGACATTACCCTCCTTGCAGGGTTTCTTCAGGTAAACACGGCCAGATATTCCTTCCGAGAAGGATGCTGTACGACGGGCAGCTCGGAGCTTCAAGTGAAACGTTGCAGACCTGGGCAGAGCGGGGAGTCATGGTAAAACGTCTTTTTTCATTCAACCCGGATGTTAACGTGGTTCCCGCGGTCAGATTGTATAGGTTATAAGGTTGCTATTTAGTGTCACAACTAATGCGACTCGGGAAATAAAGTACAAGCATTGAGGCTTATGTCGGGGATTTCAATCATGTATCGATGGAATGAAGTCAAGTAATATTATGGCATCCACTCCGTGTGAAGCTTGTGACCACACGCGTTGTGAGGTCTAACTCGCAGTCTTCCAGCCGTGACATCATCGCGGATTGATCTCACAGAGGCGATTTGATCTCACAGGGATGGTATGATCTCACAGGGGTGATTTGATCTCACAGGGACGGTTTGATCTCACAGGGGCGGTTTGATCTCGGGGGGGGGGGGGGGGGTAGCGACAGGTAGTTCAATGGAATCACAGTCATACTAAACCCGCAGAAAAAACCCACATTGAAGGTAATATATGAAACACTGTAGCCAATGTAATCGTCAGTTTATTGGGCTTGTTCTGTCAGGTTTTCTCACCAGTCCGTGTTCAGTGGAAGCGCCACTGCGAATAAAAAAGGTTAGCAAGGGTTCGTATATTTGGTGAACGTTTCCAGGTTCCAATAAAGCCAGATTGCTGGTAATTTCGCATGATTGATACTCGAACCCCAAATTGAACATGCTACAGCAGTGTGTGACTCATCTTTTGTTCTGGCTCAGACAGAACCCATCCATGTAAGATCAACAAACAGTTAGCCATGACGAGTTGCGAAGGGAAACTACACCTGCACTCGAGTAGAAGTTATCCAATGAAAATATCAAAGGGGCTTAGACCAGCCAATCACAAGCAAGTTATGAAGGGCAAAGGGAAACCATGGCAATACAAATGAGTAGCACCTGTGGGTGGTTGTGGGTGGGAGATACGGGATGCTGGTGGGGCGGGTACCGCGGGATACTGCCATGTGATCCCTCATCACGAATGATACAGAATACAAATCGTACCTACTTGTTCACAGTTCCAAAAGACCAGTTACAGACATCTCGCACCACTCACCAAATGTCATCATCAGTCAGAATTCATCATCTAACCGTCTCCGGATTCAGTAACATAGTAACCCGCTCTGTGAAGCTGGCTTTCACATCATCCTAAACACCAGCACACCTTGTCTACCCAAATACACACCTCGTGCTGGACACCCACAAAGCATACTCATTCTACACTAAAGTGGACCTTCGGAACTGATGCCAGCCTCCCCTGGAACAACAACTAGGTGTGAAAGTACTCCCTCTGACGTCACAACTAACGTCACTGGTCAGTTTGGAGCAAATCCGTAGTCACTTGAACAATGTTCCATTATAACATTCCTTGACCACCAGACTCTCCACATGGCAATATATAGCCGTCAGTCAGTGATCATATATCACAAACTCGGCCCTTACCTTGCCATGCGCTATCACTGCCACAACAAGAAACACACAACGAGATTAAAATACGAGTACTTACAGTGTATGTCAAGGCTAGCGCTGGTGCTGGTCACAGAGATCCCGGTCGAGTCGTTAGTCGCGATGCACCGAAATGAACCTGCATCTAATTCGCGATCCACGCGTAATATCCTCAAATCGGAATCTTCTTGAAAGCGACGAGAGTTGTTCTTCACTTGTCGCCCGTCGAGCGTCCAATAGAAACGTATCAGGTGACGGTTAGATACATCACACCGTAAGAGAACCTCGTCACCATCGACCACAGACTGGTCGAACGGAGCTGGGTCGAAGTAGAAGTTGTCTTGTGTCTTCGACTTGGTGACCGCTAGAAAGCAAGACCAGAAAAGAAAGATGGTTAGGTAGAGACAATGGGTTAGTTTAACCGCCATTTTCGAGCGAAGCGTCCCCTGCGATGACCGGCTGAACGCAAGGCGAGCATTTAAGCAATCTGGTTTCTGGTTGCCTGCCCAACACACACACTCCACGCTCTTCCTAGCAGTCACTCTATCTAGCTATGTTTGCCACGTATGTAAACTGTTCCCTAACACTCAATACAACTGCCCCACGATGATGGGCAGCTCGGTGAAGCAGGAGGTTGGACTGAGGAGGGGATTTAGTCAGGATCGTAGCGGGATTCGCACTGGTCAGTAGTTGCTGGTGTTGTTATGAAGGTGCGAACGGGTGATTGAGTCTAACGGGAACGTTCACAGAGAGCGAGCTGACTGGATGCTCTCGGAGAGACCCCCACTCGATCGACTTCACTGTTCTCTATCGCCGGGCGTCTATGCAGAGTTGTGAGGGCTTTGTTGCCGTGTGCTGCGCTTGTGACTGGCTCCAGCGAAGCTATCCTCTTCACTTAACACACACGCTCTCTCTCTCTCTCTCTCCACAACACCGACGCTACCCGAGATTCCTATCCTACCGCGTGGACACAGCTATCCGCGGTCGGCTGGAATCTGTCAGGAGCCTCCGAGTTTCTGATAACTTGGAGTTGTGTAGTGGGACAGTTTGGGTAGCTCGACAAGCAGCTGGAGTAATGACCCCTCTTTCCTCGTGACTTCTCGCACCTCAATCCTCAAGGCCGTCCTCATTAGAAGTCGCCAGCTCCGAGCGTATAAGACATAGCTGCCGTAGTGTGAGCTGTGATGGCCTCCACCAAGCGACTGATACTGCCCAAGACGGACTTCTTGAATAAGATCGAATGCTTCAGGTGATTAAGGAAACTGAACACAAGCGCCGCTCCACAAACACCGTCCGACGCGCAGCCAGGCGGGGGTGTGAGTTGTCATGTGACGTATGGGGGGTGGGGAGGGTGCTCTAGTAGAGGGGCGGAGACGCCGGGCGAGGAGGGGAGCCATGGGCCCTCCCCTAACGGCCGGGCTCGCCCCAATCAGCGGCCGGATCAGGCACTGTCAGGACCATGATTTATGGTCCGCCCGGGGTCGCGGCAAGTGCTAGCGCCCGCTGCTTACCGCCAGTTTCTACCTTGGGGCCTGCCATATTTCTCTAGTGCGACGAGACCGCACGGTATGCACGAGATTACAGAATGTAGACATAACCGGGTCTATCAGGTATCACAGTCCCTACCTACCTGCCAAACACACAACTACCTCTCACACCAATAGCACACAGTGTAAATGCTCTCCTTATGGAACCCTCAAGTTCACACCCCTACCAACATTTGCGTCATAAATGCTTTGCCGGAAAAGCGATTGGCGATGATGACGGGACGATGATGACAATACGAGGGGATCATTGTGGGAATGCGAGGTCATCATTGCTCGATCTTGCTCTGGCTGCTTTTTACGACTTAGAATTGGGTTGGTGGAGTCGTCGTAAGTGTGACAACTTGGCGGTGCACGGCTCCACGCTAAGTCTACCTTGGGGTGGGTAGGGGAGGGGGAGATAAGAAGGGGCCGGGGTGACTGCCGGGGGGGGGGGGGGGGGGGGGGTATTGACGAAGTTGCATGGTTGACTAACATGGAGGTAGAATTACAGATTATACACACGCCGTACCTACAAATCGACTAAGACTGCGTTTAAAAGAAAGTTGATGCGAAAATTGGCGAAGTCAGCCAAAACAAAAGATACGCTGCTGCAGTTGTCGCCTGAAGCCAAGGGGCAAACTTGACCTACCCCCAATCCCCAACTGGACACCCACTCAGATCCAGTTACACTCCACTGCCCAGGCATTACGTCATTTGCCCGTTGGGGGCGAGAAGAAGACTTTGATTACGTCATGATCGGCTGACGCGCGCGCTTATATAGTTTAAGTGTTGGGAGAATTACCGCCCATCTGTTGGGGACGTTTAACCCTTGCCTGCCCAGTGAAATCACGGCTTCCGGATAAAGAAACGCCGTGTGTTGTAAAACCATTCGTTTTCTATTAAGGACTACTAAATTTTAAACCTACAACTGCCGAGGGATTTCATATTATCATAAGTTGTAAAGTAATCATAGAGAAATCATAAACATGGCGACCCCAAGTGGATGAATTCTGCTACCATATCGCAGTTGTCTGACTGTATCAATGAATGATGATTTAGAACTGATGGCAAGTCATAAAGTCATAATGACTCTGCCTTGCTGACCGTCATTATGGCAAGCCGAGCTAGTCAAAACAACAATGCCAGACACGCGAAATATCCAGGCCGATGACGTATTAATAAAGCCAATCTAGGTAAGGTAACAAGAGCAGTTACCAGCAGAGATTGAACGCGAGAATATCGACACCGAGCATCTGAAATTGACCCCGATCTGACAACCTTGAAATTAATCACAGGAATACACTGCCTCAATGCGCTCTCAGTGACTAAAGCACGTGGTCGGGATTGGTTACCATGGTAATACATCATGGCGGTCGCGCGTGACAGATATAGGGTGCAAGCCCGGGGGTTGAAAACAATGATGGAAGAATGTAGCTCGGGAACGGGGCAAGGTAGGTATCAGACGATTGTTACAAAGCGGAAATAGCGACGGGAAGGGAATTAGTAGAAGCGCATAGGGTAAGATGGGCAGAGAAAGGGGTGGAACGGAGCGGTGAGGGTGGGGCGCCAGCAACCGTATGCCATCTTGCCTCCTCTTTCTTTGACTGGAAAAAATGATGGATGAAGCACAGCAAGCCATGATACTCGGCACCATTAAATAGATGGAGGGAGAATATTGAAAGAGAAGGGATGGGGGCGCAAAGGAGGCAAAGAGGACAGGCCCCCATATCTGGTGCTGACCTCGCCATAGTCACGTTACAGACGCCATCAGCGCGACACGTGATATATAAATGTCGTCATGGTTGTAAAGGAACATGGAATTGTGAATGTTGATCGGGTCTCCAACATTCGTCCAGAGATCAGTGAAGTAGAGATATCGAACTGATGGCGTTATGACGCGGCCACTTCTGTCACAACCACGGCTTGGCCGAACACTCGGGGACAAGACACCATGGCATCCCACTCATTTCATTACAACAACAGAGGCAATATGGTTCTTGGACCAGTAGTCATCTATTATGATGCTTCCCCTCCATGACTAGGACAGCTGATGCTGAGTTAAAGCGCTGTCAACACAGAGGTGGCATCGAGAGAAAAACGTCAGGACAGGTGCTGCTGCTGTCACCACGGCAACGATCTGGACTGGGGAGTACGACCAGAATATAACACTGGTATCACCATCAGGGGCAACCTACAGAGGGGGGCTTACAGGGCACTGACTGTGGTGACTGGCATGAATCCCTGTGGTCGCTATCAGTCAAATATCAGTCAATAAACACTCGTTGTGATCCCTTTCAGTCAGATATTATCCCATACACACCCTTTCATCAGCCGGGTCCCTTTGTCCATAAGACATACGCGTCAGTCATCAAGTCTAGTTCGGTCCTTCAAACCCTATTGATCACCTCAAATTCAAGACCTACTGTTGTGGATCAGTGGTCTCGTGTCCTCACTTCATCGGATGACACAACTCCATGGTAAGTTAATTTTCAATATGAGCAAATTAAAAAATATGATAAATCTTCTCAGAAGAAGGCTCAGCACGGCGCATCTCGTCGCCTCGCCTAGCATATAACCAGGAAATAGGAATTAGCCAGCTGAATCCGAGCTGGTTTTCCATTCAGTCATCGGGGACAGCAGAATTAGCAAGTCAGTTTATTACTCGTCATGTCATAGTCTATAAATCCATCTGAACATAAACATTCAGGCACTTTATTTGCCTTTCTAAATCAACAGCGAGGAAGAGCCTGAGATTGAGGGTGAGGGCGGGGTGGGAGTAACGTAGGCAACGCGGCTCCACATCCCGGCGTGCTCCTATCACGTTCCCAAACACGCGCACACCAGCGCCCCCAGTGGGAAAAGCACAAGACGTTCTCTTGACGACCGCAACCATGGTAACCAATAGCTCTAATTCCAAGGCAATAAATTGAGCGCCGTCAGCAGATTTCCCAATGTTTATCCTGGTAACAAGGTACATAGGGACGGGCTCTGAAGAGTTTTGTCAGCTGATGGAGTTATTCGATCTCGGGCTCGGTAATGAATGGCCAGTTTAAATTCCCTCACACACTCCGCCGTCTTCCAAATGCCGCCACATTGAACCGCATACATTGGTCACGATCTCGTCAATGCACTTTTTCCAGATATGTTCTTGCAACAGGAATTCAGATGGCAAGACATTACTCCACATTGCCAAGAGAAAATATCACACTTAGCAGATCCTGTTTTCGTGGACGTCATTAATACGTCACGTCAGTAGGTAGAGAAGTGTTCTTAGTATCCCTCCAGTTCTAGCTTCAATTCGCATCATCCGGGGAGTTCTACCATACTCACCAACCTAATCATTCACTCACAAGCTGATGCACACAAGATGATATGGCTCCTTTTTTTAATCCTACTCAAAGTTCGATTTTCCTTCACACATTCATACTGTTTAGACATTTTACTAAATACGTGACATCTTCCCAAATCGCCTAACACATCTCTCTCGCCAGAGTGAATTGCACGAAGTGACACTCAGTATTGTACATACAGTATTGTACTCAATGAACCCAACAACGTTTGCCCCTGCAACCCCATGACCTCTGACCCGAGGTCAGGATGAGGACGCGGGGCTGCAATGGGGTGGGGAGAATACTACCTGGGTCGGCTGGTGAAGGTGTAGGTGTCACGGCGCCAGGTGTCGCGAGATCGCCATCACTCGCAGCAGCAACCAAGCTACCTGACCAAGCTGTAAGGACATAGTCTAATGGCAGGATGCTGTGAGATGCTCCGCCGGGGCGAGAGCGTCCATAGCAGGCTATCATTAAATTAATGTTTCCATATTTAGATAACAAAAAAAGAATGGACTTGTTTATGTGAGTAAAGATATCGTTCAACTGTGTAATCAACGACTAAGCTTCTGTGTAAATTTCTTACAAATATTCTGTATTCAGGAAGCAATTTGTATACAACAGTAAACACAATTAGCCATATTTGAGCGATAATATAAACAATGGTTCGAGTGCAATAGGCAGTAATAAATAATGATTTACATATATTGAATGGCCCACCAGCTCATCTAACCAACTACACTAAACTAATTAAGACCACTGCCTACCTCCAACTACCTTACTCATTTGTTATGCATGCCCATTGACACAGGTAATAGCAGTTTTCTTCTGAAGTACTCATTAATTAATGGAGTGAGGTGCTGGTTTGTCAACCTCACTAGGGACAGCGTGTCTGCAAGTGGATCGTGGTTTAAGCGAATATGTTATTCAGGTTGGCTTGGGTTCCGAACATAGTTGCGATCAACACCGTAAACTACCAGGGAAGCGCCCCTAGTACCGTAAACTACCGGGGAAGCGCCCCTCGTACCGTAAATTACCTGGGTAGCGCCCCTAATTGATATGCGCCCGTATGCATGTCCGAGCAGCGTTGACTCGCCCTCGAACCCAATTCATCAGTGCCTGAATTAACTGGCATTTACCAGTTAACTGGCAGTGATTCTGTGTGGTCGACTGGTTCTAGTGCTTCAGTGTTGGTTTACATCTCATCTGACGGACAGCTGAGAGTTATACGTACAGAAGCAAAATGGTTAAGTAGGAGGGCATTTGCATTAGGTTTATTCGACAGTTCATCTCTCTTAATTTCAATTTAATCACAATTCATACACAACCCATAATTGTTTCACTATAAAAGTGGGAAAAATGGGATATGAATTAAATGCGCCATAAAGATTGATCTAAAGCACGTCAGGTAATACGCAGTATATGATGCATCCGTCACCTGCAAGCCGAGTTATGATTCATAGCGGGATGAGTGTATGATGTACACGTCACAATGCCGAATTATGATTCATAGCGGGATGAGTGTATGATGTACACGTCACAATGCCGAGTTATGATTCATAGCGGGATGAGTGTATGATGTACACGTCACAATGCCGAGTTATGATTCATAGCGGGATGAGTGTATGATGTACACGTCACCATGCCGAGTTATGATTCATAGCGAGATAAGTGTATGATGTAGGAATTATTACCTCTAATCTAAATGTTTAAGTCAACGGTCAACTAACGCGGCGTTGTGCCCATGATGATGACACTACTGACCTCACAAGAAGGTCACTCGCTGTACAAAGCTAAACCTGCTGAACCAGCCATTCATTGCCAGTCATAAGCTATCGTAAGATGAAAAAAAGTCTTTCGTTTGAATACCCTTCTTGAAGTAGATTGGAGGGTGTGTAACGCGTCGAGATGTTACAGGCGCGTCCTGGGCCTCGTACGCGTCCGTTATATTCAAACTAACCGCTCTGGTCGTCTACACCACAGTTCAACTGTCACATATCCCGCCAACTCTCGTATCACAATAAATCAGGACTAATTGCAGTAAAATGGTCACCATTATGACGTCATTCTGATCAGCGATTGCCAGCTGCCACGGCTCACAATGGGAATAATTCATATTCCACAGTCATAAATTATGGGGCACTTGACGATTGCTAAGACCGATGGACAGAGTCAACTCTAAAGATATCCTGGCGTTGATATAACGAGAGGAGCTCGAATACATCAGCCATCCAGACACTCAAGAAGGGTGTCATAAAACAAAGAGAATATGTGGAGATTAGCAGCACTCGTCCAGGCCGAATAGTTCGCGAGAGTATGGCGTTACTACAGGCTGCGCTGTTTTATCAGCAACGTGAGGTCATGTTAAATATGTCATTGTCAAAATGTCGAGGTCATACCTGCGTTAAGAGGCTTATCGCCGACATAACTTGAGTTGAAGGCAAACAGAGCATTGATATATTATCTGAGATGGAATGTCCGTGAAACTGCAGACCACATGTTAATGAGGCCAGAAACTGCAGACCACATGTTAATGAGGCCAGAAACTTAAGACCACATGTTAATGAGGCAAGAAATGCTATATACAGAGTAACTTTGACACACAGTCAAAATTTTGAGTATTAAAAAAAATTGGAAATAGGGAAATCTGTCAATGAAGAAAAGAATGACGAGAAAATTGTAACTAGTTAGTTTCCAAGTTCGGGTTGCGACGGGGCTGGGCATTAAGAAAACCACACATGAGTCACATAGGCCTGACGACGGGTGAGGGTAAGAAAACAGAGCCGGGGGCCAAGTTATCAAATCTAATTCACTATTACTGCGCATTCATAAACGCGGCTTTGATCTCCATAAAGCCACCTTCGAGAGGAGTTCCCCAAAGCGCCTTTTGCTATTTTGCTTCTCAAAACTCTTAAGACCTAGTGTATATCGCTTCTCTTAAGATCTAGTGTAGGTCGCAGAGGAGGAGGTAATTTTTCTTGGTCTGGAGGTTGAGGCAAGGAAACAATGGAGGCAATCAGCTGGCGGACCTCACGCAAACTGACAGAGCCATCTCTCATGACACTCAACAATTGTTGGAAATTGAAAAATGACTTACCTACCTCACTAACCTTTTAGCTTAATTTATAACTTTCCGTGGCCACATTTCACGTCACGTCACTTCATCTTGCCAAATTCTTTCAATTTCGGAGCGTTTAGATCTAAGTCTAACTTTACGAACATGTTATAAAATTCCTGACAAAATACAATTTACCAAACGGGAAAGTTTTTCTTTAGCCGATGAAATCCCACAGCACGTCAGGCGATTTGCCCAGAGACGATAACTTGATGTTGTTGTAAAAGCAGTTACAAGAGTGACGATGGATGAGGCCATAAAGATCCCCGCAAACCAGTTAACAGACCATAACTATGCCGGCGTGATGTGGCAGACGGACGGACGGACTGGTGGGCGCTCGCCGGGGTAATTGATAGTAACGATGGGCTCTGATTTGTGTTTTATGGCGGTCTGGTAACCACTGGTAACGTCTAATGGCGTGATGATGACCATAAGAAAGACTTGATGTCGGCAACAAACAAGTTTGTTTCTATGACGTACTAATTTGTCCCATAAACCCTCGCGGGTGTGCGCGCCGCTGAAGGTGCACGCTTTCTCACCTGTTGGGTTGCACTGAAGCTGCCATCAAGCAAGATTTACAGCCAAAACAAGTCGTAGTGGCCAGTTGAGTTATTTCACACACACCATAAACAAACCGCTCCGAGCTTGTACAAGCGATAGGTGCCAGTGGAATACAAGGAGGCCGGGGGCGGGGGGGGGGGACCAATGGCGACTTGTCCTGTACGTATGCTTCATAACCGAACTACAAATGAAATACATAATGATCATAATTAAATCAGAGCGAAACTAAAGTTTGCATGGATTACGGAGGGGTCGAAATTGTGTCTTTCAAGAAAGATTAGACATCTACCTAATTCGGACATACATGGATAGAATGTATGCGATAGACATGTGACAATTTCAAAAGGTTGCGTAGGTTGTATGAATTAATGAATCAGTCGGCCAACTACCAGAACTGGATACACGTACGATTACAGACACGAAGGTGGTTCCTCCCGTGCTGTTTAGGGACTGTATTACGTCGCCACGGGATCAAATGCACCCACAGCGTACACAGCCCGAGGCGCGACTAAACTCTGACCTATCAGCTACGAATTTACACATAAAACACTTCAGTTAAATCGGCGACACGTCATTTTCGGTCAACAGAACGAAATCACGCGGATTTGTGCTGTAAACAGTAGACATTCATTTCAAGCCGGTTGTATTTGCTCTTGTCTTACGAGCGCCACCTACAGTTCCAATCCGACCGAAATCGACTAGTGAAAGCGACAAAGCCCTTTATCGGACAAAGTTCGTGGGTCTCATAAATTTGTCCGTTGATCGTATGTTATTGAGTTAAAAGTTGGTGAATCGGATATACAAAGAATATGTGTTGAAATGGGCTTCAATAATGGCACTCCGATGTGCCAATTACCTGAAGCTTTATCAAGGCCTCATAGAGAACCCGTGCCAAGCCAACAGCTCATCCCCGGCCATAAATCAGACCTCACTCGGTACATCCCAAGCCATCAATGCAAACAAATAGACGGCCCAAAAGAAACAAATATATTCGTCTTTTCGCCAGGAATATCTCCTTTGTATATGTAGCTGTCGGCATACGAGACATAATCTGCTTATCAGCAGAGTAGGCGAATATGACGTGCAGAAGCTGCGAGAATTATTGAAGATTTAGACCCGACGCTCCGCGCTGCTCACATGTAGATATAGATTTACTCTATAGTGAAGCCGTAGGGAGCGACCAGTCTTGTAGCGAGGTATAGTACCTGTTGTACATCATAGTATGGCTATCATACCCACATGCTACGAGCGGGATATGTGAATGTATGTCTTCGTTATAAGTGCACACCCCAGCTCGTGTCAGTAGCTTATATTACACACGCGGGTCTGCAGTAACAGAGATCTAGGATTTATCCATGGATTAAACATCAGGAGCCCTGCCGACCTCGTGACTGATATACGAGACTATTAACTTTCCCGACTTACCAAGCAGTCCCACTGCTGCTCATTACCGTGTGCAGCCGCAATTACTCGGGCTTTATTATGCAAATGAAGAATTACTGCTCCAATATACACATCCTTTAAACCAAGTGTTTTGCAGGTTAAATCGGGTGCATTTCTCGCGGTTATAAGCTTTTTCGCACATAATAAATGTACAAAAGGGTTATTGGATTTTTATCATGTCTTTCTGAGTTGAAAGATTGACACTTATTGTGCAATGTCGTCACGCAATGCAAATACCTTTGTTGTGTTTGTTGAAGTGCTTTTTAATTCCGATCCACTTGCAGACTCGACCCTCGTTGTCCCTCCACTCAACACTCACACAACCTCAACACCTCAGCCCTACCAACATCATCATACACAATATCCTCCTCAAACCACGCTCCACATAACAACCCGCGTGACAAATGTCTGCCCCTGGTTTAAGGAAAGCGATGAGATATATGTTCCCTCGCTATTGCGGGAGAACTTTCTGTCAAACAGCCATCCGTCAATGTCACCCGTACATCAACCCCATCGACCCGACTACTACATACCCTGCCTGGACAGAACTCCCTGGTCAGAATACACCAAGTACTCACCGAAGTCTAGAAAGACCAGAGTAGCTATTAGTAATCCAAGTTTATGACTTTTTAATGGCACAATATCCATGATAGCGAGGTCTGAAATAGCTCCTTGAAAAGCCTCTGGCGAACACACTTCCCCACTCGGGGTCTTTATCGCTAACCAAGCACCCGCGCCTCGCTCTCTGGTTGGCTCTCCGCGACAGCGTGCGTCGTCCTCCGCAACGGCAAATAGGTCCACCCCTTTGACATGAACAAACGTGTATACATGCGATACAGGAAAATCAATCAGTGATGTAATATACACAGTCAATATATTATAAAAATTATAACCCCAGAGTGAGGATTTGCAGCTTTTCAGCTTTTACATATACATATATTCCTACGCATCCACCTGTCAAACACCGAAGTCCCGCCCAATAAGCACACTGAGCAGACGATTTTTGTCCTAAACAATAACAGTACAAATTTTTAAGTACAATTAGCGAAACAGATGCTTGTTTAAGGTAGGTTGGTTCCAATGATTGCTGATCGAGTTTGAATATATTTCAGAAAACCGTCCATGTAAAGCAATCAATGTTTCTATACCGCTGAATTGGTCAGCCAGCGCAGCCATGAGCCAACCAACATTCGTTTGCTGCCTGGTTGCAAAGCAATAACATCTTTGATATATATGTTAACTGCTTAGTACCTAGGTAACTGAAGGAAGAAATAGGGAGGAATTTGCAAGTTCATTAGAAGTGGAACGTTTTTTAATTATATATATTGTAAGCAGTTGGGTTACATATTGATTAGTGAATGATTGTTATTCATTACCAACCACTTTTCGCTCTCGATAAATTGCTCGTTTTCAACCATCGGCCCGGCCCGGCTTTGTGTGCAAAAACGTTATGATGTGCTCTGTTGCATGATAAGATGCTAACAAATAAAGGTGCTGTTTAAATCATAACGTCCCGTTACATAGACGTTATGATATTCTGCATGGCCTGGGAAGGTACGCACCTGGTGTCAACGAGCTTCCTCAACAGCGCCCAGAAATACCTACACAGACAGGGATCAAATATATCAACAACCACATCAAGTTGAATTGGATTCATAGGTATCATGACACGTGTAAACAGTCACGTATTTTATGTGTTTCGAGTGGAGTATGAAATAGTAACCTTCAATGCAACAATATGAACGTTCGACAGAGTTCCATAAAAATAATGTAAATGAACAGCATTATTCATACTAACAACAAAGGGAGTCAGCGCAGGTACTGCAAATCCGTGATGAGACCAACTGATATGCCCTCCTTTCTGTAGAACATTCAAATACAAATCAAAATTCATGTTTTTGCGGAAGTTTGTTATTTCAAAGTTTGCTTTTTGAGTTGTGAATAATTTACACAATATACAATTTGAACAGTCAATTCCCTTGGTTGATTGATTGCATGGATACCAATAGAGCCGTGAGTTGGTAATCCTCTGCTTTGTGATACGGCTGTTTGGCGGAAGAGTGATTATGAAAGATTGTCCAATAGGCCTTAGCTTAATTAAGTGCCTGATTCGATAAGGTGAGCTGAGTGGGGATGACGTCACTAGTGTTGACATAACTCCCCTGGGCGCTGTTGGCACTCCAACGACGGAGTAATCTTCCTTGGATGGAAGAGCCTCACAACTCCCCTCTCATCCTTTTGTACCCTTATATGCTTGTATGTCTATAGTCTTAAACCTAATACGCTCAAGTTTGTCCACGACTCGACCCATTAATGGCTGTCAACTACAGCTGCTTAGACAGGATACGAAAACCCTGAGGGTCCGGTGCTGTTAGTGCAGGGTAAAACAGTGCGTCAGCGCGTGGGGAGATGCGATGCCCAAAAGCTTGCTTGAGAAACACGAATACATATGAAGTTAGGAATAATGTTCTATTCGGCAACAATCCTAACTTATTGTCTGCAAAACCTGAATCTTTGTTGGGTCAGCTGTCCTATATTATTGAAAGATAACGTGCGTATGGAAGCCCTGACTGTAACTGTGCCGATTACTGGTATGCTGCTTGAGTGATATAAATTATGTATCTGGGGAAAAAAAACCATTGGAAGATTACTTAAAGCCTTTGGGTTCAGTTGTTGCAAGGAACTCGCTCAAAATATCATGTTGGTGAAAAGTAAGATGACAATTCAATCACGCATTGACCGCCTAATGACTTACAAATATTGTGAGGGGTCAGATATGGAATTACTGAAAAGTGATTAGATTTCCATGTTCGAATCGGGCACGTAAATTAGTTTCAATCATTGAAACTTATTTTGTGCAATATTCCATTCAATCGTTTATATAGTTTACAAGCTTGCTTTATCGAGGAATCATTTCACTCCTTTGAATGTGACATGGATTTGTACACTTAATGACTGCTGAAAAAGCATTTAGTTAATCGATGAGAAAGCGGATTATTTACCTACCGGCGATCATATAGTGTGGATTGTTCGAAGAGCGGGAATGCGTGACGCACCACGTGACTCGGGATCTGTAACCGGCAATCATTTTCGTTAAAGGCAGCGGCATCAGCAACACAAACTTAGCTTTCAGATCAAGAATCATATGACTAGATGACAGATGTTGAATCATTTATTAAAATTCATTGCGTTTATTCAATGCTCGTCATTCATCACCACGAATCGAGTTTGTCAGTCACAAAATCGGGACAATAATGGGCTTGGGCGAGGAATATCATTCCTAGTCATTTGAAACAACCTTTCACAGTTGAAATGAAACGTATACGCCTTTCAAATGCAGACCCTTGCGAATCAGAGGTGAAAGTTATCCAATATTTTCAAATATATTGACATGTAACATCACGCGTGGCTATGTTGTTACCAAAGCAGGATGGATGAAACACAATCAAATCAGCAGTTGAGTTAATAAAAAAAAAAAGTGTGCACTGCCCGGGAATCGAACCCGGGTCGCAAGAATGGGAATCTTGCATGATACCACTACACCAGCAGTGCTTGCAATTTACGTGTCTAACAACAATCTTTATATAGCAGCGCATGGAAGGGCTCAAAGGGCGTGTCATACTCGTTTCGTCTGCTCGCGCCTTAATGATACTGCACTTATAAAGTAACCCAAACGACCAACCTCATGGGGAATGTTTACAATCCACATATTGATGCCGCTTGATTCGATAGAAGCAATGGACGACGAAAAGAACAGTGGATATCTATTGAGCTCTCAGCAAGAGATATATATATATATATATATATATATATATATATATATATATATATATATATATATATATATATATATATATATACATTCATTTATATATATATGACTACATATTATATTCATAACTAACTATTCATTGAATTAGCTGCTAAGCGTTTGGACGACGACCGCCTGCTCAGCCACCAATCTCTCACATTGCATCCCAAAAATACCTAATTTCATCATCATCATAACGGCAAAAAATAATAATCTATGAAAACGCAATCATAACGCGTAACAGCTTATACTGTCATAACGGTACTATCATCACGGCATGGTTCCTTGGGCTCATACAGCGAGCCAGGGGCGCTTACATTTGAGAGGAGGTATAATTTGCACTTAAGATGGCCAGTGTAATCGATTTTTTTACGTTTGTGTAGGTGTATTCTATTTTCATGTACACCTGTTTGCTGTATAAATCT
Organism: Urechis unicinctus; assembly: GCA_034190875.2. Classification (NCBI taxonomy): domain Eukaryota; kingdom Metazoa; phylum Annelida; class Polychaeta; order Xenopneusta; family Urechidae; genus Urechis; species Urechis unicinctus. The sequence goes on from CM067346.1 coordinate 60,253,851, forward strand.
ACGTGTTTTAAACAGTGCATCAAAAAGAGTATTCACCACACAGAAAATAGGGGATGTTTGAAGTGTAAATATTACAAATGTAGCGATGACAAAACCTATATGCAAGCGATGTTGGGATACAATTACTATTAAAAATCTGTTTGTGGATCAAGCCAAATGTCCGTTATGATTGCTACAATTCATGACGACAGCATCCATTGCCCTCCAAAAATTTGTGTCAATCAATTTATAGCCGCTTTGAAAAACTCTGACGATGTAAACGACTGTCAGTAAGTGTTAATCTAGGGAAGGTCACTGCCAGGTCGCACGTCGTTCTCAGAGCATCTTTTACATCCGCCATTTTTATGTGATCAACCGGGCCACGAAGCATACACCGTCCCCAGTGAATCCAGTCATATTGTCACAGATTGGAATCGAAACATCAACTTAGGAGTCGGAAAGGCAAAGCAATTAGCTACTACTTTACTCATATCGGTTATACACATACACACAAACGTAGGCTTTCTCGATTTTGTACTTAAACTTGCATAATACCTAACTTATGCGCTCAATAAAACCACTACACATTATCATTACCACGAACAACCAAATCAAAACAATGCGCCTTGAAGCAACTGTTCAAATTTTCCTTTCATTTTCTTGTTGGCAGTCGACCAGAAAAGACTCGAGGTCATCAGCTCCAGGCCGAGACTGGATTTGCAGGACGTCCAGGAAACACAGCCCCTTCTCCTGGTTAGTTCTTTGTCCGATCAAGCGTGAGTTGCTCTTTCTAGTAGCTGACAACCAGTTCCATGACGGAGATATATTATCTACTTCTGAGAGGACAGCGAGCAGACAAACCACGCGACACATCAGGTGGAAAGCAATCGGTTATCATGAAAACCAAGCCGACCTTGTGCACAGCAAGCCGGTGTACACATCGCTATGCCAGCTTGTGATACACCGTGGAACACTAATAGAAGATGATTCTAGAAGACTTGTAAGACAGAGTGAATTCTAGTAATGTTCACAGAGACTACCAGGATACAAGTAGAGTAACCGGTGCGTTCAATCGTTCATCTGTGTATTCTTTGATATCATAACAACGTTATGATTGTAGAGTGGATCACCGAGTGCGTCATGACTAGAACCGGAGCGAGGCGCAGGGAAATTATGTTAATGAATACACGAAGTTTGATTTCTGGTTTTAATTGACGTTTCATGCGTTGATCTGAATGCATGTACATTTAGTTTGTATGGGGATGGGATTAAGTATCAGATTTATGTATCATTCGTGATTGAGATCACATTGGGCTGCTGTTGTCTTGTTTTATTGACTGTAGCATCAACAGTCCATGTCTGTTATTGGTCCTTGTGAATTAACGGCCAGTGTGCGTTAACGGCCCGTGTGTATTAACGGCCCGTGTGTATTAACGGCCCATGTGCGTTACGGGCCCGTGTGCGTTAAGGGCCCGTGTGTATTAACGGCCCGTTTGGGTCAATGGCCCGTGTGCGTTAAGGGGCCATGTGCGTTAACGGCCCGTAAACGTTAAGACCCAGTGTGCGTTAAGAGCCCGTGTGCGTTACTGGTCCATGTGCGTTAACGGCCCATGTGCGTTAACGGTCCGTGTACGTTACCGGTCCGTGTGCGTAAAGGGCCCTTGTGCGTTAAGGGCCCGTGTGAGTTAAGGGTCCTTTTGTGTTAAGGGCCCGTGTGCATTAAGAGCCCGTGTGCGTTAAGAGTCCGTGTGCGTTACCGGTCCGTATGCATTAAGGGCCCGTGTGCGTTAAGATTCCGTGTGCGTTAAGAGTCCGTGTGCGTTACCGGTCCGTGTGCGTTAATGGCCCATGTGCATCAGCCGTGCTAAGCCTCTGTTCTCTGGCGCCCGGTGTTTCCTTATTCAGATAGTACAGATAAACGCAATCAGTTAGTTGCCCTCTCTTGGTATCGGTTGGTGGATTTTATATTAACCTTATTTGTGAACTGACAGGGAGTTTGTTCTTGGCTCCCCTTGATGGATCGCCGTGTAACGATTGCCTCGGGATCCGCACAACATTACAATGCACATTCTTGATGTTTTCTCAAGGTATTTCCCGCGAAGCAATCCTAACAAGAGCGTTATGACCAGGAAGTCGACGAAGATCACTCCAGATGAGAGATAACAATGTTTGAACTCACCAGCCTCTTGTTACCCCGTCTGATTCAGATAACGAAGGGTAGACAAATTCAACCGCTCCTCGATCCTCACCCTGAAGGATTCAGCCCGATCTGAAACCCAACAAAATGCTGATGTTTAGTCGATCAACATGTGATTCCGACGACAACAAATTCTATCGCTCGAACAATGATGAGTTATTGAACAGCAGTGTGATCCGGCGATGATATCACATCGTAATCATGGAGGTCTTCATATCATGGAGGTCATCACATCATGGAGGTCATCATGGAGGTCATCATACAACGAACCGCACATGATATTACTCCGTTTTAAGCAAACCCCATGATATCACATCGTATCTACAAAGCAGATGATATCACATCGTATCAGCAAAGCAGATGATATCACATCGTATCAGCAAAGTAGATGATATCACATCGTATCAACAAACCACATGATATCACATCGTATCAACAAACCACATGATATCACATCGTATCAACAAACCACATGATATCACATCGTATCAACAAAGCAAATGACATCACATCGTTTCAACAAAGCAAATGACATCACATCGTATCAACAAAGCACATGATATACCAGCCGAACAGGCGTTTCAAGGCGTGTTTGAGTGACCTCTTGACGTCTGGATGCGATACAATGCAATGTTTGATGTAACTTTATGACGGGATGTTCACGGATAAGTCAGTAAGAACGCATAAGCCACCCACAAATAATTCCTGTTCTCTCGGCGAAGGTGATGATGAATCGGTCACGTTTTCCACCCGGTGATCCGACACAGTGTACTTATCCCAACAGCGAATCAGTATTCTGTGTATAAACTGTGTGGATGCTGGTATAAGCAACACCTGAAGCAATCGTCAATCGGTTAGGCGACAAGACAGGCCATTGGACAAGTGTTGAGGAGAAGATGAAACAGATAAGTTCCGCTTACGCCGACTGCGAAACAGGCGCGAGTCTGACAACCCAGCGCGAAGATAAGCGTAAAATATGTACTCCGTATCAATGCCGAGTCGAAGTGACCTTCTTTCAAATGGCCCGTAGAGAACCATGTATTCTCCTTGCCCGTCGCGCTATTCTATTACTCCGGATCAAAATGGCCCCCTTCTCCAGCCAACCTGCGGACGGTTCAAACGGAAACAGACCCCGGGTGCTCGTTGCTGGTCGATAAGAACCTGTGTGTATCGTGTAGGTTTCTAGTCGTATGCGGAATAATGACCAATAACTCCGTCATTAAACGTATCTCTGTCCACGATACTTCTATCTCGCTCCAATAGAAACTAGCTTATCAAGTTCCGTGAAGGCAGAGATAGCAGTTCTCGCTGCTGATCTCCAACGTGCCATGTGGTCGACGAGAGTTAGACGAGAAGCGCCAAGATTTAATTGACGTATGTGCGACGGTTTGTTGGAATGTGGAAATAATGGACGTTACACGGCGCCCGACTTGCAAACTCGCCAGATGGTTGGCTACACAGTCGCAACAATGATACCATCTTATCGATGCTCACTTGCATCATCCACCTACATTGTCAACTTGCATTATCCACTAACATTGTCATTTACATGATCCACCAAAATTAACAACTTGCATTATCCACCAACTCTGTCCACATGCCTTACCCACTAACATTATCTTCCAACTCCAACATTGTTCTACTGTCGCCCGGACCAATCATCTGATGCGCTAGTGAAGCCCGTATCCTGGCGTTTTGGATGGAACAATGCAGAATTACACAGACACGCAATGGGCACACTACATAGCTATCACCTGATCACAGATCGTTTCATTCAGTGAGGACGTGAAGCTCATAGTGGGCCGTTTGAGGCGGGTTTTTATAAGCAATGAGTGTACTGTTTATAACCGGTAGATATGGACGCTCACCTAAAGTCAACGATGAACACAACTGAGCCGAGGAGACCTCCAGGAAATGGGTTCATCGGGTGCGAGCCAACAAAACGGCAGTTTTCATCTGCCTCAAGAAATGGGTAATAAAGTCTAAGAAACCATGGGATTAGAAAATGAACCGCAAACATTAGAAGCTGATGCTTGTGTTTGGCGTAGACCACACTTTCACTCACCAGATGAGCAGTCACAAAAGAAAGTCCCCGAAGAAATGACAATTTCTCGAGACGCACGACCTGCAAACGCGTAAAGCAGCTGGCCGGGATGGTGGTCACGTGCCTAACAGACTGTAAAAGAACAGCCATGATAACGCTTGCCTGATACACGACAACAGTGTATTAAACGAAGGTAGTTAGCAAACAGAGTGGCGCGGATTGATATGGTTCATTTGGAATAGCTCGATTATCAATATTTGATAATTTTTCACCCCAGGTTATATTCTTGATTTTCAGATAACATTTTTACGCACCATTTTCGCATCCTCACCAAGACTGTTTCACTTCTGCCATTTTTTCGACCTTGATTTGAGTTTCCCCTAAACGGGCATGAATGAGTCATTCATTTCGCACACTCAATATGGTCAGCTATTGGCTACATCTAACGCGGTCAGCTATTGGCTACATCTAACGCGGTCAGCCATTGGCTACACCCACACCCTAAGGCATTGGCTGCATTAGCAAGGTTACTTGCCGTCATTTTATGATTTATGTGAATTATTTTGGTCACCGATTTAACTGGCTACTGGTCAGCACCTTTCTAATGTGGATTTGCAAAGGACCGGCAATGCAACCGTGGTGTCCCTATCCTGAAGTCTATTGGTGGTCATTCTTTACTACCAGCCTTGTTAATCATAATGTGAACTAGAAAACGTGACTTTAATGCTGACGATAGCAGAAATGGGCAAATGACAAAAGAGATTTGGCGCCAGGGTAGGAGCCAAATGTGACACGGAGAGTTATAACGTCGTAGGCACAGCACATGACAAGCCGGGAAAGGGGGAGTGAGAGAGAAAGGGGCAGATGAGAGAGAGGTGAAGGAAGAAAGAGAGATGTAGAGAAGAGAGAGAGAAAGAGAGGGAGGGGGGAGAGAGAAAGAAAGAAAAATAGAGAGAACGAGAGAGAGAGAGACAGAGACAGAGACAGAGAGAGAGACACACAGAGAGAGAGAGAAAGAGAGAGAGATAGGGGCAGAGGGAAGAGAGAGAGAGATATATTTAGAGAGGGAGTGGGGGTGTTGACTGGCTGATGTAGAACACGTGAGACTCGGGGATCGTTGCGTAGCCCATCCATCACCACACAACCCACGTGATAATAACCACCACTAAATCACATCATGTAACCATCACACATAACGACGACAGCGGGAAGCAATCACAACAGCTCCATAAACGTCAAATTACTATTCACATTACTCAACTTGGATCTAAAACGTCAATGAACAGTACGTTATTCCAGGTGAATCCACCAGCGACCTGAATGAGTTTGACACTGAGTCGTGATTTGGCTGGTACCGCGTTAATGGTGGAGCGTCATAACAAGCGCATATATCATGGCTTCCTGACAGGCGCGAAGTCACAAACATAGGAAGGCGATACATTTTTCAGCGATTTGCTTGAATTCTTATATTTCATCCATTTGTGTGTAGTTGCTAAAGTAAATCGCTTATAATCTTTTCATGTTATTCAGAACACCGAATCATCGATAATGGATCGATATAGGCGCATTGAAAACAGCCTCCCAACTTTTGCGAATGCCGGGACCAGTAACTTCGCATGCGCAGCTCTACCATTTTGTGGGGTCATGTGCGCCAATTTTAGTTTGAAACTCATGTACCGCCAGAAATAAGGAAAATGACTCTATAGGGGCCCTAACAGTCGCCACGGTCACCAAGTGCACTCGAGTTCCTGTATCGTTACTTGACGTAGTGGGGAATCAGATAATGAAGTGGGTTTTTTTAAACAGAAATTTGATGAGTTGAACATGTTGGTGGATGGAGCCGAGCCGAGCATTACGGTGCCACCTCGTTGGGTAATTTACCCTGCCTTCATCTCCACTGCAGTATCAACAATACCGCTCTCCTCCTCTCGTGTCTGTGATCAGCCCACGACCGGCATATGGATATTTCTTGAGGGATTTGCATGGAAACACCCTACCGTTATTTACAGCATTCAAAAGTGACGTCATTGCTACTTGTTCAGATAAGATTGATTACGTTGTCGACTATTGGCTAAGCATTTATAAGGAAAAACTTGTTTTTGCTGTAAGACTGTTTGAACAAGGACAGTTATATTCACTGTACCTGTCAATTTTCATGCTTCTAACGAATGCAGCCAAAGTGGATGCTTGTTGAGGTGATGCCCGCGTGGTGAATTATCGTGAACAGTACGATTATTTATAGCATCTACGGACAGAATGCGGACGTACATCACGCTGACATGTTAAAGTACAAACGTTACACGGGTCGCAAACAATAAAGAGAACATGGGCCTCGAGGCGAGCATGGCGATATTCATCTATTTGGAAACATATACAGAAATCCACTGAAGGTGTATATGCACGAGTTTCGTTGCATGCTTTAGGATGTGGGACGCAGTGTTTTATGCAAAGATTCTATCACATCTAGAATATTGTCAACGTACATTAAGGTGAAGAAATCGTTGTGTACTGTTTCTGGATGGCGAACGCAGCAGAGTTTATGTGTAACGTAGATTAACATTACAATTCAATATTCGTAGTACACCAATATTATAAGCTGCATACTAAATGAAGATTGAATTACAATAATTTGAATGAAATTACTGTAGTCTGTCAGGCTTATGGTCATTCTAAATCATGATCGATTTGCTGGGCTGCGACAAATCAGGTTTTACTTATACAGAAAGGGTAAAATATACATATACATATATATATGTTTTCGTCTACAAGAAATACGGATTATTAGCAAGAGATGATAACGGAGGAAAAAGTGGGAAGGAGAGGGGTGTTAAAGAGTGTTGGGGGGGATGAGTGTGGGGGGGGGAGTGGTGCTGTAGTACACTGGTGGAGTTATAACCCACGCCAGAGCACACCAGTGGAGTTATAACCCACGCTGCACCACACCGGTGGAGTTATAACCCACGCTGCAGCACACCGGTGGAGTTATAACCCACGCCAGAGCACACCGGTGGAGTTATAACTCACGCTGCAGCACACCGGTGGAGTTATAACCCACGCCAGAGCACACCGGTGGAGTTATAACCCACGCTGCAGCACACCGGTGGAGTTATAACTCACGCTGCAGCACACCGGTGGAGTTATAACCCACGCCAGAGCACACCGGTGGAGTTATAACCCACGCTGCAGCACACCGGTGGAGTTATAACCCACGCTGCAGCACACCGGTGGAGTGATAACCCACGCTGTAGCACACTGAGCGGACCGTAGTGTCACGTGTACGGTATTCAGATTGTATACAATGATCATTACTATTAATAACGAATAATCTCTCAACAGCCTGCCTAGTCAGGAACTAGGCATATTGGTGACTCAAGTGTATCTACAGCTACAGAAAGATACGCGGGTGAGAAGAGGGTGGAAGTCTCGCGAGATGCTCCGTCAAAATCACGGCAGCTTGATGAGATTATAGCCACCAGTATGCAGTTGGGAGGATCATTTTAACTATCATTTCATCTAAGAGACGATCTGGTATAGGGTTTGAGCTTTTAGCTCTACAGGAACACTATTGTATTCCCCGCCACGACTTATGCATAAGTAATTTCATTCGATCTAACAGAGCTAGGTCCCCTGTTTCGCTACAGGGCAGATGATGGGAGTGGCTGTGTCGTCAACTGTCGCTCACTTCTCACATTGTTCACAATATTTCAGAAGACCCGAAGTGATATTATCAACTAACGTCTTCTGATGCGACAAGAAGAACGACAGCTGGTTTAGACATAGTCAACCTTTCATAAAAAGGTCATGGCTTGATTAATGTGCAAGAATTGCATAAAATTCAACACATTGTAAACGCATCTATTGTTAGTTTATAACCAATGACGTTGTGTCGCAGACAGACTATTAGACGCTACATATGTAAACAGAAGTTATGATTGACAGGGTGTGGGCCGGTGGATTTGAGTGGATGGGGTGGGGATAAGGTTGACTTAAATGCGGTGTGTGGACAGGGCAGTATCTGACCTAGGGCGGAGGAGTCAGGGGGTTGTAGGATGGTGGGGACACGGCAATACAGGACGCGTACGAAAGCAGGTGAGGGTTAATTGCTTCCGTGGGGTTAAACCACGCGTACAATAGGGGGTGGGGTGGGGTAGGATGGTGGGACGTGAGCGAGTTACAAACGTACGAAATAGGTGGGTTAATTGCTGGGGAGTGGGGACGGATGCAGTTAAGCAGTCACATAGGTGACGAGAGGTGCGGGCCTGAGTGGAGTGAGATGCAGAGAGCACATCGACGCTGAAGGTTTGGAGGCGCGGGCCTAGTGAGGATGGGTAAAGAGAGTAACCCATCTGGTTGTGAGGGAGAAGCAACGTAAACTACTTGATTGAGAAAGAGAGCTTGAGGATGTGGTTTGGACCAGTTTATGTAACCTACCCTACCACTCCCCCCCCACACCCCCCCTACCCCACAATCTACTCCCCCAGCACAACCCCCCTCACCCCCTGGCCGTAACTATCTGTTCCCCCCATCTACTCCCCCAGCACAACCTCTCATAACGCCACATAAACAACCAATCACACCTGGCCAATAAACGACCAGTTAGCTTTTTTTTTACCCACGTCCTCACGCAGGTAACGCACGCCCGCTAATGATGAGGTAACTCCAGCTGCCGTCATGTGTATCCCACCAGCGAGCTGCTGCGCGGGTGGTAGGACAACGCCAGGCTTAGGTGGCTACCAACTTCCGTCTGGTACGGTGCTCAAGGGGTAATGGCTGCACCGCTATGGCGCGAAGAGCTGTACGTCGGAGATTAACTGGATGGGTGTGCTAATTACTATGAGTAATGTATATATATATACATATATACATATACATATATATATGTCATATATATATATATATATATATATATATATATATATATATATATATATATATATATATATATATATATATATATATATATATATATATATATATATATATATATATATACATATATATATATATATATATATATATATATATATATATATATATGTATATATATATTCCGTCATAAGCCCACGAATCTCTAGTTGTCGCTGCGACTAACAACATGAGCATCACACATACCTACCCCGGCCTCGCGCCCCTTCACTGAAGCGTTGTCGTTGGGGTGAAGAAGAATACACCTTAATTCGCAGTAACTCGGCTGATTCGTTTATTGTACAACATATTTTGGAATATTTTTCGATGCATTCGCAGACACGGCGCAGGCGTCGAAGGGCTTCGTCTTTGAAGTAACAATCATGGGGTGATATACTAATGTGACTCTGCAGTGGGGATTTTATCCATCAGTCGCCGTAATCAACAATGCTAAGCTCTGATCATTAGAATAGCTTTGTAAAAAATAACAGCGTTTCAATTTTCCCTTACAAGGAGATCAGGTTGAGGTCGACATCCGATAAGTTCAAATTTTCCCTTACAAGGAGATCAGGTTGAGGTCGATGATCCGATAAGATCAAGCAGCCGCGGTCGTTGTAGCTGCGGGTTCGAATTGAACAAGAATCTAAGTCAGGACTTGCTGGCCTTGGGGAGAATTGGGCGTGATAACCTTATTAAGCTGTGTTTCCATTCAGCTCAGGTAATACGTAACATGGATAGCTCGTGTTGATGATTTCAGGAGTAAGTATCCGAATGAGAAGTGAGTTTGAGCACTGAGACTAGAGGCAAGGATTCAACACGCGCCTTCACACGTCAACAAACATCACTCAAACCAGGTGACTTCCAGCAGATAAAATCTCGCTCTGCTCAGCGAGATCTGTAGAGTAACAAGCGATAAAAAAGTAAACATCTAAGGAAGATCAAAGCTGAAGAAGAATGAGGAAAGCAGGGATTGTACGAATGCGAGAGAAAGCTGATGTTGGTTTTATAGTACGCTGGTGAGCGGTGGTGAGACAAATGAACCGATGATGTGTTGTTATCACACGCGCTACTGACGCAACGAGAACGCGGAATACGTCATCGGCGTCGTCAACGTTCAGCCTGCCGCCTGCTCTACACGCCAAGGGTGAATATTCAGGCGCTTAGGCTGGGCCACTATGATCCTATCATCAAGCTCGCTTGCTGCAGTTTTAAATATGATAATACTGTATACGACTTTGATGTTAGGAAACATGCTGGTCTGGTGCCGCGCCTATGGCGATCAAGTGGCCTGAAAATTCCAATGGAGATAAATGTTGAATATATATATATATATATATATATATATATATATATATATATATATATATATATATATATATATATATATATATATATATATATATATATATATATATATATATATATATATATATCTATATATATATATATATATATATATATATATATATATTGCATAAGGTTGAAGTCAAATAAAAACGCTTCTTGCTACAAACAGCTCAAAGGTCACGAGAACTCACGGATGGAACGCGGGTTCAATAGGTCAAAGTGGGACTGGGTCAAGGGTCATAATGATATGGGTGAGAGTTAACCATATACCCACTCCCACCCCAACGTTAATGGGTCGTAGGTCAGTGGAGAAGTCTCTGGGGAACGGTAACGGGTAACAGTAGACACGAAGCCCGGTTTGACATGTTATGGCCAATACATAAAGGCAGATGACGAGGTGGTTACAATATGAGACAAAGGCGATGTCGTCCCAAGTCTGAATGTCACCCTGACAACTGATTTAAGAAAATAACTGGTAGGGACGAGGCAGTAAAAGACTCATTGAGTCAAGAGCCAGTTGACTTACGACATGATGTGAGCCGTCAAGTGGACGCGACAGAAAGCGCTGGGCGTCTGGCGAGGGTTTAGGCTGGCTGTGGGGGTGTCCCGGGGGAGGTGGTCGCCAGGTGCGGAGACTAAATCAACTCTGTACTGGCTGGAAATCCGCTTCAAGTAGTGCTGCACATACACAAGCTTCCACTTCTGCCACAGACCATACAACCTCCCACCAGGTCAATTTATGAATCACTCTGCATAGCGGTATATAATAGGTGTATTGGACGGTATGATTCGTGATGCGCATAGCCAAAAGCACTCTCAACAACCAGAAATCCGCTCGGCAATACTCGGCAAATGCCAGAGCACAAGAAAAACTAACCCACTCGGCAATACTCGGCAAATCGAGGTACGGCGGATGAGTGAAGCGGATGTTTTCCCGCGTGAAGGGGATGAAAACGTGGAGCATCTCGGATTGCCTTCTCGTCAGCTCCGCCACTTAAAGCCAAAGGTGATTCGGCAATATTTGATCTTTGTAGCAACAGACCACTTGGAAGCGTCATCTTATAACACGCCGACAAAAACAGCGCGTAGTGCGCCGTGCTTCTCACTGCGCCGCGCCTGTGTTCGTTTTGCAACCGCCGCCAAGAGATGAGATCGGAGCCTCTTAGTCGCAATTATTGTTTGAAACTCACATCACGGCGCTTCACTCAAACGTACAGAGTTTATTTCCCTACAGCTAGTAGTTTTTGTTCAGCACATATACCCAGGTTTATGTGTTTTTTTTAAACATTTGGTATGTGGTAATATCCCACAAAAAGTATGATTACGAAACATTTCTACAGGAAGACGAAAATTAGGTCATGATGATTAAAAAGAATTGTCACCGAAAATACATCTTTAAGGCGTGGAATGCAGTCCATGTAACAGAGAGCAGTGTTTGAAATGTCTCATTAACTATGCCCAGTATGACAAGGTCGGGGATTATATTGAAAATTCACGCCAATACCATGTACAGCAATAAATAATAAGAGAAGTTTGATGCTAATGTGTTAGAAACGACTCGTCAAAAGAACTTTGCATACTTGGTTTGGTGTTAGAGGCATTCAGTCAATTGAGCAATGGGGACCGCCCGGGCCTACTGTAAACGCGCTATGTGCCAAAGGACAAGCAGTCTTGGATTCTCAATGCGACCGTTCCGAAAGAGTGCATTCGGTGTAAGCGTTCCATTTTACACAAGGAAAGTCTTGTACTTCCGCTAGCCATAAACAGCACCGGAGATTCATTCGTTCACAAGGCCTTTTTATGCGCGCAGTTAAATTTAAAGTGGCTGTATTAGCCGACAATGCCTCGGTTGCAACCAGACGACCCATGGATGGACGATAATGACGACATTCTCACGGCGCACTCGGGTCGAGTTTTATGATCATTATGATGTGGTCTTTATGACGCGCATGTATAGAATTTATGGTCACAGTAATAAGTTATTATTACAACTTGCATGGAGAGAGAGAGAGAGAGAGAGAGAGAGAGAGAGAGAGAGAGAGAGAGAGAGAGAGAGAGAGAGAGAGAGAGAGTGTGTGTGTGTGGGGTGGGGCATGCGATAGATAAGTATGCGTGAAGGTAACGTTTTAAAGGAAACAAAATGTTGATGACCGATGTGACAGATAAGCTATGTTTGACGACAGATAAGCTATGTTTGTCCACAGATAAGCTATATTTGACGACAGATAAGCTATGTTTGTCCACAGATAAGCTATATTTGACGACAGATAAGCTATGTTTGTCCACAGATAAGCTATATTTGACGACAGATAAGCTATGTTTGTTCACAGATAAGCTATATTTGACGACAGATAAGCTATGTTTGTCCACAGATAAGCTATGTTTGACGACAGATAATCTATGTTTGACGACAGATAAGCTATGATTTGCGACAGAAAATCTCTGTTTGACGATAGATAAGCCATATTCCACGACAGATAAGCTATATTTGACGACAGATAAGCTATGTTTGACGACAGATAAACTATGTTTGATGATAACAATGTTATGTTTGATCGAAGATGTGTTATGATAAATGCCAGTTATTCTTTGTTTTATGACAGATAAGCTGTTTTGATGACATATGTGCTATGTGTGATGACAGCAATGCTAAGTGTGGAGATCGATATAATGTGTACTTGATGCTGTAGGTGGATGTAGCAGGTGGATGTAGCAGGTAGATATAGAAGGTGAATATAGCAGGTGGATGCAGCAGGTGAATGTAGCAGGTGGATTTAGTAAGTGGATGTAGCAGGTTGATGTAGCAAGCGGTTGTAGAAGGTTGATGTAGCAGGTTGATGTAGCAGGTGAATGTAGCAAGTGGATGTAGTAGGAGGATGTAGCAGGTGGATGCAGCAGGTGAATGTAGCAGGAGGATGTAGCAAGTGGATGTAGCAGGTGGATGTAGCAGGTGGTTGTACAATGTTGATGTAGCATGTGGATGTAGCAGGTGGATGTAGCAAGTGGATGTAGCAGGTGGATGAAGCGAGTGAATGTAGCCGGTAGATGCAGCAGGTGGGTGTAGCAGGTGGATGTAGCAGGTGGATGTAGCAGGTGGATGTAGCAGGTGAATGTAGCAGGTGAATGTAGCAGGTGGATGTAGCAGGTGGATGTAGCAGGTGGTTGTACAATGTTGATGTAGCATGTGGATGTAGCAAGTGGATGTAGCAGGTGGATGTAGCGAGTGAATGTAGCCGGTGGATGCAGCAGGTGGATATAGCAGGTGGATGTAGCAAGTGGATGTAGAAAGTGGATGTAGCAGGTGGATGTAGCTGGTGGATGTAGCAGGTGGATGTAGCTGGTGAATGTAGCAGGTGGATGTAGCAGGTGAATGTAGCAGGTGGATGTAGCAGGTGGATGTAGCAGGTGGATGTAGCAGGTGGATGTAGCTGGTGAATGTAGCAGGTGGATGTAGCAGGTGAATGTAGCAGGTGGATGTAGCAGGTGGATGTAGCAGGTGAATGTAGCAGGTGGATGTAGCACGGAAACGTTATATGAATTGCACCAAATTGCGTCTTTATGAACCCCGCTCCGGAATCCATTTCCTTCCTAGCCGCTTTGATGAACTGCCTTCTCCTTACCTGTGGTCGGAGTGGTATGGGAGAAAGGTTAACCTTACTCATATTTAAAACAAATCTCTCAAGACAAAGAGCAAGACGAACGGCTGCTATCAACCCAAACAAGCCATCCATGCTTCACCAATGTAGCCCGAACCAGTCGAGGTGGTCGGAGACGAACAAACACCTCCATCATACAGACCGACAACCTTATCAAAGGACTTGACAAAACGCTCTTCTCGCCGTCCAACCTTCCAAGGGTCTTAAGGACTCAGCCGCTGTCTTTCCGCATATCAGCTCTAACACCAAACCCACCTCTTTTCTCATCCCTCCTACCACCCTACCTCTTCTTTCTCGACCTCCTCTGCTCTAAGCGCATTTACTACCTCCGCTCACTGTCTAGGAAGCACACTTGAGGCATTGGTACTCGTTTGTTGGGCACCGAGAGCTCTGTCAGGATCCATACCTCTAACTGAGTTACTGCAACAATTCACCACTAACAGACACCGCGGCATACAGTGACGCGTGGGTCGCATGGGGTCCTCTCGCTCACCTCAATCGCTTGTGGCCTATTTTGTCATCATTTCGCACATGGTTACCCAATTCATGACGGAATAAGGTTCATATTATCTGTGATATTCATCTGGCCCAACAGACGCATGAATAAGGCGCTGTTTTGTGGCGTACTTATAACGAACACACCAGGGCCAACATGGCCTCGGTTCAACGCTATCGTATCACCGAACATTGACAGGCATATTACGGCGTCCATCATAGCACGCAACCACTCAGGTACAAACGAACGGGGACACGTCAAAACGTGGCCAGCAATGTTTTCTATGCTCGGTTTGAACGTGATGGTCGGGGTGAGGTTGGGGGTGGGGTAGTAATGTATGGCGGTGGTACATGTGAAAGCACTAGTGCTTACGCGTCCCATGCGCATGCGTGAATGACGAGGCGTAGAACAAAGCGATTGTTGGCACCTGTACCTGCTACCGCGCATAGGTCGCTGCCAGATGACGGCACCTGTACCTATGATTTACATACGCCAATTACCGTTTGATGTTGAGACGGTGGAAATACCACCGCTAGGAGGCGGGCTCGGCCGGCATTCAGTCGCACAGCAGAGCATTAAAGAAGACACCTGTGTTACACGGACATCTGCTGATAAAGAATGCTTCTTTTTTAACTTGCCATTGATAAGATGATCTCATTCACTGATAAGATGATCTCATCCACTGATAAGATGACCTCATCCACTGATAAGATGATCTCATCCACTGATAAAAGCCGCTACTATCATTAACGTATACTCCCTATGACAGACACCATTACCGAGTTCCACAAGCGTCTGTTAAGGACAGTTTTTACTGACACATGAACAGCGGTTTAAAACAGAAGATTATCAATGCAAGAAAAACACAATCAATTCATCTGTCCTACCTGTGTTGCGTAAGTAGTGCAAATAGATATGTGATAGTCGCCTCGATCTCCGACGAATTATCAGCGGTATACGGAGCTGACCTGTATCAATGCATTTAAGAGATGTCCTGTTTTAATGCTGTGATACACGTACTGGTTCATCTATTCAGCAATATGTCCCGTATTAATCCTCAATCTCCAGCAATATGTCCCGTATCAATCCTCAATCACCATCAATATGTCCCGTATCAATCCTCAATCACCATCAATATGTCCCGTATCAATCCTCAATCACCATCAATATGTCCCGTGTCAATCCTCAATCTCCAGCAATATGTCCCGTATCAATCCTCAATCACTATCAATATGTCCCGTATCAACCCTCAAACCTCCAGCAATATGTCCCGTATCAATCCTCAATCTCCAGCAATATGTCCCGTATCAATCCTCAATCACCATCAATATGTCCCGTATCAATCCTCAATCACCATCAATATGCCCCGTATCAATCCTCAATCTCCAGCAATATGTCCCGTATCAACCCTCAATCTCAAGCAATATGTCCCGTATCAATACTCAATCACCATTAATATGTCCCGTATCAATCCTCAATCTCCAGCAATATGTCCCGTATCAATCCTCAATCTGTCGGATGCCACTGCTCTAACGAAGCCACAACCTAGTTGTCCTGCATCAATGCTTTAACGAGATGTCCTGCATCAATGCCTAAACGAGATGTCCTGTATCAATGCTCCAGCGAGATGTCCTGTATCAATGCTCCAGCGAGATATCCTGTATCAATGATATACAGTATTGAGATAACGACGTATCCTTTGTTAGCGATATGATCAGTGCCCTGTATCAATAATGCAACAGCGAATGTCCTGAATCAATGCTATAACGAGATGTCCTGATTAAATGCTATAACGAGATGTCCTGAATCAATGCTATAACGAGATGTCCTGTATCAATTGTATAACAGGCTGATGTCCTCTGCGTTAAAATGGTGCGCTATATGAACGATGTTCACGGACGCCTGTCTCCAGCCACGTCAGGCACACCCAGTGAATACTGCGTCTAGGTAGCAGCCTTTATAAGCACATAACACTCGCACTCCTCAAGACCCTCAAAACCTCCGCCTAAAAGATCAGTAGTCCACGAGTATCCTATGTCACAGCTTATCACTTAGAGAATCGCGTTATGAAAGCAGCAGACAAAACCTAGTGTAATATTCTTCCGCGCAGATAGCGATGATAGACGCGGATTTCACCAAGACGTCATAAGAACCGTTCTTTGTTGAGTCAAAGATGGGCAGTTAGGATTTGACGAGGCGGCTATCTGTCGAAGCCAGCGTAATTACTACAACGCCAGGTCAGTAAGAACGTCACCTGGAGTTACCAGATCACACGGAGAACTCAATTCTAATTCACTTCTTCGGCGCGAAGGCGACTCGGCGGCGTCGACTTTGTCCACACCAATAAAAAAACATAAAAATTCTGTTGCAAGTCGAATGCACATGCGCTTAAAATTCAGTTGTAACCTCGAGCAAGCTTCTCAATTGCTGACCTCCGGGGAGCGATAAAATGATTCATTCCGCGCAGGAAGAAGTGAGCGAGAGAGCCGACCGAGCAGCAATGGGCTGTTGAGGTGGTAGAAGCGCGGCTAAATCGCACTGCATGCCTTACGCCCGCCGACGTCTCCACGAACGAGAGCTCCCGACACGCGACGATAAATCACGCGAACAGACAGAGGGGCTGGGCTTGCCGTCGGGGGAGGGGGCGGAATGGGCAGAGGAGCGGGGCTGGGGTGGTACTCACCAAGATCCTACTTACCGGAGGTGGTGGAGGGAGGGGGTGGGGGGGGGGGGGGGGGGGTGGTTATGGTGCGGGGGGTCACCAAATCGTTATGTTATGTTGCCATAAATTGGGGTTCTGTTTAATTATTCTGGTGTCTGAGATTTTTCATTATTTGCTGACAAGAAATGAACTGAATCCTTGTAATGGAATGGCGTACTCAGTGACGAGGCTGGGGTGTACTGTTTTAATTAACGCGAGACGCCGTGTCCTGTGTGAGGAATATATCACATCAATCTACTTGTGTAAATATACTAGCGGTATTCAGTCTATAGAAGGTATTGTGTGTTTTGATGTTTAGCGCCACTTTGCTCATATCTCATGGCAGGCAGTAGCTGCCTCCTTCACGCTGCTACCACGCGCTCAATTTGTCAATATACCATCCTCTTGGTGCCATCGACCACAGCACTCCCAGGTGAGACATCTCACCACGCCGTCCGCCACCAAGCGGTGCTACCTGAGCTTCTCAGCGCTTTCTATTCCGTTTCCATATGCAGCGCGTTATGCGGCAAAAAGCAAGTTGCAGTACCCGGTTTGACGAGGTGCTCTAAGTATATACCTCCATAAACAATGGCTACCTACAATGGCGCGACAAAGTAAACCGGTGTGTGATGAGTGCACCCAACCAGGCGTCAGGTTCTTGGCTGCTGCTGCTGCTGCTGCTGCTGCTGCTGCTGCTGCTGTACGAGGCTTTTCCTGGTTATACAAGTCACTTATGGTACTGTTAATGAAGCGCTCTCTGAAGCACTACCCTGCCATCGTGGTTACAAGGCAGTCAGCTGCTGCAGCTGCGCCTGGCCATCAGTAAGCCTTATTGCACGAAGCTGATCTGCTTTTATCATCCCCTCCGCGCACCCACAAAACATAACATGCAATCTATCTTACTATAAGTAAGGCATAGTGTTTTCAGGCATTTGCTGCAATGCTATTTAACGAACTGATGGCGAGTGGAGCTTCTGGGCCGTTTACGACACCAGGGACAATGCGCGTCCAGTCTGACTCAGCTCTCGGAAGACCATCTCCGTCCCTGCACAGTGTCAATTTGTGTCCCACGTGATCGCCCAAATCCATGGACACACACAGCTTCAAATGCGAAAATACAGCTTAAATGAGAAGAACTATTGCGCACTCGATTTGGAACCGGAGAATAGTTATTTTAAAAAAAGAGATTATTTTCTCCTTAGATTCATGTCATCGCCTCGTACCTCTCCCGCGATGTACAGCCATAAAGTTAACATCTGATAACACCAACGCGTATCCATAGCAACCGAGGGAACACGAGGAAACCAGACGACTTTTAATGTCGACATTATGCAAATACGCCTTTCGAAAAAGACCAATAAGCGCGCCGTGAACCCCGACCCCGAAGACATAAACCCGAGGGGATGTGTCAAAGAGGCACAAAACGCCACTGATCTACGGCGTTGCACTGGCTGGCCACGGGGTGTGTGTCATCCTCGCGTCAAGCCCAGCCAAGCCGCAAACTAACCCTAAACAAAGATGACTTTCTGACCCCCGTTAAATGGGCGATCTAAGGGAGGTTCTTATCAAGGTCGAACTGAGAAATCCACGTATACTTGGTCGGTTAATGTGGTAATTCAATCTCCATTAATTGCTGAAGTCATTTTAGCCAGACTTAACGAGTTTACTCTCCAATGATATCTCACAATTTTCCTCTATGTAAACGGTTCACATCAATGTAGTGACTGACTTCAAATGTCTTAAATGTCCCACCAGGGAACTCAATATGCAATACGATTATTTCTATATCATTCAATTTTCCAAAACGAGGGATGTGTTTGGTTGTTGTTGTTCGGATGTTGTTGGGAGCGCATTGGATCATCACGTCACGGACAGGAGGATCAGTTAGGGCCTAATTGTTTTTCTAATATCTTGATCTTCAGCCAGAACCACCTCTGGGTGTTACGCTGCAACAGAGGCTGGGATGTTACTCCGCTGCTCCAGGTAGTGGCGCATGCGCTATGAAGCCCTTCCCGTGATACTAACAGAGGATGGCCGGGTTGTAGGCTATCTTTATCGAAAATGAGTCAGTCTAACTGTATATCTACAAAGGATGTCCAGACCAGATGTCAACCGCCCCAAATAAAAAATTAAACTATTTGAAACAATGAGCGCTTCGAGGGAGCGGTTGTCCTCTGCTGCAGGGTTGTATTTGAGCCAGGATGGTTGCGTCCTCCCAACGACGGGGCTGCCGGACGACGCGTCTTATATCGAAACTAACACGACGTCGCGTCAATGACGTATGTTAGACCTTGGAAATATCAGTTTCAACTGAGAAAAAAGAGCGAATCCTCTTGGATTCAATGACAAACGATGGGCAGCTGACACCGTCTGTCGATGTTAAGTCACCCGTGGGGTATCTGATGAGGTGGGGGGGGGGCGGGGATTAGAAACACTGACTGGTATTAATTAATGAGCCACATTGCTGTATAAAAACAAATCGCCGAAACACTCTTACCTCTAAATGTCGTGCTCAAAGGGAGTCGAATTTCAGAGAGTTGTCTTTGGAGCAATCGCTGGCACTAGCTGTAGTATCCCGCTTGCCCACCAGTATCTCGCTCTAAACGCGCCAAATGACTCATTGAGTACACGAAAAGTACTGAAAATTTGCATCTACCCATAAAATACACGATGAATTGTTAAATCAGGACCCTCACTGTCATCATATGAAGGCGGACCGCCAGCGAAGGTCACAGGTTTCAAGTTCGGTCAGCGCAGGTTTTTATAGCGAAACTGGCTGGTATCAATTTAAGGAAGCGATTTGGCGATGGGAAATGGACGGAACAAACGGGGGCGTAGATCAGCGGGAAGGACAGGCCAGTCTCGCCTCATCGCATGCCACAAGGGCCGTCTATAGTGAGTCAGATGCGGCCAGGCCGATAATACGCTTCCATAACAAATCCTCTATATCATAGCCTGCTGTCTCTGAGCTGACCGGTTGTAATTCATGTCTATTATGGGCAGCTAAAAGAAACAGCTTGTCTGAACCGGAAGTGGTTTTACTTGGTTGATATATAAATTCAACGTGCTGTGAATGATCACATCTGTGTGCGGATGATGCTGGGCGAAAGGGGTGGCAGGGTGGGAGGGAGGGATGGGGGTACATATAATGTTGTTGGTCCAGGAGATGTGCAAATATGATTGCATATCGAAGGTAAAATTGAAAGGGCCTGTATGTAAGTGATACATATATGTGGCAACAAGAAAAACAGAGCGTGCTGTCACATAACGTCACGGTAGTGACTTGACATTAAGTTCAAATCAATCAAATACCGACCTCAATAACATAGCCTGTCACTTTGTACTTCCTCTTTAATGTACAAACGCTGTATGGCAGACATATTGTCGATCTTAATCTATAATTATACTAAAATAAATGCGTAATTCGCATACCTGTGTTTGGCGAATACCTCGTTGCGTATGTAGACATCCAGGGTCTACTTTTCTAGTGAATTGTATTTATTGTGGGATGCCTGCAGTCGCAAAATAACTGATTTCTTAATAACTAATAACTTATATTCTCTATTTGGCATATGTGGTTAGTTTTGAAAAATTGTATTCAATTGCCAAAAATAATACACGCGACTCTTGCAACCATGCTTCTGTTCTCCGAGTCTGTTTGGTTCGTATCATTCCGAGCGAAATCGGTAACTCAACCATGCGACTAAGAGAAACAGTAAGACTGGAACATCAAACGAACTATACAATAGCAACATAACGTCAAAGATAATTGGCCGGTTATTAAAAAAACATATTTTATTCGTTGAAATTGGCAGGTAACATGAACAAAAATGATCGACTCGGTTGCCAAAATCAACACAAAAGACAAGATGTGAAGCTGTTACTAAAAACCGTCATTTCTCGCAAGAACTGAGCAGCAAAACTTAGCTAATTGCCATAATTATGCGAAGTCCATATCTAGTTCGCTTCCTGCATCGCCTCGTTATGGGCTTTGTCTGTGCAGATCACGTGACTCGAGCGCAATAAAACATAGAAGTTCAATTTACCCGCTGACTCGGTGTTATCCTGGTGTATATGAGGCTCTTTAAGTACGACGATTCAAAAGTAGGGAAAGGAAATCTAATGTATCTTCATTAGCCTGGTGAGTGATGCAATAAAACACCTGATTGTATTCGCTGATTCAGTCAGGAAATATTATAGCTACCAGGTTGCAATGGACAGGTTAAGTGCGACGAGCTCTGATGTAAAGCCGTATTAAAACGAGTGCCTTGTTCTCCCGAGAGGGCACAGAGCTGATATCAAATTCATTTCGTTTATTGAGATTGATGATCCGTAGGGGTGCCCGGATGTATTACGCTATTGTGACGTCACAACAAAAGATGGCTCCATCACAAGCAGCGATTCTTTCCATGATTCCTTCTCTTTAATCCCTTCTTCATTTCGCAGTATTCGAAATAATCTCACACAAGTCATAATTCATGACGCCTCAACCCGACCGTCAGTTAACTTTAACATGTACCCACTATTCGCATTGCAATCGTCCATAGTTATTTATCGCTATAACCATCTGTTTCTTCACTTGACAGAATTGAAAATAAAGAAAAGTCAGCGAATAAGCGAACATTACCGACGTTTCTTCAACCTAAACCTATTTTGTTCCTGATTGAGAGTTTAAGATCTTATATCAACCAATGAATATTTGGTGATGTTAGTGACTACCGCCATTTCAAAGCACTTAAAGTAATATCCAGCTGTTTACCATTCTGCTCATTCAATCATTCGATCCGCGGAGTAGCTGACCAGTGAAAGGCGGGCCATGACAGCTGACTGGTGTATGTCACGTGACCTTAACCCCTCTCCTTATTTGGCATCTCGTTTATATTCATTGCCTCACATTAAACTTACAGATCAGGATGGTCAAACTGAAGACAAAGACGCTAGGTTTGGAATAACCAGACTTCCATTTAGTTCCGGTCGTTACCAAATAGAGCTCCTCTGTCTGGACCATGAGGGCAGCCGATGAAACCCGCTTAGTATATGCAAGGCAAATTGTATAGCCTCAAAAATAAAACAACATTCTTGCGCTTTGTAGAAAGGTATCATTCTTTTTTTACGACAGCGATGATAACGTGAGTGGCGTTATCTGCTGTGAGTCAGTGCGTGATGACAGATGACGTGGTACGCGGTTGGTTCAGTCCAAATTTAAGAAATGTTGGCCAAAAATCCATTAATGCCAAAGAGAAGATTGATTTTACTCTGTTATGATATCGTTATCCATTGTACATCCTTAATTCTGTTGTATTTTTAAAATATACCCCACTATACCGCGATCCGTGACCCCCCCCCCCCCCCCCCACCCACTCCATCACTCGTTCGTACAGCAGTAAGTGGGTGTAGAATGGTTCATTGACACATCATGGTATCACGGCCAAAACACACGCTCCAATGTGAAGACTAGTGTATCCGTGCGCATAATGTTCTCAGCTTTTTAACTATCCAGTTGTTAAAATGATGATTTTTTAAAGGTTATGCGGATTTTAGAGAAACAAGTGTATTTTAAGTCTTCTTGAATCCCAACATTTGTATATTCAGGAAGGCCTAAAGCAGTCAAAAGTGTTATGACAATGTGTAATCATTCTTTGACAAATTGCCTAAACTAGCCTATGCCATTCATGTGGCATGCAGAAAGTACCTGGCAAAATTCCGTGGGGTGTCAAAATGACCATGAAAGTAGAGGCTTTCTGATAGGAGAATCGTCAAAGTGTACGGACATGAATGAAAGCATGAATTTACGGAAGGATGTGATTACGGTCAACTTTGACGATGCAATTTAGGAAACTTCTGGTCAAAAACATTGAAAATTGAGCTCACTTTTATACTCTTCAGCCAAATAAATGTAAAAAAGACATATGTTGTAGTATTATGGGTTCGGCATTGTGAAATTGGCCAAAAAATAGGAAAATTGGTAAGCGTCTCGGAAAAACGAAATGAACCAACCGAATTCTACCATAATTCAGACTGATCTTATCCAACTATTTCATATCATGTGCAGACACCGTTTTTATTGTGACTGCTAGGAAAAAATACTTATTTGCTCACCCCACGTAATATAAGACAGCTGTTGCAGCGCGGAGCTCGTGAGGTGAGTGGTGTATTTGTTGGACGTTTGTCTGGTGAGGCGCGATTGACGATTGCTGGCAACTACACACGCTTGTCCATCATACACCACACCCCATAGCTCGGTATACCAGATCATAATTGCACTTGAATTAGTTGTTCATTAGTTGTTCATTCTTGGATCAACCCCTGATTTGGTCTCATGTCTTGTGATGCACGGCCAGCGGACCTGCTGCTGGCACGTTTGACGTCACCAGCGCTGAGGATGTCGACAACTGGGCCTCTACCCTGGGAATGTGTCACATCGGCAAGCAGCTATCCATCATGGTCCATAGACATTCCTCTCACAGCCCAGCGGGCGCTGCTAGCTTGTGTTGACAGCGCAGTAACGCTCTCTCCATCAGCTTCCCCGGGTGTTTACCGTGTTTTCGTGTGTTTACCGTGTTGTCGGTTTGTAGGTAACCGATGGGACACGGCTATCGATGGACATAACGTATCGCCACAAATAACCACAATATTGCATAGCATTCGACCTCTACAAGTCACTGTATGAGTGCTGCCAATGAGTACTGCCAATGAGTGCTACCATTTAGTGATTCCAATGAATGCTTCCAATGAATACTTCCTCTAATGCTGCCAATTAGTGCTACCAATGACTTCTTCCAATGAAAGCTTCAAATAGATGCTTCCAATGAATGCTCCACATGAGTTTCTACCAATGACTTCTTCCAATGCATGCTTCCATTAAATGCTACCAATGAATGCTGCCAATGAGAGCTTCCAATGAATGCTTCCAATAGATGCTTCCAATGAATGCTTTATATGAGTTTCTACCGATGACTTCTTCCAATGAATGCTACCAATGAGTGTTTCCAATAAATGCTGCCAATGAGTGCTACCTATGAGTGCTTCCAATAAATGCTGCCAATGAGTGCTACCAATGAGTGCTTCCAATAAATGCGGCCAATGTGTGCTACCAATTAGAGCTTCCATTGAATGCTACCAATGAATGCTACAAATGACTCCTAGCAATGAGTGCTGCCAATGAGTGCTGCCAATAAGGGCTACCAATAAGTGCTACCAATAAGTGCTACCAATGAGTGCTATATTGAGCAACCAATGAATGCTACCAATAAGCCGCCTATGCCGTGCTACAAACGAGCCGTCCATGGGCCATCGCTGAGTGCTAGCGCTCGCGGCGATTTAGCAGGGAATCTCATCAGTTACCATGTCTCAATTGGACAAATCAATACAATCATATGAAAATTGGGGCTGTTGAAACAGGTATCCACCAAACACATAAAGTGTTCCTCGCGTGGAAGAATGCTGTAGCTGTGGGTTAAGTGCGCATGTGCTCCGTGTTATCGGGTTAAATATTGACCCCCGGGTCATAAAATACCACATAAATTCTCCAACAGGCTCAACTAGAGGTCAGCGATCCACCATCACCACGACCTGCGCGAGCCATTGCTGGTCAGCTTTTATCTGCGCAATGACCTGACATCGCTTTGTTTTACGACGCTATAAACTCACGGTGTTGCCAATGCAGACGGTATTTTCCGTCGATAGAAAGGGAAAGGAAGCCGGTCCCGTCCAGCAGTCCATCTATGACATGTTCTCGTCAATGTCAGTCAGAACAGATAACTATAGAGAAAGGTGATTTAATGTGTCACCGATCTTGACCAATTTCATCCACTGTCGAATGAAGCGTATCCTGCCACTGTTTCAACCGCTATTAAATACAGAGAGTTTATTTTGAGTTAAGAGTCACAGAACGCGAGAACAATATTGACGCTACAAGCGGTAACGCTAGAGCCGATACGGCGATCGTATCATTACGACTTCATCGGGAGGATTTAAGATGTAACTGATCGATGTTAAGGGTGCTGTGTCAAATATTCGCAAATGGGGTTGGTTCAGGTTGAGGTCACAAGGTGTGTGATGTTATAGCAGCGTGGGCTGCTGGCGCTGCAGACTCTGCTGGCATGGCGCTGTCAATGCTACATAATCCGTCACCACAAATCTCATATAAAAGATGCCCTCGCTTGCCCTGCGATAATTTCGGCATGAAGATGAAATGTGAGTTGTTGAGGTCGAGTGAATAAAGGTCAATAACACTCACAGGTATCATGCCCTGATACAGGTTATACACCTCAAAATCGCTAAGATCACTGCTAGATCACCCAGGTAAACCGACTCCAACATCGCTAAGATCACTGCTAGATCACACAGGTAAACCGACTCCAACATCGCTAAGATCACTGCTAGATCACACAGGTAAACTGACTGCAACATCGCTGAGACCATCGCTAGATCACCCAGGTAAACTGACTGCAACATCGCTGAGACCATCGCTAGATCACCCAGGTAAACTGACTGCAACATCGCTGAGACCATCGCTAGATCACACAGGTAAACTGACTTCAACATCGCTGAGACCATCGCTAGATCACCCAGGTAAACCGAACCCAACATCGCTAAGATCACTGCTAGATCACTTAGGTAAACCGACTCCTACATTGCTAGGATCACCGCTAGATCACCCACGTAAACCGACTTCACCATCGCTAAGATCACTGCTAGATCACCTAGGTAAACCGACTCTAACATCGCGGAGATCACTGCTAGATCACCCAGGTAAACCGACTCTAACATCGCGGAGATCACCGCTAGATCACCCAGGTAAACCGACTCCTATATCGCTGAGATCACCGCTAGATCACTGAGGTAAACTGATTCCAACATCGCTAAGATCACTGCTAGATCACACAGGTAAACCGACTCCAACATCGCTGAGATCACCGCTAGATCACCTAGGTAAACCGACTCTAACATCGCTAAGATCACTGCTAGATCACCTAGGTAAACCGACTCTAACATTGCTAAGATCACTGCTAGATCAACCAGGTAAACTGACTTCAACATCGCTGAGACCATCGCTAGATCACACAGGTAAACTGACTTCAACATCGCTGAGACCATCGCTAGATCACCCAGGTAAACCGACCCCAACATCGCTAAGATCACTGCTAGATCACTGAGGTAAACTGACTCCTACATCGCTAGGATCACCGCTAGATCACCCAGGTAAACCGACCCCAACATCGCTAGATCACTGCTAGATCGAAGGTAAACTGACCCTGAACATCGCAACATCGCTAGATCACCCACGTAAATCACAACATCGCTAGATCACTGTTAGATCACCGAAGTAAACTGACTCCAACATCGCTAAGATCACCGCTAGATCACCCAGGTAAACCGACTCGCTGAGACATCGCTAGGATCACCGCTAGATCACCGAAGTAAACTGACTGAAACATCGCTAAGATCACCGCTAGTTCACCCACGTAAACCGACCCCAACACCGCTAGGATCACCGCTAGATCACCGAAGTAAACTGACTGCAACATCGCTAAGATCACTGCTAGATCACCCGTAAAACCGACTCCTACATCGCTAGGATCACTGCTAGATCACCCACGTAAACCGACTCCTACACCGCTAGGATCACCGCTAGATCACCCAGGTAAACTGACTGCAACATCGCTAAGATCACCGCTAGATCACCGAAGTAAACTGACTCCAACATCGCTAAGATCACCGCTAGATCACACTAGATCACCCTGAGGTAGAACCTAGGTTCCAACTCGCTCACTGCTAGATCACCTAGGTAAACCGACTCTAACATTGCTAAGATCACTGCTAGATCACCCAGGTAAACTGACTGCAACATCGCTGAGACCATCGCTAGATCACACTAACTGATCAACATCGCTGACCATTAGATCACCCAGGTAAACCGACTAGATCACTGAGGTAAACTGACTCCTACATCGCTAGATCACCGCTAGCTAAACCGACTTCAACATCGCTAAGATCACTGCTAGATCACCCAGGTAAACCGACTCTAACATCGCTAAGATCACTGCTAGATCACCTAGGTAAACCGACTCCAACATCGCTAAGATCACTGATCACCCAGGTAAACCGAGTGAGATCACTCATCACTGAGGTAAAAATTCCGACATCCAACATCGGTAAGATCACCGCTCGATCACCCAGGTAAACCGACTCCAACATCGCTAAGATCACCGCTCGATCACCCAGGTAAACCGATTCCCACATCGCTAGGATCACAGCTAGATCACACAGGTGAAATGACTCCATCATAGGCAAAACTAAACATCCAGTGGAAATCGCCTGTTAAAGTATTTACAATATCACTTAGGCTAGCCGCGAGCACACGTGCATCTAAGATTGTGTTTTAATTAAATTCAATCACCTTACAAATTCTTACCTTACAATCAAGTCTTTCTTGGCCACCCATTCTATCGCCCGAGAAAACTGTCACGGAGATAGGCGAGACTGGTTCCAGATGCGCCATAAACCTCCAACATTAACAACTTAAGACAGAACATTTTAATAACCCCCCAAAAAGTTTTATTTTCTTAAAAATACTTGAGCAAGTTAGCGGTGTGAGAGTGCAAGGTACTTGAGATAGTGCAAGTGACAGCGAGCTCATCTGCGCTTGTTAGGATCCAGATGGAGGGCCTCGGCGGCAAGCCGAGGACAAGGAGGCCTCCTACTTCTGGTCGAGTCGTAAAGGAGAGACTGATGTCTGCTTGGAGGGTAAGTTAGTGTGTTTTAGGTGCAGTGCGCTACACAATACCCATGGAGGTTGGTTAGAGGAAGGAATGTCGCCCGTGGCTCGCCTTTGTAGGGAACTCTTATGTACGGTTGTTTGTATGCAAAAGTTGTATCACAAAAAGCCAATCCCGCATGGTGTGTTTGCTTGAAATTGAAATGATCAGTAAAAGCAAACGATCTCTTCCAATGATCGGGCTTTTCTGTCATGAGGCCACTTAACAAGTCAATAATCAGTGTTTGAACATCTGTTTGCCTACATGTCTAGACGCACATAACATCTGCGTTTAACTGCAGCATACAAGTGATGGAAGTCACGTGTCTTTATTCTGCAGGTGCATACAGAGGTTGCTGATATACCCCAATTCACCAGGGAGCGTCACGCGCCCAGCTCGACCAGTGGTTGATGACCCCAACTCACCGGGGAGTGTCACGCGCCCAGCTCGACCAGTGGTTGATGATACCCCAATTCACCGGGGAGCGTCACGCGCCCAGCTCGACCAGTGGTTGATGATATACCCCAATTCACCGGGGAGCGTCACGCGCCCAGCTCGACCAGTGGTTGATGATATACCCCAATTCACCGGGGAGCGTCACGCGCCCAGCTCGACCAGTGGTTGATGATATACCCCAACTCACCGGGGAGCGTCACGCGCCCAGCTCGACCAGTGGTTGATGATAGACCCCAACTCACCGGGGAGCGTCACGCGCCCAGCTCGACCAGTGGTTGATGATATACCCCAACTCACCGGGGAGCGTCACGCGCCCAGCTCGACCAGTGGTTGATGACCCCAACTCACCGGGGGATCACGCGCCCAGCTCGACCAGTGGTTGATGACCCCAATTCACCGGGGAGCGTCACGCGCCCAGCTCGACCAGTGGTTGATGATATACCCCAATTCACCAGGGAGCGTCACGCGCCCAGCTCGACCAGTGGTTGATCGACCCCAATTCACCGGGGAGCGTCACGCGCCCCCAGCTCGACCAGTGGTTGATATACCCCAACTCACCGGGGAGCGTCACGCGCCCAGCTCGACCAGTGGTTGATGACCCCAGCTCACCGGGGAGTGTCACGCGCCCAGCTCGACCAGTGGTTGATGACCCCAACTCACCGGGGAGCGTCACGCGCCCAGCTCGACCAGTGGTTGATGATATACCCCAACTCACCGGGGAGCGTCACGCGCCCAGCTCGACCAGTGGTTGATGACCCCAACTCGACCAGGCTCATTAAATCTCCTCCGTTAGTTGGTCAGCTCAGCTACACGTGAGGTGGTCAGTGACTGGCATGTGGACGTATCGTGTGTGAAGCTGTCTTGCCTGTTCCTGAAGTTAACAGAATGTTCTACGGTTTAGGCCTAATGCAGGGCGTGACTTCAAATCGAGTCGCTGCTGTTCTGATCGTCTTACCATAAACACCTGGGGGCCATTCATTGGTACGGCAACCCCTTTTGGGTATACTCGTAAGTGTATAGCCCAGGATACGATGATGCTTCGACCGACCCCGCCCCCTTACCATCTCCCTTACCCAGTTACTCACGCCTTGAAATATACTGGGCACGGGTGGGGGGTGCGGGGGGGCTGGGGGCAGTAGCGGAGGAGGTGAGGGGGGGGGGGGGTGTCAGAGAGCCACTCCTTCCCGCGCCATCCAGTAATATTGCCCCAGTTCAAATTCACAAATGGTTTTATGGTGTGCTTTCAGCGTTTAATGGTTCGTCGTAAAAATGAGGAGAGGGCAAACTGTCTCTTGTCTGCAAGTTGCTCATAGAGGGCGATGATGGAAGCAGATGTGTTATAGTCCATAAAAAGTCTGAGGTCGCATGGGGGCAGTTGATGCTGGATGGTCCAATGCCTCGGAATATCTCGTAAGCAGGCTGATCCGAGCTTCAATCAGAGCCGTGTTTCTGTCGAGAGAGCTGCCGTGATTTGGTCATTAGAATGAGCTCTCGTTTTTATCTTGGTGTTCATCACGATTCACGCTGCTTCTTAACGTGGCTTGAGTCATCAGTGGTTCCCATGGACTGTTCAATTCGCCTCTTCTATGCTTAAATTTCACGGGAAGTGATATAACAAGAGACTCTTCAAAATATTCGGCAGCTGCACAATCTAAATATCTTAGTTTGAAAATAATTTGGAATGATTTGATAGAATAATTACTAGTCTACTCGTTTGCTGTCTAGATATTAACTGACCACAAACACAGCGCCCAACAGCTTGCGCTTATTTGCGCTTCGAATACTGTGTAGGTTCGAGCCTCTCGGATCTGCCATCTTCTACATGCTGTTTGTGTTATTTGCGATCAAGCACGTGATTTATAAGCTGCGTCTTGTGTATGATGTGGCCTGACTCGGAACGATGAGATTGCCCATGAGCGTGTACACGAGGCACACATCATCAGCGGGGATGTCGTTCGTGCCACATTGCCATTGTCTCTCCCAGCCTATTCTCCTCCATATGATGATTGCATGCGCTAGTTATTGCCGCAATGAGATCGACTCGTCGGCTGTAAACACCAGCGGCTGGCAGCAGTTCCTTGATGTCCTGCCAGACTAGCAAAGCTACTGTCTGTAATCACGAACGGGTCATATACGTGATGGAGACAACAATGATGAAATGTGATAATAAACTCAGGGCTTAATCATCGGGCAGGTAAACAAAAACAACGGCGTCGTACACTTAGTATACGTCATTAGGTTAATTACACTAACACGACGTGACCGGTAACACAATGTACGGTATACAGCATGCTATTAACGATAATACTGCATACGGTATACAGCATGCTATTTATAATAACACAATGTACGGTATACAGCATGCTATTTATAATAACACAATGTACGGTATACAGCATGCTATTTATTGTAACACAATGTACGGTATACAGCATGCTATTTATTGTAACACAATGTACGGTATACAGCATGCTATTTATTGTAACACAATGTACGGTATACAGCATGCTATTAACGATAATACTGCATACGGTATGCAGCATGCTATTTATAATAACACAATGTACGGTATACAGCATGCTATTTATTGTAACACAATGTACGGTATACAGCATGCTATTAACGATAATACTGCATACGGTATGCAGCATGCTATTTATAATAACACAATGTACGGTATACAGCATGCTATTTATAATAACACAATGTACGGTATACAGCATGCTATTTATTGTAACACAATGTACGGTATACAGCATGCTATTAACGATAATACTGCATACGGTATACAGCATGCTATTTATAATAACACAATGTACGGTATACAGCATGCTATTAACGATAATACTGCATACGGTATGCAGCATGCTATTTATAATAACACAATGTACGGTATACAGCATGCTATTTATAATAACACAATGTACGGTATACAGCATGCTATTTATTGTAACACAATGTACGGTATACAGCATGCTATTAACGATAATACTGCATACGGTATACAGCATGCTATTTATAATAACACAATGTACGGTATACAGCATGCTATTTATAATAACACAATGTACGGTATACAGCATGCTATTTATTGTAACACAATGTACGGTATACAGCATGCTATTAACGATAATACTGCATACGGTATACAGCATGCTATTTATATAATAACACAATGTACGGTATACAGCATGCTATTTATAATAACACAATGTACGGTATACAGCATGCTATTTATTGTAACACAATGTACGGTATACAGCATGCTATTAACGATAATACTGCATACGGTATACAGCATGCTATTAACGATAATACTGCATACGGTATACAGCATGCTATTTATAATAACACAATGTACGGTATACAGCATGCTATTTATAATAACACAATGTACGGTATACAGCATGCTATTTATTGTAACACAATGTACGGTATACAGCATGCTATTTATAATAACACAATGTACGGTATACAGCATGCTATTTATTGTAACACAATGTACGGATTGCAGTATGCTATTTATAATAACACAATGTACGGTATACAGCATGCTATTTATTGTAACACAATGTACGGATTGCAGTATGCTATTTATTGTAACACAATGTACGGTATACAGCATGCTATTTATTGTAACACAATGTACGGATTGCAGTATGCTATTTATTGTAACACAATGTACGGAATGCAGTATGCCATTAATCATAACACAATGTACGGAATGCAGTATGCTATTTATGATAACAAAATGTACGGATTACAGTATGCTATTTATAATGGTACAATGTACGGTATGCATTATGCCATTTATGAAAATATTATGTGCAGTATGCAATAGGCTATTTATGGTAACACGATGTAAGGCATGCAGTATGCTATCTATGGTTACACAATGTACGGTATGCAGTGTGCTATTTATGATAACACGATGTAAGGCATGCAGTATGCTATCTATGGTTACACAATGTACGGTATGCAGTGTGCTATTTATGATAACACGATGTAAGGCATGCAGTATGCTATCTATGGTTACACAATGTATGGAATGCAGTATGCTATCTATGGTTACACAATGTACGGAATACAGTATGCAATTTATGATAGTTTCACAGTGAACGTCGGCACTGTTTCTGGTCGCAGTGATGAAGATGAGACGTCAATTGAATGGTAACTAGAAAAAGGAGGTTTATTTCTGAATGTTGGGGTACGGATTCCGTATCCCGCAAGTCCGAATATATATATTACAAAACTGTGGTATGGAGTAACTCTGGTGATGTCCAGAGGCTACTGCTGAGCTGGAATTCCAAACTTCTATGTGCCGTACGGAGTTGGCCTTCCATCTAGGTCCGTACGACGGTGACTGTTTCGTTGCCCCAATGCTCAATGTGTTTTTAACTTCTGGGGACGGAGGTATTTATACAAATGTGTGGCGTCGTCAGTAAGCGTGGAGGTACAATCACCTTCAGCTTTAATTAAAGATCAAACGGGCTGATGTTAATTGTTATGTGAATTGCTGTTTATGATAGTACAATGCACGGTATGCTGTATGCTGTTTATGATAGTACGATGCACGGTATGCAGTATGCTGTTTATGATAGCACGATGTACGGTATGCAGTATGCTGTTTATGATAGTACAATGCACGGTATGCAGTATGCTGTTTATGATAGCACGATGTACGGTATGCTGTATGCTGTTTATGATAGTACAATGCACAGTATGCAGTATGCTGTTTATGGTAGTACAATGCACGGTATGCTGTATGCTGTTTATGATAGCACGATGTACGGTATGCAGTATGCTGTTTATGATAGTACAATGCACGGTATGCTGTATGCTATTTATGATAGTACAATGTACGGTATGCAGTATGCTGTTTATGATAGCACGATGCACGGTATGCAGTATGCTGTTTATGATAGTACAATGCACGGTATGCTGTATGCTGTTTATGATAGTACAATATACGGTATGCAGTATTATATTTATGGTAGTACAATGCGCGGTATGCAGTATCCTGTTTATGATAGTACAATGCACGGTATGCAGTATGCTGTTTATGATAGTACAATGCACGGTATGCTGTATGCTGTTTATGATAGTACAATATACGGTATGCAGTATTCTATTTATGGTAGTTCAATGCACGGTATGCAGTATGCTGTTTATGATAGCACGATGTACGGTATGCAGTATTCTATTTATGGTAGTACAATGCACGTTATGCAGTATGCTGTTTATGATAGTACAATGCACAGTATGCAGTATGCTGTTTATGATAGCACGATGTACGGTATGCAGTATGCTTTTATGATAGTACAATGCACGGTATGCAGTATGCTGTTTATGATAGTACAATGCACGGTATGCAGTATGCTGTTTATGATAGTACAATGCACGGTATGCTGTATGCTGTTTATGATAGTACAATATACGGTATGCAGTATTCTATTTATGGTAGTTCAATGCACGGTATGCAGTATGCTGTTTATGATAGCACGATGTACGGTATGCAGTATTCTATTTATGGTAGTACAATGCACGTTATGCAGTATGCTGTTTATGATAGTACAATGCACAGTATGCAGTATGCTGTTTATGATAGCACGATGTACGGTATGCAGTATGCTTTTTATGATAGTACAATGCACGGTATGCAGTATGCTGTTTATGATAGTACAATGCACGCTATGCTGTATGCTGTTTATGATAGTACAATGCACGGTATGCAGTATGCTGTTTATGATAGTACAATGCACGGTATGCAGTATGCTGTTTATGATAGTACAATGCACGGTATGCAGTATGCTGTTTATGATAGTACAATGCACGGCATGCTGTATGCTGCAGTATGGTGCTGTTTTATGATAGTACAATGCACGGTATGCTGTATGCTGTTTATGATAGTTACAATGCACGGTATGCAGTATGCTGTTTTTGTAGTACAATATGCAGTACAATGCACGGTATGCAGTATGCTGTTTATGATAGTACAATGCACGGTATGCAGTATGATAGTACAATGTTTATGATAGTACAATGCACGGTATGCTGTATGCTGTTTATGGTAGTACAATGCACGGTATGCAGTATGCTGTTTATGATAGTACAATGCACGGTATGCAGTATGCTGTTTATGATAGTACAATGCACGGTATGCAGTATGCTGTTTATGATAGTACAATGCACGGTATGCAGTATGTATGTTTATACGGTATGCAGTATTCTATTTATGGTAGTACAATGCACGGTATGCAGTATGCTGTTTATGATTCTATTTATGGTAGTACAATGCACGGTATGCAGTATGCTGTTTATGATAGCACGATGTACGGTATGCAGTATGCTATTTATGATAGTACAATGCACGGTATGCTGTATGCTGTTTATGATAGTACAATGCACGGTATGCAGTATGCTATTTATGATAGTACAATGCACGGTATGCAGTATGCTGTTTATGATAGTACAATGCACGGTATGCAGTATGCTGTTTATGATAGTACAATGCACGGTATGCAGTATGCTGTTTATGATAGTACAATGCACGGTATGCAGTATGCTGTTTATGATAGTACAATGCACGGTATGCAGTATGCTGTTTATGATTTACAATGCATATGCAGTACTGTTTATGATAGTACAATGCACGGTATGCAGTATGCTGTTTATGATAGTACAATGCACGGTATGCAGTATGCTGTTTATGATAGTACAATGCACGGTATGTATGCTGGTATGCACGGTATGCAGTATGCTTTTTATGATAGTACAATGCACGGTATGCAGTATGCTGTTTATGATAGTACAATGCGGTATGCAGTATGCTGTTTATGATAGTACAATGCACGGTATGCAGTATGCTGTTTATGATAGTACAATGCACGGTATGCAGTATGCTGTTTATGATAGTACAATGCATGCAGTATGCTGTTTATGATAGTACAATGCAGTATGCAGTATGCTGTTTATGATAGTACAATGCACGGTATGCAGTATGCTGTTAGTACAATGCACGGTATGCAGTATGCTGTACAATGCACGGTATGCAGTATGCTGTTTATGATAGTACAATGCACGGTATGCAGTATGCTGTTTATAGTACAATGCACGGTATGCAGCTGTTTATGATAGTACAATGCACGGTATGCAGTATGCTGTTTATGATAGTACAATGCACGGTATGCAGTATGCTGTTTATGATAGTACAATGCACGGTATGCTGTATGCTGTTTATGATAGTACAATGCACGGTATGCAGTATGCTGTTTATGGTAGTACAATGCACGGTATGCTGTATGCTGTTTATTTAGTGATAGTACAATGCATGGTAGTACAATGCACGGTATGTATGCTGTTTATGGTAGTACAATGCACGGTATGCAGTATGCTGTTTATGATAGTACAATGCACAGTATGCAGTATGCTGTTTATGATAGTACAATGCACAGTATGCTGTATGCTGTTTATGGTAGTACAATGCACGGTATGCAGTATGCTGTTTATGATAGTACAATGCACAGTATGCAGTATGCTGTTTATGATAGTACAATGCACAGTATGCTGTATGCTGTTTATGGTAGTACAATGCACGGTATGCAGTATGCTGTTTATGATAGCACGATGTACGGTATGCAGTATGCTTTTTATGATAGTACAATGCACGGTATGCAGTATGCTGTTTATGATAGTACAATGCACAATGCACGGTATTTATGAATAATAGGCAATGTAAGAGTAATCAGCGGATCTGCGACTGCAATCGATAATGCAGCCTCTTTACCCCAGGGTAATATGCTGTAAGCAGTGTACCATTCATTGTGCATTCCGTCAAGTAATCTCGCCAGTATTCAAACAGGCAATCGAGCAAAACGTCACAATATACGCTCTGCTGCTATTTGGACCAGTAAGTGCTGAATATTATATGTGACATAATGACGTCAATCGCACATGCTTGCTTCATGTACCATAGTAGTGGCAATAGCTGCAGTAGTTATAGTAATAGTAGTACAGTAGTAGTAGTAGTAGTAGTAGTAGTAGTAGTAGTAGTAGTAGTAGTAGTAGTAGTAGGATAAGTAGTATCATTAGTAGTAGTAGCAGCAGCAGAAGTAGTTGTAGTAGTAGCAGAAGTAGTAGTAGTAGAAGTAGTAGAAGTTAAAGTAGTATTACTGTTAGTAGTAGCAGCAGCGGCAGCAGCAATAGTTGTAGTAGTAGTAGTATCAAAGCACCGTTGGTCAATCAGCCATATTGTGTAGCAGCGATTTAATTTCTACTCATCGCCATAGCGTTATGAAAACTGACATTCGTGTCATAACGTTTGGTTGCGCAAAAAGCGAAACCTGGCTGATTCCGAAAGTCGAGACTGCGTGCAAACATACCAGTATGCCATAGGCAAGCAATCTGAACACCATAGCAGCATAAAAGAATAATTTTTTTTACACATGTAATTGCGCATGGCGTGACGGAAGTATCCCGTGCAGAGGTCTCATTACAATATATATATATATATATATATATATATATATATATATATATATATATATATATATATATATATATATATATATATATATATATATATATATATATATATATATATATATATATATATATATATATATATATATATATATATATTTATATATATTAATATATAAATATACAACTATGTGTGTGTGTGTGTGTGTAGGTGTTTGTGCGTAAGTGTGTAAATAATTCAGAATATGCATACAAATGGTTGAAGATAATTTCATACCTGTCAACTTGTAAGGTTTACCTTATTTCATATGGGAAATTCAATCTTTCGAATGGATACGCCGTACAATCAAACTTCATACGGGAAATCACAAAATTCACGATTATATTTTTCCAAATTGTCAAGTTTTTTACGTTTGACAGTCAGCTTTTTTCGTTTCCGGCGCGCACCGCATGTTTCGCTAGCCATTCAGAATATCTCGGCGGAGGAGAACGTAAAATTTGTATCGCATACCTTTGTATTGAAATTGTTACGTCAAGTTAATAAAAACAGCGGATGACAGAGCTTTTTATTATGTTGTTACCCTATAGAATATGTTTCGCGGCACGTGTAAGGTTTTTGGTAATTTAGTAAGGGAAATTGCCATGTTTAGTAAGGGCTGGCCTGTGTCGGGGTTGACAGCTATGTAATTTTATACAACTCTTTATAAAGCTACTAGACGATTGGTTTGTCGCAATTGGGAGGGCCACTTGTCGAAGTCATTATGTGTCATCAGGTGGTAATTAACAGTTGAATATCTGGCATTAAATGATGCATGTTGCATTATGCTATGGACAGAGCAATAATTACACATATAGCAGTTTAGTGCTGTGGGTATGGATATTTGATATGTGAGTGAACATAGCAGATTTTTGCATCATAGTTTGTATTACATTTTTAATTCGTGAAAGAGATACAGAACTTCTGAGGTGCTTACATATTGAGTTTGTATGAGCATTATATTTTTGTTTTGTCACTATACGAATGGATCTTTTTTTGTAGCTCCAACAATTTGTTAATGTGGAAATCCCACAACAAACTACCAATATATGTTGAATAAAATCATGTGAGATTATTGTTGATTCGAATGCCAAGAAAAGTAAAACAGATGTTAGCCTGTATGTGGAATTTTGGAATTAAATTTGGACCGGATGAGTGGATGTAAAAATAGATGTCTTGCAGGGCTGGATAAGTGGATGTTGTAAAAGACGTCTTACAGGACTGGATGAGTGGATGTTGTAAATGACGTCCTACAGGACTGGATGAGTGGATGTTGTAAATGACGTCCTGTAGAGCTGGATGAGTGGATGTTGTAAATGACGTCTTACATGACTGGATGAGTGGATGTAGTAAATGCCGTCCTGCAGGACTGGATGAGTGGATGTAGTAAATGACGTCCTGCAGGACTGGATGAGTGGATGTAGTAAATGACTTCCTGTAGAGCTAGATGAGTGGATGTAGTAATTGCATTGCACGTAAATGTGTAAAGAATTACGTAAACTTCTGGCCAGCGCTGCTGTTTTGAGCATTTCAGAATTTTTGCAATATGAAGTTATAAGGAGTCCCGAGAGAAAGAAAGACGCTTAAGTGGCGGCTTCTGAATATGCACCATTTTTTCCATTGAGCGAGACGACCATATTTTTCATGTTACAAGTGATTGTAATCGGCAACTTTCAGCGTCACATGCACACTATAGCTGACTTACAAACAACGTGAGTGTATAGGCTGCTAAGAGTGAGTGAGTGAGTGAGTGAGTGAGAATAGGGTTTAACGGCACACCAACACTTATGTGTTATATGGCGCCTAGAAAGGTCAATAAATAAGTTTGACCCGATTAAGCAGCCGCCTTCTAGGATAAATGGAAAAAAAGAGGGACATGCAAGTGGATGATGATGTAAAAGATAAAAATGCAAATAGCATCTTAGGGCAAGTCACCACAAGCCGATTGACTGGACCAGGCCATTCCAGCCTCTCGTCTTGGCGAAATCCAGGCCAAAGTGGTGTGTTGCAGATATGGCATTTTCGCCCGAAATGTGGCGCGCTCTCCCTCACTGAAGGTATGCTGTAAGGGACAGGAAGCGGCCCCTTGCGGGAGAAAATGCAGATATGGCCCTTGCAAGGACCACTCCGCTCAACCTCCAGAAACCCATTGCCCACCGACACGAGTCGCAACCCAAGACCAACAGGTTGCCCCCTTTAAGCCGCCTCTTGCGACATGCAGGAGGATACATAGGCCTATTCTACACCCGGACCCACAGGGGCAATAGGCTGCTCAGAGAAATTACACATTATATACGATTATCGCGTGTCTGACGAAGTCTAAACGTTGCTTAGTTTTGGATGAGGTCCAATAATATCCGCGACCGTGGCCCGGGTCACCTGAGAGTGTCAGGTAGGGGTTATTTTCCTAAAACTTCGGTAAATACCACTGGAAAAAATTAAACACAGGAAATTTAAAACTCAAAGGGAGAGATGAGTGAGGAGAAAGTGGCTTGGAAGACATACCAACCGGCCAAACGTCCCTTCCCTTGGCTGTTAGATAGTCACCCACACACGTACTGCGGAAAGCTTTCTTGCCAAGCTATTTCAGCGATGACAGTATCATCATAACGTAATCATCGTTTTCACGTAATCGGACGTTCTTTTTCAGGATATCTATTGCAGGATTTTGCAGCTAAGCGCCAACCCACTGCCCCCGCCCACGCTCATAAAACAACGAGTAAAACAGCAGCAGTACCTGAAGCTGCCGACTCACCTATCTTCCTGCCTGTTTAGCTTACATGAAAGACCATGTCAGCCCATCACGACCTACCGTCCTGATTGATAACTGACCTGCCAGGCTATTTGTATACTCGCTGTCAGCTGTCTGCCTACCTACCTACCTACCTACCTACCTACCTACCTACCTACCTACCTACCTACCTACCTACCTACCTACCTACCTACCTACCTACCTACCTACCTACCTACCTACCTACCTACCTACCTAACTACCTAACTACCTACCTACCTACCTACCTACCTACCTACCTACCTACCCACCCACCCCCCCACCTACCTACCTACCTACCTACCTACCTACCTTCATGCGTGCGTACGTACATACATACATACATACATACATACATACATACATACATACATACATACATACATACATACATACATACATACATACATACATACATACATACATACATACATACATACATACATACATACATACATACATACATACATACATACATACATACATACATACATACATACAGACATACCATACATACATACATACATCAACTACATACATACATACATACATACATACTGACATACATACATACATACATACATACATACATACATACATACATACATACA
Organism: Urechis unicinctus; assembly: GCA_034190875.2. Taxonomy (NCBI): domain Eukaryota; kingdom Metazoa; phylum Annelida; class Polychaeta; order Xenopneusta; family Urechidae; genus Urechis; species Urechis unicinctus. The sequence continues at coordinate 60,294,291 of CM067346.1, forward strand.
TACATACATACATACATACGGTATACATACATACATACATACATACATACATACATACATACATACATACATACATACATACATACATACATACATACATACATACATACATACATACATACATACATACATACATACATACATGCGCATGCCTTTCTGTCTCTCTGTCAGTCTCTCTATCCTGAAGCCAGCGTCGGCATAGCGCTCATCACCTGAGGCTAGTGTCTGCATAGCGCTCATCACCTGAGGCTAGTATCGGTATAGCGCTCATCACCTGAGGCTAGTGTCGGTATAGCGCTCATCACCTGAGGCTAGTGTCGGTATAGCGCTCATCACCTAAAGCTAGTGTCGGTATAGCGCTCATCACCTGAGGCTAGTGTCGGTATAGCGCTCATCACCTGAGGCTAGTATCGGTATAGCGCTCATCACCTGAGGCTAGTGTCGGTATAGCGCTCATCACCTGAGGCTAGTGTCGGTATAGCGCTCATCACCACCTGAGGCTAGTATCGGTATAGCGCTCATCACCTGAGGCTAGTGTCGGTATAGCGCTCATCACCTGAGGCTAGTGTCGGTATAGCGCTCATCACCTGAGGCTAGTGTCGGTATAGCGATCATCACATAAAGCTAGTGTCGGTATACCTCTGAAAAACCACACGGCACAGCGCGTCCTTGACCCCGCGTCCTAGACATTTGCCCGCCTGTTCGCGGGATGCAGTTTCGGTTCGTCCTCTTCTCGGGTTTTGTGCGATGACGTCAGAAAAAGATACTACGCCACTAAAATCAGCGAAATATGTATGCTACCTGTGTTTGGACACTGCACCAGCGCGAAGTCATGTTAAAAACAGTTAAGGCTAGTTTCGAAGCTGAAAATGCCATAACTGACGACTAACAGCTGTAGAAAACAGTAGGCTGCAACAAAAATGCCGTTTAAAAATAGTTTTTCATTCTGGATTTTGTCTAACACGGTCAAAGATTCATTTTGGTAGTAATAACATACTTTTTGGATAAAACTTGTTTTTTTATATGCATGTACGAATAACGTACCACCGTGGTGTGGCAGAGTTTTAAAAGGAGGGATCATGTGACCGCAGTGAACTCGCCACGCAGAATGCAGAAACCAGTGACAGTACGACGCTCATCACCTACACATGAGGCCTATGACAGTACGACGCTCATCACCTACACATGAGGCCTGTGACAGTACGGCGCTCATCACCTACACATGAGGCCTATGACAGTACGACGCTCATCACCTACGCATGAGACCTGTGACAGTGAGACGCTCATCACCTACACATGAGGCCTGTGACAGTACGACGCTCATCACCTACTCATGAGGCCTGTGACAGTATGGCGCTCATCACCTACACATGAGGCCTGTGACAGTACGGCGCTCATCACCTACACATGAGGCCTGTGACTGTACGACGCTCATCACCAACGCATGAGGCCTGTAACAGTATGACGCTCATCACCTACACATGAGGCCTGTGACAGTACGACGCTCATCACCTACAGATGAGGCCTGTGACAGTATGGCGCTCATCACCTACACATGAGGCCTGTGACAGTACGACGCTCATCACCTACAGATGAGGCCTGTGACAGTATGGCGCTCATCACCTACACATGAGGCCTGTGACAGTATGGCGCTCATCACCTACACATGAGACCTGTGACAGTACGGCGCTCATCACCTACGCATGAGGCCTGTGACAGTATGACGCTCATCACCTACACATGAGGCCTGTGACAGTACGACGCTCATCACCTACACATGAGGCCTGTGACAGTATGGCGCTCATCACCTACACATGAGGCCTGTGACAGTATGGCGCTCATCACCTACACATGAGGCATGTGAACATCATCTGAAGCCATCACTGAATAACATTACGTCATAAGGGGGAGATAATCCCCGCCGCACGAGACGAACACACCTTGGTCCGCTCGCGTCGTGACGCGGAGTCAACGGGTGGAGGAGCAATCGCTGCTCAGGTATCCTTGTCTTGTGTGACTATCTGGCCGAGCGGTCAGCAGGATGTTGTCCCAACCACACACCTACACCCCTCAGGCGAACTCGCCATACACCATTACCTCTCCTGTCGTGAATACCTTCAGGTGAGGCACTTAAGTATGTAGAGGTAGTATTCATGTGTCGGGGTAGGTTTTTTTCGGCCTCCCGACGGGTTTTGTTGACCTCATAATTGTAGGATGGGGTATGCTCTTGCCATTTCTACCTTGTATGACGGGTACAGGTTTTTGAGATCCCGGGGCACAACCCTACGTAGGACAAGGCCAAGTGCCCCCTCCAGACTACGGGAATCAATAAGTGTTATCTTTTTTAAATATCAATGTGATATCGTTGAATACATATCGCCCTTCAAAGTAGATATTTCCAAAAGATTATCATTGACAAAATGACACATATACTCAAATAATAAAATTCAGAAAGAAAAAGTTCGTTTGCGGGGAACCTTGTCTGCGCATGCGCGCAGAAACCGATCTCGTCGTTCAAAATAAACATGAACTTTTCAGAATTTGTGTGGCCGGATTAAATCGCCTTTGACGAAATCTCACACGTAAACTAACTCAACTTGTTAATAAACATTCATTTATGTGAAAAATTATTCTTCATATGTACATTTGTGTAATTATCGTGTATAATTGGAACTCGTGTATCGTTCACGCGCATTCGGTTACGACGTTAATAAACGTCGTGCACGGCTAGGCGAAAACGTGCATTGACTGCGATACGAGGCAGTTGAGGGTCACGACCTGCGCTCTGAATGAAGTGCAATAATGCTTGATCTCAAAGGCTATCTGTAGGAGGCACCATTGTTTGTTTATGAATGTCTACTTCGGGTCAATGATCTGAGGATAAGATGATCAACCACATCTCCTGATCCTCAATGCTGAACGCTCGATCGGCGAACGACACTGGCGGAGCCAATGCGCGCGGGCCTCACACCAGCGCCCCCTGTCGGACTCATTGAGCAGCACGGCTTATAAACCTATGACGTCGAGGAGGCATGTGTCGTAATCAGGACTGCGGTGCCAGGGTTAGACTGGGCTTGTGTTCTCGTACATCCATTGTCTGCGGTTGATCGAGTGGAAATTAAGTGTGAAGTGCTGAATGAACGCTGGGAACAACTTTAGGTTTTTGTCGTGGTTTAGTGATGGCATATAGTAACCGAGTACAGGTTTTTCCTTAGCAACCAGGGGCGCAGGTGTTCGCGACGCAGCTAGCACGTCGGGCGATCGAGTTGGTATCGTAGGAAGGCGACAGGCAACTTGCAGCCACAATGTGTGAAGTGCATTGACGTTAATGCCATCTAAGTGGACAAATGCCAGTTATTATAAACAACACTTGAGTTGAGTAGCAGCCGTTATTCAACGCTGGCTTCTGGTTATCACGGGATCAAGGACGTGTCTGGTACAACGCGAGTCTGATGGAAGGGCATTTCAAATGGCTGCCGACATGGTTATCCTCACTAGGAGTTCAGTGGGTGATCACCTTTACGCCCCGCTACGTAACCTATCTGATACCAGCTGAAACACCTCTTTGAATATATGTTAAGTTTTGCACAACGCTACGTTGAAATCTATCAAACAGTTATTTTTCCTGGTGATATACGGATCCGCACTAGGCTGACATGGACGAGGAGAAAGCTTTCAAGAAGTTCTTCCTGCAGAGGTCCGTCCTGGACATGTTGAGAGTATACATCGACGTCAGTGAAGAATTCTTGGCCAGCATGGAGGAGCAAGAACTCCTCAATGAAGATGACCTCGTCGTTGTCAAGGTAACACGCTAGTCGTGGTATAGTGTTTGCAAATAGTAACCGAGTACTTGTATATGCTCCGTATTATATTCCCAATATGTTTGGTGGTGTGTGAAGTTAGGAACTATGCTATAAGACGTGCTGTGTGTTGTGCGGGTTGGGCGGTGGTGTGTGAAGTTAGGAACTATGCTATAAGACGTGTTGTGTGTTGTGCGGGTTGGGCGGTGGTGTGTTGAGGCATTGAGAGCATGGTCGGCATCCAGCTAGCCCACACAGTCAACTGGATTACCGACTTAATGCCATAAGCAGGCAGGATAGAATCGCATTCGAGGATGGTTAAGAAAGTTGTTAGTAAGCAAACACAATGTCAGTCGGTGTCTGAGGGCTGGTGTTGAATGGCGAGCTGTGTTCAGTACCTTCACCGAGTCTAAAAGGCCTCGCTGCCGTCTGCCACGCATGCTATTTAGAGGTGCATCGGAGAGTAGTGTCGGTAACGAGGGTCTCTGTGAGGGTGGCTTGTAAAGTAGTGTCTGTAAAGAGGGTTTCAGTGGACGTGTCTTGTTGAGGGACTGAGTGAGGATGTCTTATTGAGGGTCTCAGTGAGGATGTCTTATTGAGGGTCTCAGTGAGGGTGTCTTGTTGAGGATCTCAGTGAGGGTGTCTTGTTGAGCGTCTCAGTGAGAGTGTCCTGTTGAGCGTCTCAGTGACGGTGTCCTGTTGAGCGTCTCAGTGAGGGTGTCCTGTTGAGCGTCTCAGTGAGGGTGTCCTGTTGAGCGTCTCAGTGAGGGTGTCCTGTTGAGCGTCTCAGTGAGGGTGTCCTGTTGAGCGTCTCAGTGAGGGTGTTTTTACGTTGTAGTTGATCAGCAAGCTAGTTCATATGAGGACTATGAAAGTTTGTATTCTTGAAGAAATGTTCCTTTGTCAGATTGGGAAGCTGAGGTCAGTTATTACACACGAGGAAGACACAACGAATACACAACTCAAATGATCTATCACAATTCCATACCATACCCGGTAGCCATTCGCTGATGTATCCTCAGAAAGGGGCAATGTATACTCTAAGTCGGCTCATCACGTTAAGTATATTCGGCAAAGATTTAGCTTGTTGATATACACCTCAAAATAGAAGTGTTTCAATGCCCAGTTCGTAAGGATCGTCCGGTTTCTCAGTCTTGTAGTCCTATTATTTTCGCGTCGCGTCGTCTTTGGCTTATTTGTTTGTATATGGAATTGATGACAGAGTGATCGCGTAGTAAGAGATATGTTATGTGGAACATTACCACCGGCGTATGGGGGTATTTAGCTCAACATTATTGGTTGTGCTAGGGGCGGGAGAACGAGAGAGCCGCCGATGTCACACCCATTCATAGAGACGGTTTATTGGAATGCCTATCTCAATATTGCCATGTACGTGTAAGTGTGTGTGTATGTGCGTGTATGTATGTGTGTATGTGAATGTACGCATCTGTGTGTATTTCTCTCTCCCTACACCCCCACCCCACCTCTCTCTCTCTCTCTCCTTTTCTCATACATATGAAGATCAATACAGATCACAATGGCAATCACTCACAGCCGCCATAACACCTCTCCACCACTCTACCAGCTCGTACCAGATTACGTACGGTCTCTTGTCACTGAACATCTAATGACATATTGCTGTTCTGTGAGCTTCCATAAACGCCAATGAGTCAAACGTGCTGTAAATCTGGACTGCTCGCACCAACGCACCCCCCATCCACCGTGTTGTACAGCTAGTGGGACCTGGAGAAAACATTTAGCTAGAACATGTACATCGTGGTGGGTTAAGGACCGTCAGGGGATGTTTGCTATTACGTTGACGTAACCCTGGCAAACAGCCCTTCTCCACCAAAGCTTCCCGTGATAACTGACGTTAACGGTGATTGTCTGTCACCATGGTGACTATTGTGGCCAACATAGCAGGGATTCCACTTCATTATGAACCAGGGGAACTTGACGAGGGGTGTCGAAGGATTATGGGTAGCCTCTGACTAATAATGACTTCATGACCCCCTACCCATTGTAAATGTTCAGTTCATGCTCCGACGTGAAGGTTTTTGTTACCTCCACAACAACCCAGCCGTCAATAGCAGTAATCGACAAGCCCGAATAGCATATAAAGAAGTCAGCTTTTCAGTGATAGCGCAATGTTTGAAAATTCGTAATGAAGTGTCATACCTTGAGCTATGTATGTTCTCTTTAGTTAGTACGATATACGATCACTATCACTTTAGAATATTGCATAATGACAGCCGGGAAAGGCGGGTATTGGGGACTTGCCTGTTACCTTCCCGCTGGAGAGATCAAGACCTCACGGTCATGTTTTCTTTATTGTTGCCTTCTGATCTTTCAGAATGTGTAACACCATTGTTGATATTTGGATCTGAAGTGTTCAAAATGATTACAATGGAATGGGTTAGCGTGTTGTGCCTTGGGATTTACATGTTTTAAAGTATCCTCTCGGCTCGAGGAACCGTCTTACCGTTTTTCGTGTTTCTTGTCAAACCTTTTATAAGTCAATGAGCCTCAAAGCAATCTTACCTCTAGTGTCGATCAAACTTTCAGGTCCTTGTGTTCAGAGCGCAACACAACCTCATTATGGTAGAAAACCCACTGAATATCGAACTCGGTAACTTTACGCGCCTGTCGGGGAAAGTGTGTTGTCGAGTGGTCCAGTAGAGTCAAATCAACTCCAATAGCCTGGACACAGCGCCCTTCAATGCAATAAGTAGGACACTCGGCGTTTAAAGGAATGCAAAACCGTACGTAACATAATGACACGTAATTATGTGGACATTGCTATGTCTAACTTCGTTAAAAGGTGCCCGCTACTTTTGGAAATGGTATCCGTCAAGTCCTATCTGTGACCCCGGGTATTATTGATTTCGTTTGGTTATTTTTGACGAGACGTAAAGAGTATACCGAATTCGGCATGTGGTGGACAAAAAGCCACCGGGCGTAGTTATAGCGATAACAACAGAGGATGAAGGAATTGCACATGCCTAATAACGTTTGCATATTTTTGAAAATAAGGGTCGTATGCTGTTTTTCAAGGCGTCGGTATGATGTTTTATAGATAAAATAGTGTTCCGAATGCCAAGAACGGTTTCAATTGGTATTTAAGGAGCTAGACAAAAACAGGAACAAAACATGAATCGCACAGAATCGCCGGACAATATATCTCCAACCTGCCACCACTCTAGTATTGGGGAAACGGTGGATGTTTTGGAGATGACAATACAAGGTGGTTGGGACAGTGATGCTATTTAATACTTATTTGAATTGAAACATCATGAACGAATAATAGAAAATAGAAGTCTTGCCTTCCCAGCACCAACTCTCTCCTTCGCTCACTTTGGCTCTCGCCCTAGCGCTAACCACTCCATGCCAAACTCGCAAGCCCGGGGACCACATCATGTCCGATCTACTTCGCGTTGGACTTCCATCGAGCGAGGATAAACCCTTTTTATAAATAAGTATTCTAACAAGATATCAGACAGCTGATCAAATCAGTTCAGTTTCCATACAGGTAGAGAATCAGCTCAGTTTTCATACAGGTAGAGAATCAGCTCAGTTTTCAAATCAGCTCAGTTTCCTTGCAGGTAGAGAATCAGCTGATCAAATCAGCTCAGTTTCCATACAGGTAAAGAATCAGCTGATCAGATCAGCTCAGTTTCCATATAGCTAGAGAATCAGCTCAGTTTCCATACAGGTAGAGAATCAGCTCTTCAAATCAGCTCAGTTTCCATACAGGTAGAGAATCAACAATGTGACTGGAGCGAGGATGGCATAACCCTTCAACAATGTTGTCAAATGAACTAGGTGTATTGACTTGCTGTTGCTGTAAATATGTAATTCCAATCCCTCCAGGTACTGGATAATTGGTTTGTGGTGCTCCGCGTTTATGAGACATCTTTGTTCTCTGTTGCTAGGGTCTGCGGTGGCCGTCCAATCGCAACGAGCTGCTGCAAATACTCATCAAGAAACCATGGAAACAGAGGACATTTGACAGCTTCTGTGTTGTGTTGAGGGAGACACAACCAGAAAACCTCACCAAGATGGTGGTGGAGAAAGCCTCCGACTTCGTCACAAGTAATCCAGCTTATTCATCATAATGTTCTCGCCCTATATAAAACCTTCATTGTATTTGCTCTGACACCCAACTTCAGCATGCCTTGTTCTGTTGACTGATCAGATCAGCTGGAATCGGCTAAAATTTCACTGGGAGTCGATCTGGAAATAGACTTGGCAGGAGGAAATGGTGCTAGCGGGATCAACATCCAGGCCCAGAACGCTGTCCGGATCCTTATCCGGGATCGTGACGAGGAGATCCAACGCCTCAAGAACGAAGTGGATGACCTGCACGCGAACCTCAAGTCCATCGTAGGGGAACGCAACCACCTCAAAGAGGAGTTCACCCAACTGGACACGCTGGTTATGAATTGGCTTGCTGGAATGCACCTCAGCGGTTCACATGAAGTTGTCTCGGAATCGCTTGAGGAGATCAAAAACAAAATTCTGAATCAGGAATCTAACATCTCAACTTTAGAGGCCGAGAAGAAGTCGCTGGAGGTCACCGTGGAGGAGCTGAGGGCCAAACTGGCCCTCATCACAGACGAGAGTATCAAGCTGAGGGAAGCCAACAAACAACTCACTGAACGAACGCAAACGATACGAGAGATTTCTGATAAACGAATCGCCGACCTGGAGGAGGAAATCAACAAGTTGAAAGAGACGAACACGAATCAGACAGACAAGATGAATATGCATGAATCTCGGAGTTTGGAAAGCAGCAGAATTACGGACGTGGAGATCACGGGTCTCAGAGTGCGACTGAGTGATGTGTCCAGACAGCTCGGTATAGTTACCAAAGAACGAGACGACGTCCGCCATGAACTAGAGGAGATCAGCGAAAAGTCGCGCAAACTTCTCTTTACCCTTGACCTATCGAATCAGGCCGAGACTCTTGGTCTCTCTCTGGATCACGCGCGCAATGTTTCCTACATGAAGCGAAGGCGAAGCAGTAGCCAGCCCATGGCGTCACCGATTGTGGATACTTCCGGTACGTCGAGTTCAGGAGGGAATGGATCATCTGTTAACAGCGGTTCTAACGTGCCGAAGCGACTGGGCAGAGTGTCTGAGACCCCAATTGGCAGTAGCATGGAGTCGGTGACGCCCTTAACGAACGGCCTGAGGCGACCATCATTGCAGGGTGTGACCCCGCGAGGAGCCGCCGCCGTCAACCCGCTCGATCGACAAGAGGAGGGCCTGTATAAATGTCTCAAATGTGGCAAGATTTATCAAGATGCTTCCAACTTTGATGGAGCTTGTGTATTCCACGTAGATGGAGCCATCAAAATGAATGAAGGAACAGAATTAGAAGTGTGGTCTTGTTGTCGGTCTGTCAACACGATTCGGGGTTGTCAAAAAGCGCGCCATCTGCCGGGAATCAACGGGACTGAATAGAGGGTACCGAGGATTCCATCTTGGAAAAAGTCAACGAACTTTCAACTATGTGCCAAAATGTACTGATAACTAAATTGTAACCAAGCATCTATTTATAAACGTCCTGCAAAGATAATATGTTATTTGTTAATAAAAACAGTTTGTCAGAAAAATTCAAGATCTAGATCGAGATTTAAACCATAAACTTTTCCTCTCGTTTTAGGACATAGGTCGACGGAAGGATCAGATGTATTCCCCAAACATTACGTAACATAGGCTGTCTCAGTTGGTTATCCGTCCCATCGCGTCACAGCTCCATGGCAACAGACATAATCACCGAAATCGTATGCCTGCCCAAGGTTTTTTGGGCTCCATGGATGTACCCTGAACATGGGTTTTCAGGACAGCGAAGCTGAAAATATATCATCGCTTATATTATCTTGTTCATTTAAATTTTAGAACGCTTGTACGAGGAAAACAACACTGAAGTGTATTCCCACATAACACTTGCTAGTAATTGAATGAATCGCATTCCAAGGTCACTTGAATTAGTAACGATTTCCTTAGATGTGTATTCCACGCATATTACCAGGCAGGCCGCCATTACCCCGCTTCGTCGACTGGACCGTAACAGCACGCAGGTATTCGCCATACCACATATATGTCATATGTAGGTGTACATCCACGATCAACTGTGTGACTGGGCAGACGTGGTGGACTAGGGAGGGATGCCTTGTACATCACAGCTGCCTGGCTGTCTTTATATACGGGGTATAACTGAACTCAGGCTCTCCTATAAACTGGCCATAAACAGACCCTGAGAGTGCTATACACAAGCATGAAGGTTTATCATTGATTGATGTATAGAAGCTATTAAACGCACAAACCTTCACTCACCAGTCACATTTGCATAAACTACTAACGTCAAGTGCCATAAAGTACCATGCCGTGGCATGATGACTTGTGTAACACCTTTGTCTCGTACGCCACATGAATGAGCAGCCCACATAGACCGATACTCAACTGCAACACCTGTCTTGAGTCCATCCGCTTCAAATCACGCACGCGCATTAATCGTGATGTTTTAATTCACCGGTCTATTGATACCATCGCAGGCCTAGTGTTCATTCCAATATAGCAAAGGAATGGAAATACTGCGCTCGTAAAACATAATGGTATAAGCTGAAATGGTACACTAAGTCTGATAGGGCACCATAAGGCTACAGAGGGTGACACTAAGTCTGTTAGGGCACCATAAGGCTACAGAGGGTGACACTAATTCTGAAACATAACAAGAATGAGTTCTTTCACACCTATAACTACTGTAATCATGCAATTCCAGACGCGCAGCGAGTATTGTCGCTCAATGATGGAGGCGTCTACAGTTTTCTCGCTTTCCAACAGTGCGCTTATAGTTATCTCTTTATATATGATTGTCAGGGTTAATTACAAACAAATAATCTTATCAGGCTGCAATCAGCGTGCTGTGAGAATTGGAGCTAGGTAATGGAGGCGTACAGGGGTTTCCGGATTTTCAGTATTGCGTTTGTTGTCATATCATTAAATAACCTTGTCATGCTTAAATGCAAACAAAAAATAACGTTATCCGTGTATACACTTATCACCACATCAGCTCCTTTGGTGAATGAAGCCATGCCTGTCAGAGTGCTACCTGGAAACGCTGCTTCGCGTTGTCGAGGATCCTTCTGTGATTTTTTACATACGCTATCACATTGCAGGGTGATTTGTTTTACCTGCCATTGTCGGAATTTGATACATCCCACGAATCAATGTTTACTAGCAACTGGTAAGGTTTGAAATATTTTCCGATTGCTCGATATCAGTTGATCAACATCATTCATGAATACAAACCTCGTATTACTTTCCACCGGGCTGAAAATGTCAAATATTTAATCAGCAAATGTCAACAAAGGGCGCTGTTTAGCTTGTATGGCGCGACTCCAGATGATTCCAAACATGTCAGACAAACGTGCGCAGTAAACCACTCATTCCCCGTCTCACTATCGGGGTCTGCTCGTTAGACCTATACATGGAAAGACCCGCTGAGATCATTGATACAAACGAAAGTTGTTTTTTAAAGCTCTAGTGACGACCCGCCCTGTTAGCGTCACCTGGCGACCCGCCCTGTCAGCGTCATCTAACGACCCGCCCTGTCAGCATCAACTTACGACCCGCCCTGTCAGCGTCACCTTACGACCCGCCCTGTCAGCGTCACCTGGCGACCCGCCCTGTCAGCATCACCTGGCGACCCACCCTGTCAGCATCACCTGGCGACCCACCCTGTCAGCGTGATCTAACGACCCGGCCTGTCAGCGTCAACTGGTGACCCGCCCTGTCAGCGTCACCTGATGACCCGGCCTGTCAGCGTCATCTGATGACCCGCCCTGTCAGCGTCGTCACCTGGCGACCCACCCTGTCAGCGTCATCTGACGACCCGCCCTGTCAGCATCACCTGGCGACCCACCCTGTCAGCGTCATCTGATGACCCGCCCTGTCAGCGCATCAAACGACCCGGCCTGTCAGCGTCAACTGATGACCCGGCCTGTCAGCGTCATCTGATGACCCACCCCGTCAGCGTCATCTGATGACCCACCCTGTCAGCGTCATCTGATGACCCACCCTGTCAGCGTCGTCTGACGACCCGCCCTGTCAGCGTTATCTGACGACCCGGCCAAGTCAGCGTCAACTGATGACCCGCCCTGTCAGCGTCATCTGATGACCCACCCTGTCAGCGTCATCTGACGACCCGCCCTGTCAGCGTCATCTGACGACCCGCCCTGTCAGCGTCATCTGGCGACCCGCCCTGTCAGCGTCATCTGGCGACCCGCCCTGTCGTCATCCACGTCGATCTGATGACATAAGAAGAGAATTGTCAGCATGTCACAACTTACTTTTCACCTGTCTTGTAATATATGTACACGTTCGAGATTAATTGAATCCTGACAAACCAGTCACCTGTCTACATCAGAAAGGTAACTATGTGGTCCGATGATTAGGACCAATTACTGACTGTTGATCACATCGACATATTGTGTCATGTATCAATACAAACACAAGTACACCATCCATTAAGACGCTCAGCAAACACTCCAGCAACGGAAGCAGGAAGAGGAACACTTTACTGTGCTAACCATAGGCACTTCACTCAGCAGACAATCCGCTGGTATGAAATTGTTCAGAAAACTTGCAGCAACAGCAGTAGAATGAATCTGTGGTCATATAGTCAGCCATGCATTCAAGATTTATTTGTAACAATCGACTTCCTCGGTCTACGAACCACAACACCCATCCAACCCATACCGCAAGACTCTCTCCCTCCACCCGCCCTGTCCAGTGCCCTAGATCTCCCTTTACCCACGTTGTCCAGTGCCCTATCTCTCCATTTACATGCGTTATCCAGTGTCATATCTCTCCCTTTACCCGCCCTGTCAAGTGCCCTATATCTCTCTTTACCCGCCATGTCCAGTGCCCTATCTCTCCCTTTACCGGCCCTCTCAAGTGTCCTATCTCTCCCTTAACCCGCGTTGTCCAGTGCCCTATCTCTCCCTTAACCCACGTTATCCAGTGTCATATCTCTCCCTTTACCTACGTTATCCAGTGCCCTTTATCTCCCTTTACCCGCGTTGTCAAGTGTCCTATCTCTGCCTTTACCCGCCCTGGCCAGTGTTCTATCTCTCCCTTTACCCGCCCTGTTCAGTGCCCTATATACCCGCCTCTCCAGTGCCCTATATATCCCTTTTACCCACCCTGTCCAGTGCCCTATCTTACAGACTCGTTCGCTATCACTTTCTCTTCTTTTTGCTCATACGTCACGTGATCCATTCAATAAATGCATCGCGAAAACGCATTACTGGCGCAAACACCGCTCACTTTCATGATATGTATTGTTTCTACAGCGTCTTGCAGCGATGACGTTACATGCATGGAGCCACCAATCCAAATGATCTTCACCTGTAAAAGTCGTAATTTATTTCCAATAAGTTTAGAATCAATACTAACAGGGTCTGGTCGATGGACACTCACCGCTGCTGATGGCCCAGCTACACGTGCAGCGACTGGTGGTTTGAGAACTAACATTACTGAAGCAGAGTACGCGGCCCTTCACATCACCAGTTACACGTACAGCGTCTGATGGATGAAGTGACGTCAGCACCCTCAAATGAACGAAGACATATCTGAGAAGTCCCATGGCTCAAACGCAACCAAATAGTATGGAAGAATTAGACATTGAGGGAAAGTATACCAAGATGTCTGTTAATTGACATTTTTTACGCTTACATATAAGGAACACAATATAAGGAACACAATATTTTATATCAGTTGCAAGTTGCTTTGTACCAACTGCATGTTGTAACATGAATATGATGTCTTCACAATAAAATTTTATACGTGTTTCATGACCGCGAGTTTATTATTGATACCTAACTGTAGAATGGATCGATGGCCCAAAGATCGATTGAGCATTGATGAAGTGTTGTGGATGTTTGGTGCTTGCAGATTGTGTTGATATCTGATCGTGGCTTTGCCATAAATGTGAACTTTTTTTTACCAAAGCGTAGCTGTGGACAAATCAAGGATTTCTTGTATATAACACGTGGATTCAAGCACGAACTGCAAAGACCTATCACTGATTTGTTCAGCTTTTCATCAACACTTGAAGTGGACACTTATGACCGCAAGCACGTGATGGTGTTTCTCACTTATTCACAGCAACCAGGCGTCACCAACCAAGCAGCAAAAATGACATATTTGTTCTAAATACACTTCCTTCATAAACTAACCTGTCGCTGTTTACATCATACTAGCTTTGTCAATATTCCCAAATCGTTATTAACCTCACTTAACGCAGTAAAGCAGCCAGTTTGAGGACTACTGATTTTGCACCCACATGAAATACTGTCTTTTATATTTCTCTTCGCTTATAAGAAGTACATGATGTCTCCTACACTTGGAATCATCACCTGGAAAAGTGCAATTTAGTTGATTAGTTAGCCATATATATATATATTATATAAATATATATATATATATATATATATATATATATATATATATATATATATATATATATATATATATATATATATATATATATATATATATATATATATATATAATCCAAATAAGCCGCACCAAACTCTCGGATGTAATCCAATAAGCCGCACCAAACTCTCGGGCATAGTCTGGCGTGGAAACGCTTGTTTACGTAAGCAGGGATCTTACTTCAATAAGTCAATACCCTATCACGTAACAGAGTGATTTGTTTTATTTGCCATTCGCGATTTTTATACATTCCTGCAATCAGGGGCAATGATTACGAGCAACTGGTTAAGTATGGACATATTCTGAACACATTTAGGCTTGGAGTGTTTGCCTCTGACTTTGTAAGTGGTTTGGCTTCTACATTGGTAAACATCATTTGGTGGCGCTCACGTAAGCTAATCTAGCCGGCTATAGATTACTCGATATCAGGCGATAAAAATCAATAATCGATAAAAACCGCATTTCCTTTTCAACTTTGCTTGATATGTCAAATATTGAAGCAGCTGATATGTTGTTGTGCATACCGTGACCCCAGATGAAACTCTCGGGCCTTTTTTGACCTGCTTATGAAAAGACCCGCTATGATCCTGTGCAGAAATGATTTGTTTTTGCGAGAGAGTTGAAGGTTGTTTCATGAAAGTTAAATTGTGAGCAATTGAAATTTTCTCTTGGATAAAGTAGAATCACCAAAGGACGACAGCACCAGAGCTATCTGTCGTATGTCAAGTGACAATTAACCATTTCATCCAGGCATGAAGTGGCGGTTTTAACCCGTAGAGCGCATTACGCCCAGTCGCCAACTGTAAATCACCCAGGAAAAGCTCACATATGTGGTAAGGGTCACGTGGTACACGTCCTTAAACTGCGATATGTTCTCCGTCGTGAGTGAGCCTCATCATCATTTGGCGATCGCTGTAGCGCTATCCGCCCTGTCAGCGTCATCTGCCTGTCAGTGTCATCTGATGACCCGCCCTGTCAGCGTCGTCTAACGACCCGGCCTGTCAGCGTCATCTGATGACCCGGCCTGTCAGCGTCGTCTAACGACCCGGCCTGTAAGATTTATTTGAACAATCGGACGTGCTCGCGTATACGACCCAACACCCATCCAACCCATACCGCAAGACTCTCTCCCTCCACCCGCCCTGTCCAGTGCCCTAGATCTCCCTTACCCACGTTGTCCAGTGCCCTATCTCTCCATTTACATGCGTATCAGTTGTCATATCTCTCCCTTTACCCGCCCTGTCAAGTGCACCTATATCTCTTTACCCGCAGGGTCCAGTGCCCTATCTCTCCCTTTACCCGCCCTGTCAGCGTCACCTGGCGACCCACCCTGTCCAGTGCCCTATCTCTCCCTTAACCCACGGTATCAAGTGATATCTTCTCCCTTTACCTACGTTATCCAGTGCCCTTTATCTCCCTTTACCCGCGTTGTCAAGTGTCCTATCTCGCCTTTACCCGACCCTGGCCAGTGTTTTTATATCTTCCCTTTACACGACACATGTTCAGGGCCCTATATATCCCTTTTACCCGCCTCTCCAGTGCCCTATATATCCCTTTTACCCACCCTGTCCAGTGCCCTATCTTACAGACTCGTTCTCTATCACTTCTCTTCTTTTTGCTCATACGTCACGTGATCCATTCAATAAATGCCATCGCGAAAACGCATTACTGCGCGCAAACAACGATCACTTTCATGATATGTATGTTTCTACAGCGTTTGCGCGATGACGGTACATGCCTGGAGCCACCAATCCAAATGATCTTCACCTGTAAAAGTCGTAATTTATTTCCAATAAGTTTAGAATCAATACTAACAGGGTCTGGCTCGATGGACACTCACCGCTGGCTGATGGCCCAGCTACACGTGCAGCGACTGGTGGTTTGAGAACTAACATTACTGAAGCAGAGTACGCGGCCCTTCAATCACAGTTACACTACAGCGTCTGATGGATGAAGTGACGTCAGCACCCTCAAACGAACGAAGACATATCTGAGAAGTCCCATGGCTCAAACGCAAACACATAGTATGGAAGAATTAGACATTGAGGGAAAGTATACCAAGATGTCTGTTAATTGACATTTTTGTACGCTTACATATAAGGAACACAATATAAGGGAAACCATATTTATATCAGTTGAAAGTGGCTTTGTACAACTGATGTTGTAACATGAATATATGTCTTCACAATAAAAATTTTATACGGTTTATGACCGCGCGTTTATTATTGATACCTAACTGTATAATGGATCGAGGGACCAAAGATCGATTGTAGCATTGAGGAAGTGTTGTGGATGTTGGGGCGCAGAAGATTGGGTTGATATATGATCGTGGCTTTGCCATAAATGTGAACTTTTTTTTACCAAAGCGTAGCTGTGGACAAAATCAAGGATTTCTTGTATATAACACGTGGATTCAAGCCCACGAAACTGCCAAGACATATCACTGATTGTTCAGCTTTTAATCAACAATGGAAGTGGAAACTTATGACCGCAAGCAGTTGGATGGGTTCTCCACTGATTCACAGAAACCAGGGCGTCACAAAACAAGCAGAAAAATTGACATATTTGTTCTAAATACACTTCCTTATAACATAAACTGTCGCTGTTTACATCAACACAGCGTTGTCAAATATCCCAAATCGTTATTAACTCACAGTAACGCAGTAGTTAACGCAGCCCGTTTGAGGACTTACTGATTTGGCACCCACATGAAATACTGTTCTTTTATATTCTCTGCGCTTATAAGAAGTACATGATGTCTCCTACACTTGGAATCATCACCTGGAAAAGTGCAATTTCTTGAGTAGTTAGCCACCATATACTTCAGAAAAGAATCTTGATATATAGATATGTATATATAGAGAGAGAGATATATAGAGTAGAGATATAGATATATATATATATATCTAGTAATAGATCTAATAGATATAATCCAAAAGAAGCCGCACCAAATCTCGGAGTATGCATGTCTGCATAGTGAGGCGTGGAAAACGCTGTTAGTAAAGCAGGGATCTACTCCCTCAATAAGGCAATACCCCTATCACGTAACAGAGTGATTTGTTGTATGTGCCATTCGCATTTTATACATTCCTGCAATCAGGGGCAATGATTACGAGCAACTGGTTAAGTATGGACATATTCTGAACAATTAGGTTGGAGTGTTTTGCCTCTGACTTTGTAAGTGGTTTGGCTTCTACATTGGTAAACATCATTTGGTGGCGCTCACGTAAGCTAATCTAGCCGGCTATAGATTACTCGATATCAGGCGATAAAAATCAATAATCGATAAAAACCGCATTTCCTTTTCAACTTTGATGATATGTCAATATTGAAGAAGGCTGATATGTTGTTGTGCATACCGTGACCCCAGATGAAACTCTCGGGCCTTTTTGACTGATTATGAAAAGACCCGTATGAGGGGGGGGGGGGGGTCCTGTGCAGAAATGATTTGTTTGGAGAAGAGTGGAAGTTGTTTCAGGAAAGTTAAATTGTGAGCAATTGAAATTTTCTCTTGGATAAAGTAGAATCACCAAAGGACGGCAGCACAGAGCTATCCTGTCAGCGTCATCTGACGACCCGCCCCGCCCTGTCAGCGTCACCTGGCGACCCACCCTGTCAGCATCGACCCCCCCTGTCTGCATCACGACCCACCCTGTCAGCGTGATCTAACGACCCGGCCTGTCAGCGTCAACTGGTGACCCGGCCTGTCAGCGTCAACTGATGACCCGGCCTGTCAGCGTCATCTGATGACCCGGCCTGTCAGCGTCGTCACCTGGCGACCCACCCTGTCAGCGTCATCTGACGACCCGCCCTGTCAGCATCACCTGGCGACCCACCCTGTCAGCGTCATCTGATGACCCACCCTGTCAGCGTCATCTAACGACCCGGCCTGTCAGCGTCAACTGATGACCCGCCTGTCAGCGTCATCTGATGACCCACCCCGTCAGCGTCATCTGATGACCCGGCCTGTCAGCGTCATCTGATGACCCACCCTGTCAGCGTCATCTGACGACCCGCCCTGTCAGCGTTATCTGACGACCCGGCCTGTCAGCGTCAACTGATGACCCACCCCGTCAGCGTCATCTGATGACCCGGTCTGTCAGCGTCATCTGATGACCCACCCTGTCAGCGTCATCTGACGACCCGCCCTGTCAGCGTCATCTGACGACCCGCCCTGTCAGCGTCATCTGGCGACCCGCCCTGTCAGCGTCATCCACGTCGATCTGATGACATAAGAAGAGAATTGTCAGCATGTCACAACTTTCTTTTCACCTGTCTTGTAATATATGTACACGTTCCAGATTAATTGAATCCTGACAAACCAGTCACCTGTCTACATCAGAAAGGTAACTATGTGGTCCGATGATTAGGACCAATTACTGACTGTTAATCACATCGACATATTGTGTCATGTATCAATACAAACACAAGTACACCATCCATTAAGACGCTCAGCAAACACTCCAGCAACGGAAGCAGGAAGAGGAAGACTTTACTGTGCTAACCATAGACACTTCACTCAGCAGACAATCCGCTGGTATGAAATTGCTCAGAAAACTTGCTGCAACAGCAGTAGAATGAATCTGTGGTCATATAGTCAGCCATGCATTCAAGATTTATTTGTAACAATCGACTTCCTCGGTCTACGAACCACAACACCCATCCAACCCATACCACAAGACTCTCTCCCTCCACCCGCCCTGTCCAGTGCCCTAGATCTCCCTTTACCCACGTTGTCCAGTGCCCTATCTCTCCATTTACATGCGTTATCCAGTGTCATATCTCTCCCTTTACCCGCCCTGTCAAGTGCCCTATATCTCTCTTTACCCGCCATATCCAGTGCCCTATCTCTCCCTTTACCCGGTTAGTCCAGTGCCCTATCTCTCCCTTTACCGGCCCTCTCAAGTGTCCTATCTCTCCCTTTACCCGCCCTGGCCAGTGTTCTATCTCTACCTTTACCCGCCCTCTCCAGTGCCATATATATCCCTTTTACCCACCCTGTCCAGTGCCCTATCTTACAGACTCGTTCGCTTTCACTTTCTCTTCCTTTTGCTCTTGCGTCACGTGATCCATTCAATAAATGCATCGCGAAAACGCCTTACTGGCGTAAACCGACACTTACTGAGCAAACACCGCTCACTTTCATGATATGTATTGTTTCTACAGCGTCTTGCAGCGATGACGTTACATGCATGGAGCAACCAATCCAAATGATCTTCACCTGTAAACGTCGTAATTTATTTCCAATAAGTTTAGAATCAATACTAACAGGGTCTGGTCGATGGACACTCACCGCTGCTGATGCCCCAGCTACACGTGCAGCGACTGGTGGTTTGAGAACTAACTTTACTGAAGCAGAGTACGCGGCCCTTCACATCACCAGTTACACGTACAGCGTCTGATGGATGAAGTGACGTCAGCACCCTCAAACGAACGAAGACATATCTGAGAAGTCCCATGGCTCAAACGCAACCAAATAGTATGGAAGAATTAGACATTGAGGGAAAGTATACCAAGATGTCTGTTAATTGATATTTTTGACGCTTACATATAAGGAACACAAAATAAGGAACACAATATTTTATATCAGTTGCAAGTTGCTTTGTACAAACTGCATGTTGTAACATGAATATGATGTCTTCACAATAAAATTGTATACGTGTTTCATGACCGCGAGTTTATTATTGATACCTAACTGTAGAATGGATCGATGGCCCAATGATCGATGGAGCATTGATGAAGTGTTGTGGATGTTTGGTGCTTGCAGATTGTGTTGATACCTGATCGTGGCTTTGCCATAAATGTGAACTTTTTTTTACCAGAGCGTAGCTGTGGACAAATCAAGGATTACTTGTATATAACACGTGGATTCAAGCACGAACTGCAAAGACCTATCACTGATTTGTTCAGCTTTTCATCAACACTTGAAGTGGACACTTGTGACCGCCAGCACGTGATGGTGTTTCACACTTATTCACAGCAACCAGGCGTCACCAACCAAGCAGCAAAAATGACATATTTGTTCTAAATACACTTCCTTCATAAACTAACCTGTCGCTGTTTACATCATACTAGCTGTGTCAATATTCCCAAATCGGTATTAACCTCACGAAACGCAGGAAAGCAGCCAGTTTGAGTACTACTGATTTTGCACCCACATGAAATACTGTCTTTTATATTTCTCTTCGCTTATAAGAAGTACATGATGTCTCCTACACTTGGAATCATCACCTGGAAAACAATTCTGGATTAGTTAGCCACCCTGGAAAATATGCAATAGAGAGAGAGATTGATATATATATATAGATAGTATATATATATATATATCTATATATAGATATATATATAGATATATATATATATATATATATATATATATATATATATATATATATATATATATATATATATATATATATATATATATATATATATATATATTATATATATGGGGTGCTAACTAATCAAGAAATTGCACTTTTATATAATCCAAATAAGCCGCACCAAACTCTCGGATGAATGCAATGTCTGGCATAGTGCGGCGTGGAAACGCTGGTTTGCGTAAGCAGGGATCTTACTTCAATAAGTCAATACCCTATCACGTAACAGAGTGATTTGTTTTATTTGCCATTCGCGATTTTTATACATACCTGCAATCAGGGGCGGTGATTACGAGCAACTGGTTAAGTATGGACATATTCTGAACACAATTAGGCTTGGAGTGTTTGCCTCTGACTTTGTAAGTGGGTTGGCTTCTACATTGGTAAACATCATTTGGTGGCGCTCACGTAAGCTAATCTAGCCGGCTACAGATTACTCGATATCAGGCGATAAAAATCAATAATCGATAAAAACCGCATTTCCTTTTCAACTTTGCTTGATATGTCAAATATTGAAGCAGCTGATATGTTGTTGCGCATACCGTGACCCCAGATGAAACTCTCGGGCCTTTTTTGACCTGCTTATGAAAAGACCCGCTATGATCCTGTGCAGAAATGATTTGTTTTTGCGAAAGAGTTGAAGGTTGTTACATGAAAGTTACATTGTGAGCAATTTAAATTTTCTCTTGGATAAAGTAGAATCACCAAAGGACAACAGCACCAGAGCTATCTGTCGCATGTCAAGTGACAATTAACCATTTCATCCAGGCATGAAGTGGCGGTTTTAACCCGTAGAGCGCATTACGCCCAGTCGCCAACTGTAAATCACCCAGGAAAAGATCACATATGTGGTAAGGGTCACGTGGTACACGTCCTTAAACTGCGATATGTTCTCCGTCGTGAGTGAGCCTCATCATCAGTTGGTGATCGCTGTAGCGCTCTCCGCCCTGTCAGCGTCATCTGATGACCCGGCCTGTCAGCGTCATCTGATGACCCGGCCTGTCAGCGTCAACTGATGACCCGGCCTGTCAGGGTCAACTGATGACCCGCCCTGTCAGCGTCATCTGATGACCCGGCCTGTCAGCGTCATCTGATGACCCTCCCTGTCAGCGTCAACTGATGACCCACCCTGTCAGCGTCATCTGATGACCCGGCCTGTCAGCGTCATCTGATGACCCGCCCTGTCAACGTCATCTGACGACCCACCCTGTCAGCGTCGTCCACGTCGATCTGATGACTAAGACAATTAAAAAGACGATAAGTTGGTCATCAGATCAAATTATCTTGCAGCCCTGTCTCAGTTTAAATCAGTTTCGCGTTCTAGTCACGTGACAGCTGAGAAAGTTTGGCGTCAGTTAGTGTTAGACTGACGTTGCACGCTGGTGGGACAGAAGTCTTGAAATCTGAATGGAAGTCACTGAACCCCCGACGAACCAATCAAATACCTGTTGGTCCAGAGAGCCGACTGTGTGATCCGATGATAAGGGACACAACTACCGAAGATTGGTTACTCCCACAGGTTGTATCACGTATCACTGCAACCACAAAGGCACTATCCATTAAGGCGCAGCGGACGCCGGAAGGGGCACACTTTACTATGCTTACAACAAACCGCTCTCCTAGGATTTATTTGTCAGAAAACTTGTTCCAACAGCAGTAACACGAATCGCTGGGTATAGAAACCAGTGATGAATGCAAGATTCAATTGTCACAATCGATTTCTTAAATCCAAAACACTCTCTCTCTCTCTCTCTCTCTCTCCTCTCTCTCCTCTCTCTCACTCTCTCTCCCTTCACCTCTCTCTCCTCCTCTCTCTCTCTCCTCTCTCTCTCTCTCTCTCTCTCTCTCTCTCTCTCTCTCTCTCTCTCTCTCTCTCTCTCTCTCTCTCTCTCTCTCTCTCTCTCTCCCTCTCTCTCTTCTCTCTCTCTCTCTCTCTCTCTCTCTCTCTCTCTCTCTCTCTCTCTCTCTCTCTCTCTCTCTCTCTCTCTCTCTCTCTCTCTCTCTCTCTCTCTCTCTCTCTCTCTCTCTCTATCTCTCGATTTACTCACCCTATCCGCCCTATCTCTCGGACTCATTCGCTTTTATTTTCTGTACCACGGGATCACAAAAATATTCACTCCTTCATGCATGAAGCAACCATGGAAACGCATTGCCGCACAACACCTTTCCTATCACTTACATGATATATATTGTAACAAGACTCCTCAGTGGGGAAGGTAAATCTACTACAGCGATAACGCTACAGACATGGAGCCATCTATGTGCACCTTCTGACATTGAAAATAAGTTCTCATCAGTTGATTCCTCTGCTCGTCGCTTCACAAATATCGTTTTTACTTGTTACACGTACAGCGTCTGTTCAACAGAGACTTACCATTACTAAAGTGACGTCAGCACCTTATACATCTTCACGTGAACACAACCCTCATTTACAGCACAGCATAACGCTACTCTTCATGTAGCTTCCTGTTGACATTATAACAGGGAACAACCGCCTGGGCAGATTGATGTTTATGATGGGTGCTCGTTGGTGAGACATCCCAGGTTAATGTGTCACATGTGTTTTTCACCAGGATGTTGGACCATGTGTAGTAAAGCTAATACCACGGATTGTAGATCTTGGATCAATCATTGCAAGTCTCCCTCTGCAAGAGGCACTCGGTAAGTGTCAAGTGGGTCATTTATCAAATAAGGAGCATAAAACCTAGGCTCCTGGTCGCTACAACGAGGATCTGTTTTTATGTCTTTCTGTTGACCGCAGTTCTGATGTGATGACACCTGTGTTCATTTTACTCAGTGGAGCGGCACAGATACAGAGCTGTTCTCCCGCTCTCTTCAACCGCATCAGTCTGTAGTAACTAAGATCTATCACTACATTATTTTTGTAGTTCTACAAAACGTCACAGTTTATTATGAAGCGCTTGTTGCAGCCATTGTGCATATAATGTTTCCTTCATATTGTGCTTTCTTGGCGCAATGGCTTCAATGTTTTAATCGACGAACTCGGGGCTTTAATAAACACGATGACACCCGGTGTATATCTAGCACAAATGAAAATCAGGTTGATTAAGAGTAGAAATGCACAGAATAACAGCGGAGACATACAGGATATGTGTCTGTAGGGCATCCTCGATCATTTACCTTGGCGGCAACTTGGGTGGACATTTCGTAACATAAACATATCACGTATTTACGCGACGGGTGGAAGTAGCAATGATTTGGCGAATATTTTATCGAGGAATATGCTAAAAACGAGCAACATAAATATGAAGTGTTTCATGACCGCGAGTTCATTATTGATACCTAACTGTAGAATGGATCGACGCCTCAATGATCGATGAAGCATTGATGTAGGTTGGTGGATGTTTGGTGCTAGCAAACTGTGGATACATTTGATCATGGCTTTATAGCAAATGTATTGAGCTAAATAGGGGGATATTCTTGATCAGAGTTTAGTTATGGACAGATCAAAGGATTTCGTGTATAAAACACAGGGATTCGAGTAGGAGCAGTAGAGACCTATCACTGGTTTGTTCAGCTTTTCATCAACACTTGAAGTGGACACTTGTAATCGCCAGCACGTTATGGTGTTTCTCACTTATTCACAGCAACCAGGCGTCACCAACCAAGCAGCAAAAATGACATATTTGTACTGAATACACTTCCTTCATAAACTAACCTGTTCGCTGTTTTCATCATACTAGCTGTGTCAATATTCCCAAAACGGTATTAACCTCACGAAACGCAGTGAAGCAGACAGCTTGAGTACTACTGATTTTGCACCAACATGTTGAGCACATGAAATACCGTCTGTTATATTTCACTTCACGTATACGTAGTATATGATGTCACCGTGCGCTTGGCCTACGCTTGGCATATAAGAATTCGTTATATATGGATGTATATATATATGGATATATATTACCTGCTAAATTACAAATTCTTGATATTTTTCATCCCAGATACAAACAAAGGGTATGTGTCACACTTTCGTATGCTTTATTCGTAACATTAACACGTCACGTTCGGAATAGTGACAGCAGGAGTCAACAATTATTTGGCGAATGCTTAGCCACAGAATATGCATACATCGAGCACCATATATAGGGTATATTTACAATAAAATGGTACAGGTGTTTTATGACAGCCAGTTTATTACAGATGTCTTACACAGAATGGATTGGAGGGTATGTCCATAGGTGAAGCACAGAGTTATATTGCTCTTGATTTGATGTCCATTTCACTTGTCAATGACCATTTCTGAAATATGTACAAACAGAAAATCATCAAGCTCTTTTTCCACAAAATACCAATATATATCGAGGCTCATATAACACACCTATCTCCGCCGTGCATGATGAATAGTAATGGTCACGATTGCTGCTGATCACGTGATACGACATCCGGTAGATGTGTGGTAAGCATTAGTCACGTCAATAGTATATATGCCACTACAATGATGATGGTTTATCGTGCGGCTATGAGATGTGGGCTCATGTTCTTTGGATGCTTAACAACACGATGAATAGATGAAATCACACACGCACGTACACTTGTGTGTGTTCGGAAGATTAGGAACAATAATGCATGGTGAATTGCATACATACATACATACATACATACATACATACATACATACATACATACATACATACATACATACATACAGACACATACATACATACATACATACATACATACATACATACATACATACATACATACATACATACATACATACATACATACATACATACACACACACAACACACACACACACACACACACACACACACATACATACATACATACATACATACATACATACATACATACATACATACATACATACATACATACATACATACATACATACATACATACATACATACATACATACATACATACATACAAGCATACATACATACATAAATACATACATACATATATTCTTACATACATATATACAAACATACACACATTCATTCATTTTTAAACAACTACGCTTTACTTCCTTCTTTTGTTCCGTGTTCATTGAATTTGCATTTCTATTATTAGGTCTGCAAGGGGTGACCCAGACTAGTTATTTCTCCCCCTCTCTCTCTATACCCCCTGTACAGTTTACATCATCATTTCCTGAACACAGCGTCTCAGTCAGTGACGAGGCGCAAACCACACGGTTAGTTAATGTGCCTCATTATCACGCCATGTTTCATCAAGATATCTTCCTCACGAGTTTATTTGCTCGCGACATGCTGTCCACACGAGCCGATATAATGCTGATAACAATTATAATGTTAATTGTATGTGAAGCGCTTACCGCGCGTGACGCTGCCACAAGTCGCTATACATCAATGCAGAGAAAGTAATAAAAATAAACACTCCTACCACTAATATAATTAGTTTTATAATATCAAGCATGCACCCCCACCCCACCTCCCCCGGTTGTTCTCATAGCCGACGTACAAATACAAAATAAATTATAAGGACACTTACAGCATAGTTTTTTCCATGTTGGGATCAGAATAAAGGCGGTTTTGGTGCACAAATTAGTGAAACTTGACTTAAAATGTCTCAGGTAATTATGTCAACATAAAAAAACCAGAAGATCAAATTCCCATGATTACCAATAAAACGAGTTGACATTAAAAAACGTAGGATAAACAACGTTCAGTGTACGCGTATGAAGACAGACATCAACACTTCTGTAGCTTTGTCAAATATATATGGGTATGGCAGCTTGCTCTACGTTTTTATAAAGTTGAGGATTGTTGAGGAGGGAGTTTGCGGAGATCCCGTACATGACTGTAATTGATCATGTAGTAAGATGTACCTTACTGATGATGAGTCCATCGTGAATTGATGATGACTTGGTTTAAACTTGATGAGCGATAAATCGTGGGTGATAACACTTCTTTGAGTTCGTCCTTGTATAATACAAATACAATAACATATAACTAAAGTCTTGTTTGTGGCATATGTTGGAGTAAGTGAATAAGTGTAGTATTTAAAAGCACACCAACATTAATGTGTTATATGGTGCCTCAAAAGGTGGGATGAATATGAAGAGATTATGTTGACCTGATTGAGCAGCCGCCTTCTAGGACAAAATGGACCACTGACTGGACCAAGCCATTCCAGCCTCTCGTATTGGACCACTGACTGGACCAAGCCATTCTAGCCTATCGTATTGGACCACTGACTGGACCAAGCCATTCTAGCCTCTCGTATTGGACCACTGACTGGACCAAGCCATTCCAGCCTCTCGTATTGGCAAAGTCCAGATCAAGGTGGTATGGCCCCAGCAAGGACCTCTCTGCTCAACCACCAAGATTATATTGTCCACCTACACGAGTCGCAACCCATGGCAAACAGCTTGCACCCTATTAGTCACCTCTTACGGTATACAGGCGGATAGAGCGGGTCTATTCTAACTCCGGACCCACAGGGGTGTATCGGAGTATGAAGTAAGCTAAAGCAGTTCCGAAGTTCGACTGACAAGATTACTGATCAACGGATGTGTTTCTTTGTGCCTTGGAATCATTTTGCCCAATGATCAACATCATTCTTTGTTACAGATAACAATACAACAGCGCATGTATAATAATGTACGTCACCTGAACAAAAGCGTTCGAATAAGACGTCCCTATTGTTTCACGGCCCTATTTTTAGAACACAGAACAAAGCATGAGCGACTTTTTTTAGTAGGGCAGCCATTGATAACAAATACGCATAGAAGAGGGGGATCAATTGGACATCCAGTCGTTATCACCATCATCAAAATCATTTCTCGATCGCAGACTTTGTCGAATGTGACCCCTAAGATTCCCCAGAAGCAACAGAAGAAACACAGTACAACATGCTTGGTTAACATAGATGCAGTACAACGTAGAAGATAATAAATGGTACTGTTTAGATACAAGAGAATATACATTCACTGAGTTCTTATATTGATGTCATTTCAACGAACATATTAACAAGGTGAGGGATGGGACAATCAACAGCTAGATATACATTGTCTATTTCCGCATTCTCCAGTGTTATCGATCTATACCTAGAGGGCGGAATTCGAATCTCCCAAACAAAGCAAGACACAAGGCAAAGACAAAGCATATGGAAATAGACAGATGAACAATCGTCTGTAAATAAAAGTTATCAAATAAACATATTCAGTGGAATGTAGTCACCCGTAGGGGTAACGTCGTAAACGCCAATACACTCCTCTGGGATAAACGAACACTATCCTGTGTGCGTCACCTGACGCTTCTCTCTCCCTCCCTCCCCTCCTTTCCCCCCTCTCTCTCTCACTCTCTCTCTCCCTCTCCACCTCTCTCCCCCTCTCCCTCTCTCTCTCTCTCTCTCTCTCTCTCTCTCATACACACACACACAGACTCTTAGTCTCCCCCTCTCTCCCGAGCCCTATCTCTCTCTCCCTCTCTCTCTCTCTCACACACACACACACTTAGTCTCCCTCTCTCTCCCTAGCCCTATCTCTCAGACTTATTCCCTTCCTCTTCCATGCGTCCACGATAATATTCACCCAGTCACGTGATCCATTCAAGGGAACAATCATGGAAGCTCACTGTTCCTATCACATTCATCACATGTTGTAATAACGCTCCCCTAATAGGTTTGTTAAACCTACAGTGTCTTACAGTTATGACTATACAGCCATGGAAGCAAACATTGCTACCCAACTTAACCTGTTAACGTCCATGTTACCTTCCGCTGCTAAATGCATCAAGTCAAAGTGCTGCTATCACCATTGACACATACAGCTCCTGTTCAGCGGATAACCACCATTATAAAGTGGCGTTAGGGCACCGTTATATCAACAAATAAACATACAGCGCCTGTTTGGCATATAACCACCATTATAAAGTGGCGTTAGGGCAGAGTTATATCAACAAATAAACATACAGCGCCTGCTGGATGGAGAACCACCATTATCTAGTGGCGTTAGGGCACCGTTATATCAACAAATAAACATACAGCGCCTGTTTGACATATAACCACCACTATAAAGTGGCTTTAAGGCACCATTATATCAACAAATAAACATACAGCGCCTGCTCAATAGGGTGGCATAAGCAATATATCCCCAGTGCAGACCATGCGGTATCGAACTTTCATTTTCCGCGCAAAACATATCGCTATTCTTCGTGTAGCTTCCTGTAGACATTCTAACAGGGAGCTCTACAGAGTGATGTTTATGACTGGTGCGCGTTGGTGAGATATCCACAAGTTAATGGGGCAGTATGTTGGTTCTACTACATACAACACAGCATTTAATGGAGCGCAACCACGTGGCGTTTTCACCAGTATAGTTAGGCTAATCCCATGGAATGGGGATCCTGTGATCAATCACTGCAAGTCTCCCTCGGATCCCACCCGTCGACAGCAAGTGGCACTTGGTAAGTGTCAAGTGGGTCATTTATCAAGTAAGGAGCATAAAACCCAGGCTCCTGGTCGCTACAACGAGGACCTGTTTTTATGTCTTTCGGTTGACCGCAGTTCTGATGTGATGCCACCTGTGTTCATTTTACTCAGTGGAGCGGCACAGAAACAGACTGTTCTCCCGCTTCCTTCAATCGTGTCAGTCTGAACTTAAGATTAAAACTATCTATCCTCGGGGTGTTCTAACAATCACCTGTGGATTTGCATAAACACAAAGCGGTTTTTGCGGCGATTATGCATACAATGAGTGTCCCTTACTGGGTAGGCACTATATAACACATTAGTGTTGGTGTGCCATTAAACCCTATATTTACATTACCTCACCCTAACCGTAGTCTGCGTCCCAGACTCTAGGGGTTCCGCTACGCTTCTCGCC
Organism: Urechis unicinctus; assembly: GCA_034190875.2. NCBI lineage: Eukaryota > Metazoa > Annelida > Polychaeta > Xenopneusta > Urechidae > Urechis > Urechis unicinctus. Next base: position 60,323,813 of record CM067346.1, read on the forward strand.
CTAGAGTCTACGGCCAGACAAGGTCTAAAAGTGGCGCGTCCGAATATTCATTAGACACGTTCGTTGATCTTCGTGACCAATCAACACAAAGGTTGTGACCCGGATTGACCTTAATTGCGCCTGGCTCATGAAACTGGCTTGTGATACGCACCCTTCGGTTCCATGTGACGTCATGGACATTGTAGTGGTCTGCATCCAATGAGAACACATTGAAGGTCTTCTGGAACTAACGGCGTCTCAAAAGTTCAAATTGGAACTACAACCAGCGCTTTTATCGCGTAGCTGCACGATAGTATGTTTACGTGATAGTCAGTTAAAAAGAACCAGCTGTGTGTCTGCTTCCTCGTCGACTGTGTGATAAACGGTGCCACTCAGCGTGAAACAACAAATCGGAGTGTTGTAGAATGTGTGCCCGGCTCATAAAAATCACTCGGCCGGTTGGACAAGTTCTTCGGAACTTGTAGAATAGACCAATGAGAGACAGCGACTCAAAAGTACCGAGAGTGACCGAGAGACACGGCTTGTGATTGGAGCATCCCAAATCTGGGATGCCCGTCCAGTTCAATCTACTATGGTCTCCTAGACCTGAAGGCGAGACTATTGAATATCAGTAACATGTAAACAGCACCCGCAGCCATCAGGCTAGGGGACCTTGACTACCCTAACCGGGCTTCATTTGACGAAATATCATCTCTGTTCATGTCTGGATGACTTCACCGTGCAAATCAACACGGTGCTCGTGATGACACCTTTGTCATACAAATGTATACCAATATGATAAGCAAACATATGTAAAGCTGCAGAATAACAGCGAGACATATTTACAAAAGGGCATCCTCAATTATTTACCCTAGCGGCAAGCTGGTTGGACATTTCGTAAAATAAACATGTCCGGTTGCGGTATATGGGCAGGTGGATTCAACAATTAGTGGTTTACTGAAGAATTGTCTTAAAACGAGCACCATGTATAGGATTTCTAGACATTAAAATGGTAGAAATGTTTCATAACAGCGAGTTTATTACTGATGCCAAACTGTAGAATATTCACGAATAAATTGGAAACATTGCAATTGTCGATTGAGCATTGATTACGTTTGGTGAAGTGTTTATACAATCGAACTGTTGACAGAATTGATCATATCTTTATCAAAAATATTTTGAGATGAGTTTAGTTGCGAACCAATGAAAGGACTTCTTGTGTAAGACGCAGGGATTCCAGCAGGACCAACAGAGACCTATCAGTCATTTGTAAAGTGACTATTTGCCTTTCATCGTTTCGTGAAGTGGTCCACTACCAAGAGTGCTTTTTAGGCCAAACAAATGAACACTTTCGGTTCTCGCCAGGGGATTGCTGAACAATTGGGAAAATGGCGCTATTTATTTTCTCTTTGGCTACATACATAAATCATTATCGGATGTGCACCGTATGAACTTTCATGTTATTCATTATGATTCTGGACTATTGTTGTTGAAAACAGTCACATCACATTACACACAGCACTATAATACCGAATACCTTATCATCATCTGTAAGGTTGAATCAAAAATAAACAAATTGACTTGTGAATTCAAACACAATCAGCAACTAATGAATACAATGTATTGAAAACACTACACAAACATTACCAGGATATAATTTTTGACGCGGGAGGAAACGCGCTGACGAGATTGAAATTGTTGATTTGTTTGGCCTAACACTTATTCACTATTACCGGGCGCAACCAAACATGCCATGAAAATATGATATATTTGTTCCAAATTCACTTCCTTATATGCTTACCTTTTCTGTGTCGTTATCATATTAGCCGTTCCTACTTATACCAATATTTACAAAACCGCTGCACTCTTATGAAACCCGATGAAGCATCCAATTCGATGAGGGTTTTTTAAGCATTTCGAGCTCATGTAATATTTTCTCTTGTATTTCTCTTCACATATACATAGAACGTGATGTAGGCCCAAGCTTGGCTGAGAAGTGTTCAAACGTTCAGCATCATACAACATAAAGTTGATTTCATTCCCTGGCAATGTAGAGCTCTTTATTAGTTGGCAACCCGGAAACAACATAGGATATGGTGGCCCGGGGGGGGGGGGGCACTTAATAGTATAGAGGTAGTACATATGTGCCGCGCGACGGGGTATGTTTTTTCGGCCTCATGACTTGTACGACGGGTTTTTTGGCCTCATACTTGTACGACGGGGTATGTTTTTGAGCTTCAATCTGTACGAGGGGTTATACATTCGCATAATACCTTGTACGACGGGGTATGCTTTTGGCCATTTTGACCTTGTACGACGGGTGCGGGTTTTCGAGGTCCCGCGGCACACCCCTATCCAGAATAAGGCCAAGTGCCCCCCCCCCCCCCGGATGGTGGCACACATATAACATTTGAATTTAGCTAATACGATGACGTCTGGTGTTCAATGTTAATGTGTAGGTGACTGGGGTTTTTTTCCTCTTCGGCGACCCTATATCCCTTACCGCCTCCGTTATCGCTCAGGTGCATTTATGTTACATAACTAGAATACCATTGTGTACAGTTTGGGCGGCCCCTGATCCTAAACAGTAGGTACCTATTGTTTGCTAGCTGTTGGATCTCTATGTTCGCATTGGCCACAGGGTTTGAATTATTGAAACGCTTGTCTTTACAACTCAGAGTTATGAAGCTGCCAGATTCTATTGATTCGACACAATACGTACATGACACCCTCATCATTTTATGAAAACATCGAACCACAATCAGTCGTGAGGAGCAAACCAGACAGGTAGTTTACGAGCCTAATTTACGCGTCAGGCTTTCAACGCCAAACTGGCAGTCTTGATTAGTTCGTCACGAGGTTGCTTGCTCACGACATGAAGACCAAGCATGCCGATAAAATAACTCTATATAATTCATTTCCTGATTACTTGTGTATAAAGCATAGACTACACGTGAGGGTGCTTGAATATAATATGCATTGATAATGAAGCCTTGATGCCCGAACGCGCCAATATAACGCGTTTTATATAACAATGAACTCCCCCGATGTCGACATCATAAGCATGATAGAAAACATTCATTTTACACGTGTGTTGACCGATGATATTCGAATTTCTGCACTCTTGTCAAATATATAAGGAGGTGGCAGCTGGTCCCCATTTGAGAGCCGTTCCCCGTACATGTGGGGATTTTTGAGGACGGAACATCCATAAGGAGTTGGTTGGTAGAGGTCCCGTTCAGTAAGATGTCTCTCACAGCAAGTTTCACACCGGGTTAATCTTCTCTGATGTGCAATTATCCTCATCGATAGATCGTTAATGGTAATGTTTCTTTGTGCTCATATTCGTCTACCACAAATACAATCTAAAGAAACGGAAAACCACTACTACTCGTGGGATGTATCAGTATACGTAATTAGCTGATGCGCTCCTGCAGTGTGAGAGCGCACGACAGATGGCAGCGATTGCTGATCAATATTTGTGCTCTTAGTGTGACAGTCTTGCAATCTTTTTGGTTAATGGTCCAAATAATTCATTGTTACGTGTAACAATGCAGTAGGGAATAAGTAATAATTCACGCATCCTTAACAGAATATGACGGCCGTATTATTCCACGGCTCGATGCGGAACTATGAATGCGAGACCCCTGTTTTGTGTGTGTGTCTGTTTTAGCAGGGACAGTCATTGATGATATATACATATCGAACAGGAGTAACAAAGGGACACAGGAAAAGGTACCAGAAGTGAATTGTCCAATAATGCAAAATTGAAATATGAGTATGCATAGTCAAACAACTCCAAGCTATAACATGACACAATATATATATATATATGTATATATATATATATATATATTTATATATATATATATATATATATATATATATATATATATATATACAAATATATCAATATATATTTCTACATATACATGTATATATGTACATATCAATAAATATAAGCACATATATTGAAATATAAATATATATACATATATATATATATATATATATATATATATATATATGTATATATATATATATATATATATATATATATATATATATATATATATATATATATATATATATATATATATATATACATGTATATCCAATACTTTTGTTACTTTGTGTCAATAAGTAGATACCACAATCAAACCATCATTCTTAAACCGAAAATAGCACAAATCTCTAGGCTCATATAAATTTCCCATTTATCTCATCGAATTCTTTGATCCAATGTTACTGGAATGCTGCCTTTGCACACAGATAGATGTTCTAAATATATAAACAGGCCTCCTGAAATGGCAGTTTTAGTGAAAAGCTGATACAATGAGTCATTGATTAATAACAATACACAATCCCACTATATTTTATCATAATATATTATAAGTATCATTGCAGCATTGTACATAACATATTACAGTATATTCATTTATTAATTTATTGAAAAATTCATCCACAAAAATAACATTGAACCGGCAATAAAGGTCACATTGTATTATACAACACACAATTCGCCGGTGATGAAGGGACACTAAAGGAATTGAAACATAACACTTCTGCAATGCAATTAGAGTTCAAAAGAAGAACATCCTATAAGTTATCACTATGTTTAGAGGAATATCATTGAAATTTGCAAGTGTTATTCAAAGTTAGGGCCTGTGATGTTAAAATTGATGGAACCAATAGAAAAGCATCTTACTGCATAGACATGTTTTTATGATGGGAATAATTAATATATTGGCAGTGTTTGCAGCATTATCTGCATGAATGATTGCCACCTGCACCCAACACAGCCATCTGTATACTTCTGATTAGCACTTCACCAGGTGACATATCTTGCGTGTACAGCAATGCTGGACTTAACACAACACCTAGTCTGATAATGATACTGCCTACAGTCAACATGGACATGTATCTTTGATGACTAATTTATGTCAATTTGGTTATCCAAAAACATATCCTACATAGCTTTATCAGCACTAATACATGCAGATGTTTTGGCACAGTTTGTCATGAGTTGTTCAGTCTATCAATAATATCCTCACACAGGCCGCATCACACCAGATGAGCCGCCCACACGCAGCTCAGACCACTTTCTTGGGATGTGATTTCTGCCGCCAGATCGCGATTTCCATTGATGTTTGAATGAAGCAATAGAGAACAACACTGACAGTGGCACGGCATAGAGTTGACCCTGACAACACACACACATCACAAGAGTCAAGCCTGCTCCTACTCATCATCATCATCTTCATACAATCACTTTGCATCATCATCATCATCATCAATATTATCATCACAGTGAGTCCATTCATCAATGCAAGTCAAGACAGCTCACCATTGACAACCAGCTGCTGAAAGACAAATTGACCAAAAGAAAGCCCCCCAAGGAAGTGGAATATGGCCACAGCAGACATGGCCAGTAATGGTACAGCTAAGACAGCTCTGATCCTGCGACTCATCCCCGGAGAACACCAGCGTCTCTGTTACAAGGAATTGAAAATAGCAGAGTAATATTAACTATAATCTGAGTGGAATAAGCTGATGATTGCTTGGTCAGAACATGTACTTGGTGTGGTGTGTTACCTCGCATGCTTGTACTGAGGGCCACTCTGCCACACGAGCTGACAGGGATTCCACCGCTATCCCCAGCAAGTTGAGGGCCACCCACCATAAGAGGTACTCCTCAGCTCCGTGCCAGTAATACACGTAGCCAAAGCAACATGCGGAGGCAAACAGCTGTCTCAACAGACCCTTAGATGATCCGCCCAGGGGGACATATATATGTCTGATATAGAGACAGAAACAAATAACTCAGACATGTGAATTAAAGCTTCAGGTTATATTATGCTACACCCAGACCAGAAGAATCAAGATGTAAGGTGCTACTCCATCACGTGATAAATCATTGCCATTGTAGAACAGCAGCATCATCAAACTGCATGACAATATATTACAATTAAGTTACCATTATCATAATTCATATATTGTATCATCAGCTGGTTTTTGGGTGAATATCTATTCACAATTATAGAATAAATTATATCACCTTTTGATTAAGCTGTATAATCCTCGATCAAAGTATCTGTCAAAGAGTACCAAAATACAAAAATGAATGTCACTTATTAAATAAACCTTAACTGTATCAATATTGATTTAAGAATTACAGAGGAGAGATAAAGAGTGAGAATTAGAATCATATGAATAATACGTAGAGCTGTTTGGATTAGAAAATGAGCGACTGACTTCCACATGTCTGAGTAGAGGTAGACATGGGCAATACACATGGGTCCCGGTGGGGTGCTCATCTGATCTAGTTGGGCCACTACTGAGGGAACTCCAAACATGACCACATACTTCAACATAAAGAACTGACCCGAACTGAAAGCCACACCTGAAATGTCACCATCAATCATCTCACACCTGCATCACCACAATTCTACCCTGCCAATCACCTATACATCACGATATCACACGAGTGCTCTGCTGGGTGATTCATTGTGAAGCCAAAGGACAGGAGTTAAGCAGAGCGCGTCTTACCAGCCAGGGCCCACTTGGGCAGCAGGTTGAGTACATATGGGTTGTGTTGCATGGAGCTGAAATAGAAGTAATGAAGACTCAGCTCCAGAACTAATGTCCAAAACAGCACTCGTAGCAGCTGCTTGACCCACGACTTCTTCTCAGGTAAAGACCATTCCCTTTGCGGTTGATTGAACTGGGAACGGTGAACAGAACAATGCGTAAACCACACATAATAACAAGGATGGCTACCTCTATTCATGGATCACATTCATACAATTCAGCGAAAGTTTTCATCAATGAAACACTGTGCCCAAAACCCGCACCTGTTTGTGGAAGTCATGGAATGTCAATAAAGGTCCGGTGAAGAAGAGCGGGAGGTAGAAAGCATGCAGGAGCAGCCTCTGCAGCGGACTCTCGTTACTAGCGGGGTTGCCACAGCCGGCCACTTTCTCAGCTTCAGGCGACTTTTTGTTGCGTTGATTGTTGTGGTTTTGTTTGTTTTTGACGGAGACAGGTGGATTTTTGTTGGCCTGGTATCGAGTGTGGGCAATCTCTAGAGCAGCACTCGTGTAACGCAGGTTAATCATGGCAGTAGCAAATATGAGAAGGTAGAAACGCTGATCAAATGGGTCATGGCCAGCCAGCGTACGCTGAAACACAATATCAGGGAGCAAGGTTCATTATATGTCAGAAGAGAATTATTGCTAAAAAGAGTGATTGGCATGGGAAGTGAACATGGCCAACATTCATACACAGTCTAATCAATGAAGATCACAACTGTTGTGGAAATATTCAGGAAATCTTACATATTATAATTCGAGTATTTAAGAAACGGCAGAAGATTAATTGAATGGATGGTGTTGACAATAGAAGTGGTGGCAGGCTGTACGTACAAGCCAGTCGGTGAACGGGGAGAAGTTGAGTGTGGAGAGGAGGAGGAGGGAGACGATCCAGACGAGGTACGTCCTCGAGCAGTACGCCACCACGTACACCAGTACACAGTGACCCACCAGCAGCATCGCTGGAAGCGGACCCACAATACACGTCAATGCCAGCAGGCTGTACCACGTGAAAACTGCCTGGCGTCTCTGTCAATGAGGAAAAGAAGGATAGGTATATACATATGACAAGGTTGGAAAGGGAGGTGGGTGTGATGAGTGGTCCAGTTTGTTAAGAGGAGTGGTCCAACAGAACCAGTTTTGGTGTGAAGATTGGTCCCAGAGAACCAGTTTGGCATGAAGATTGGTCCCAGAGAACCAGTTTGGCGTGAAGATTGGTCCCAGAGAATTTCATGAGATTATCTGACTACGCAAAACACAGACAATGGGAAGAATCCCAGCAATATTATAATCTCCAGCATGTAATCTATATATAGATCCTTCATACTTTCCACATTGACTGGAATCCTCGCATCATCTGCCCCAAAACAATGTGTCCAGCCAACCAAGGCCACAACTGTATAAACCATGTGCTCCAAAATGCCCACTCAAAGTTGGACATATCCTACAGAATCAAGAATCTTCAAAGTAAGAAATGAACAAAGCATAGATTGTTTAATCAGTCAACAAGTAGAAAAGGAGCAAATACGACTAATTCATATCAAGACTTGACAAGTTTGTAAATTTCAATTTATAACTTATTACCTTTTTTCTTGCCAGGAAACTCCAGCCAGGTTCCATGTCATATTCATTCAGATTATCTTGAAACTCTGCAATAACAACAATCCATCGACATACAGTTTAAGTTAGCTAGTGAAAGTATGACCAGTGATTGATGAGATCATATACTTTTATCTGGAGACATATTTTGCCATCAATTTGCCTTGTGTTAAAAATTATAGATATATTTTACTCATCTAAGCACAGAATTATACTCTCATCCATTTTTGGGAAACTGAAATAAAACTTATGGTTTAGATTGCTCATGATTGAGTAAAGTATCTTCAAAAAGAAGGAAAAGAAATTGTTGCTTATAATAAGGTTACTGTAAGAGTGTTCATCAAAGATTGACAAGACACCAACTCACTCACATCTAGATTTACAGTGTCAAACATCGACAAGACACCAACTCACCCACATCTAGGTTTACAGTGTCAAACATTGAAAAGACACCAACTCACCCACATCTAGGTTTACAGTGTCAAACATTGACAAGACACCAACTCACCCACATCTAGGTTTACAGAGTCAAACATTGACAAGACACCAACTCACCCACATCTAGGTTTACAGTGTCAAACATTGACAAGACACCAACTCACCCACATCTAGGTTTACAGTGTCAAACATTGACAAGACACCAACTCACCCACAGATACTTGCTGAACACAGAGGATGAGATAACAGACGGCCAGAATCCACACTGACATGTAGACCATGCGCTCAATTCGAGGCAATGAAGCTCGTGCTCCCCATCCATCTGAACCAGAAGCCCTGCACATACTCCTGTCACACATTCAATTTGTGGATATTGCTCAGACTGGGCGGCTGAACCCATGCCGCTAAGTCAAAGGTCCAGCACAATATTATTCAGCAACTGGTTGGGTGGTATCCTATTTAACATGACCATCCAAGACATGAGCAGCATGTCAGGTGTTCACACCTTAGGATTAAACCCACAACCTCTTGGTAGAAAGGTGTAACAGTTAACGTCTATGCAACAGGAGACAGATACTCGTACCAGGTTTATGCAAATGTATAACGTATAATCCGCCGTACGTCGTAGGCAGGAGGAAAGTTGTGGATAAATCTCAAAATGTTATGTGCAGATTTCTGATTAATGCAGTAACAACTTTGCCGGCTTGCACAGTTGAGCCACAGGGATTTTTATTGGCCGGCCGGCCGCTATCTTCTATGTATACATAAACCATAAAGGGTTAGTATACATAGAAGATATCGTTTACCTGGCCAATGCAAATCTCAGTGGGCTGAGCATGTGATTCTCGGGGCGTCACGCAGGGACCATTCATTGCATATGCATTGTCAGTGATAGGATGGAAATCCAGGGAGACAATCTCAACATATTGCATGGGAAGAGAAAACATACCCCCACTGTACAAAAAGAAGCCCCCAAAAAGATTGATGCTGAAAAACATACAGCGTCATACAAGTATGAGGCCCAATAAAACCTGTCGTACAAGTGCGAGAGGCCGAAAATTATACCCGGTCGTGCGGCATATGTATACAACCTCTATACACTTAATTGCCCCCCCCCCCAACCTGGGATAGGTAAATCACTGTCCGACCGTGGCTATCTCCTGTCTGGTTTAGTACAGAGTGGACACTCCATTGTAGACGGTCGTGTTTATTTTCTACTCCTCCGATTATCCGTTGTTAAAAATCGTAGGTGACATGACCGCGGAACTCGTATGAGCTCAATTAATATACGGTGGCACAATGAACGAGCACTTTGTTATCATCTGTATTATCGCCCAGAGCGACATTTGGCGATACGATAAACATAATAAATGCATTGACAGCTAAATTCCCTTCCATGAAAAACGACACATGGTAATTAGTTATTGTGAGAATAATAAATACCCTCCAACCACGTGCCGTATTACTGCAATCAGGTTTAATGTAAGATCGGTTCATAGAATCCTACTGTCAAACGATGCTTCTATAGAGCGGTGCTCTCCCTGCAGTAGGCGCTTCTCGCTGGCCGGAGCTTCCGTGTTCCGTACTGTCTACTTCATGAACGTTATGCTCTGGTGGTCGACAGCGCTCGTACAACGTCAAGCATTCCGAATGGCGGATCACATGGGTACAAGGCGCAAGAAGATTGTTGTTCATCCTTACATGCATATTTTGCAACAGTAGCGATACTCATTACAATGCAGCGTGTGTGTATTATCAATAGCGTTCTGATATGTCAAAGGCTACAATCAAGCCAATATTGAGACTTGAAATAAATCAGGAAAGGGTTTTTTTAAATACGCTGTTTTAATCCCCCAATTTTTTTTTCATAAATACTTCCATGTTGAGAACTCACACTGGATAAGCCGTTGGTGTGCAATTTATCAACGAGACTTATTTATATGCAGCCGAGTATATAGGCCGTACTGTAAGCAGCATCCAAATGTACGCAGATAGATAAATTCTCTAAGTTAGTCTGATCCGCAACATAAAGGTGCAGATGGGACAATATATATATATATATATATATATATATATATATATATATATATATATATATATATATATATATAGATATATATATATATATATATATATATATATATATATATATATATATATATATATATATATATATATATATATATATATATATATATATATATATATATATATATATATATATATATATATATATATATATATATATATATATATATATATATATATATATATATATATATACATCTCCAAACTTCCGCAATGCATGATAATGGGAGTGTAGAAAAAAAATCCGAAATCCGGAAAATTCCGAAATCCGGGGCATTCTATATAAGGGATACTCAACTGTATATATACAGTTTATGACATTTGAGCGCTAGAGATAGTCCCCTAAAGTTTATACATGCCCAGTCCATAAGCGATTGTAGCTTCGATTATCCGTAACAAAAAGTCGTTATAAATAACCAAGACGCTAAAATATCTCCATTTCGAACTTTTACGCGGTTTGACATTTATTGCATACTTTTAGTGGGTGGTTCGGGAGTCGTTTGCTTACAACATGATAATGCCTTATTGATTTGTTCTTAACAATATGCAGACATGACAACGGTAACAAAATTTTTTTGTCCCTATCAACAACTTAGATACCATGTAAATACACATCACCAAATACAACATCCATTCACCATCAGGTAAGCGATATTCACAGAGAAAGTTCGTGTTTTTTACTTTATCTAATGCTTTTACAAGGTGCGCATCAAGTTAGCCGTTATATCAGTGTTTTGGATCGCAGTGCAAGCGGGGAGTCACCATCAACCCCCAGACCTCATCCCTATCCCCAGCACCATCGACATGACGTCCAGGAAGCGAGGGCAACAGAACCTCCCTCCCCCTACGGAGATGGTCATCATCCCGCCCGAGCTTGGACCCGCCCTCTCCGCCCACTCGACCACGTTCCGCTCCCCATCCGCTAACATGACCAACATCCGGGACATCACACACAACATATCCAAGGTTTTCCGTTGAATGTGCTGTTCGAACTAGCCGAAGCTTAGGAATATTGCCAACCTTGATTGTCTTATAGTAGTAATGCATTAACACCCATTCTCTCATGCGTTGCTAGGCATTAGACGTCTTCGATCAGCTCTATGACCACCGGGATGGACAGGTAATATGCTGACGTCAGTAAGGTTATCGTTGGGAGAAGGAACCCATTGATGACTTAAAATAATGATTATAATCCCCACTAATACACCCAAAGATCCCAAAACGCTGTTAAATATTTACAAATCATGACCGCATTGGAAACCTCACTATTCCCACCATGACAACCTTTAAAAAGCATTATCTTCTGCACAAATATAAACCTGTTGCTCACTTTCTTTAGAGTTTGCTCTTTGACGTAGCCGCCCAGATTGACAGTTTGGAGAGCGGCGAGGTAAATGAAATAATATTAAACCGTACCTGCTAAATGCAGTCATCTATGAGATGGATATTTAAACAAATTCTGCATTGAAAAATTACCTTTGCATGTGTAAGCTAAAAGGTCAACTGACCACATTTGTGGGACCAATACAAAGACATGCTGGACCACGTGGACAAAGTGGCCGAGGAAAGAGACGAGGTGAACGATTAACGATCTTTGCCGAGAGTTGCTCGAAGCGCATGGAATTATAAATTAATGCAATTGCAAAGTACTGGTAGGTTTTGATGGTAATTATCTTAATCAAGATCGACTTTGTCTGTTACAGATACTGGCATCCCTCAGTGACGTAAGCCGGCGTTGTTATGAAACAATGTACAATAACTTATAAATGATCAATTAATGCCGACGTTCACGAAGTAGTCCAAGGTCCTTTGAGATAATACAGAGGGAAACACCATTTTGGAGACATCATGTCACAGAACGTGTCCTACGCACCTTCATCAAGCAATATTATTAAACTATTTATAATATCAGTTACATTGGTAGAGCATATGGAGCCAATTTGAGTTACAATGACATATTCATTTACTTTGCTCGGCAGTGGTTTTCATCGATGTCCTATGGCCTGAACGTGGGTGAGCAGGTGCCCTGTGATGAATTCGATGACACGTTCGGCAATCAGGAGCAGAGAGTAAGGTGCCAGGACGATTCCTCACTGCATCCTCTTTCCATCTTGTCGCGGCTTCTGCTCAGGATAATGTTATTATGTGGACGCTTTCCTCTACGCCTATGCCCCTTGGCGCTTCCCATTTCATTGGATCTGTTTTCAGAGATACCATCACTAAGATGACACAGGGGTTCGACAGACTGAAAGCAATCAATCAAGAAATCGGTGAACTGGCTAGAAAAGGCCTCGACACCACGCAGTTAGAATTGTAGGGGCCCCTAGGCATTGAGCTGATTGAGTGAAATATACAGATGATTGTAGTGAGGCAATCAGAACATGTAACCTGGTAAGACAGCATTAAACCATTGTCTGCAGAGAGAAGGCCTCCGTACAAAAGATAGTTATAGCCGGCTTCAATGAATTCACCAGCAACCTCAGCGCACGTGAGTCTCTCGTTGTCCATGTGTTACATTCGAGTACTGCCTATTGCTGTTTGATGTATTTTGCATTGGTATACTTTGTTGCAGAGACACTGTCCATCCTACCAACTCACCCTGGTTTTCAACTCGACAGTGAATCCGACCTGGCAGGAAATGCTTGGAAACACGCCGCCAATGAAATATGTTCACTACTGAAAAAAGTCCGCGAGAGTGGGAGTGGGGGTCAGTATGGATGAACTGAGCGATAATATATGAGAATAGCGCTGGTCTTCCAGGTTACGAATATCCGTACAGATCATGTGTTGATTGTCATCAACTCTGCTTGTCTCAGGTATTACAGACGAACTCGAGATGAGTGTGAAGCAACTGATCGATGACGTCACAGCTAGAGACACCGTGATCAAAAGGTGGCGTGCAGCGTTCGTCATGTTCTCCATGACTTCTTATCTTCAAACTTATTAACAATAGGTATAAATTAACAGAACTATAACGCATGTATAATATTTTTCTCTTTTCAAAGATTAGAATCTTCATTACAAGAGACACATACAGTAAGTACCGACTTGGGCAGTTTTAACATTTGAAATAAATGACATCTTAATTACTCAAACATTTGGACAAGTGGGTCATTGAATTAGAAACTCCATATCATTTGTGTTTGAACCTTGACAAACTTCAGACGGAACAGAAGTTGAAGCATGAATTGTCTGCACTGAGTCGAGAGAAAGATTCGTTCGCAGCGAAAGTGAGACGACTCAGAGAGGAGCTGTTGACATGGAAACGAAAAGTAAACATTGTCTGTTCTGCTCACTTTACGTAGCTATAATGAATACGATACACAATGATATAAAAGTTGCTAAGTGGAAACAAAGTGAAATCGGTACATCTGTTCCAAGAGCATTACTTAATAAGGAGTAGACCTGCATTAGAAACCGAATGCCGGCACTGGTTGAAGACGTTAGGTCTGGTGACACGTCTTATTAAGGATGAGTGTTGGTGCATTGCTCAAGTAATGATGTCTCCCTCCTGCAGAAATCCTCCCTACATGCCAAGGTTGACACAGAAGACGCCACACCACAGGTTCGTACACACGAGTTCTCCGTTAACGCCACTATGGCTCCCCAAATAGTCCTCGGTGTTTTCCCGGAACCACGTGACTCAGGATAGCATCTTGTACTTCATGTTGTGCTGTGGATAGAATGGTAAGGTGGAGAGTTTGCTGAGGGTTGATGTGAGTCAGACGGCCGACCCGAACTACACGGCCCTGCTGAAGAACAGACTCATAGGGGAAACGAAACAGAAGGAGAAGTTAGAGCAGGTTGGCCGTTACATTCTCCTGCTAACCACATCCACGTTTCTCGCCTGTACACTCTTAAGCCACAATCATACCGGATCGTACTATTTCAGGATCATACGATAGCTGGCAATTTGGCCAAGATACGACCATTCGGCAATGTTTGCTACGATCTCCATTTGAGATCGCATACTGCGACTGGTGGTAGGTGATCGTACGATTGGTGGTACGCGTGGTCGTGCGATCACCAACGATTGGAGAAGATCGATCACATATACTCCATACGATTTTCCCGCGATTCCAGCATTGTTCGGTCGCAGCTAGGTCGTAACCTGGTCGCAGCTAGGTCGTAACCTGGTCGCAGCTAGGTCGTAACCTGGTCGCAAGCCCGGTGTGACTGGGGCTTTAGTCTACTCATGCCCCAACTTTACAGTATTCACTCTATCCGTCCGTTCCTGCATGTGAATCCGTCGAATCTCGATATTCGACATTCATGTTTATTTCCATCTTAGGTCGAAAAGTAATATATCTATTTATTTGCAAAGGCTTTTGGTGAGCTAACAAGAAACATGACAGACGTTGAAGCTGCGTTGAAGGCTAAGGTAAGTAGTAGCAGACATGTTCAAAATATCTTAATAAGGTTGTCCACTTGAATCTATGTACACCCGTCTGGAGTTCCCTTTAAGATGAACTTTGCCTTAAGATGTCATGGTTATTCATTCCGTACAGGAACGCCAGATTCTTGATCTAGAGAAACACAAACACGACTTGTTGGCCACCGTCGCTCGCCTCGAATCGTCGTCAATGACAACACAGCCATCTGTGACATCACCGCATTCGCCAGACTGGTAGTTGAATCAAGTTATCTGGCTATGCTGGTCACGTGAATCGCGAGAAAGCGACATGAGGCCACTTTCTATGCACTCCCTGTATAATCAAGTATATTTCATAGAAGAGGCTATGCGCTCGATATATTGATCTTTTGAATGTGATTCAGTGACATCATGGAGGACCAACGCGCCGACATGACGTCACGTGGACACGGTCATTGTTCACGGTGTGGACACCGGCGACTCAGCCCCGACTCGCCGGTCCACGCGGACCTACATATGGTGAGGCTGTCCAGTCATGATGCGTTTATCTCAGTGTAACAGGCAGGGCTCTCTCACGAAGCTCATTGCGGATATATCCCTGAAGCTAGCTCTTTTAAACCAAGTCATGGGAGTTCCCGATCGACTGCTGGTCTGTTGGGCTACCTGTAGCGGTCACTTAAAAGTAGTGCACGAGGATTCACACCGAGTGACCATTGAGGACGTGTCGCGCCCTGACCAGTCTATAGCGCGCTTTACTGGAAGCGTAATAATCTCTCACAATTACCACTCCCTAGACCCTTACCCCCGCATAATCAACATCTTATTTGGATTTACCAACGCGTTGTCTTTCTCTCGAATGATCTCGCTATTTCTCGCAATAAGTTGATGATATCGGCCGTGTTTGTGTGCCGTGGATGCATAAAGAGGTTTTGGCGAAAGTACACAAAGCATTGATGACATCTGTAGTGTTAAAGAGGCTGTTCAGCCCCCATATTTGGCACCCAGGGATCATTTTGTTAATACATAACTACGTCTAACGCAGACGTAAATAATACCTTCTTTTAATTTGCGTCGCAAAGTTTACTTGATCAAATTCATGTTAATGAGTTTTCAACTTTATTATTTGACTGGAAATATTTATGATGTACTGTGGAAATCTGTTTTATTTAGTTGTGTCGTTCCATCGATAACGGTGCCTCCCTAAAACCATGAACCACACGAGTGTTAGCTGTAAATCATTACGCGCTCTATATTTACCCCGTTATCGATGTTTATACTTCCGCTTTGGATACAAAATGTAGTTTTATCAAATCTTCACTCATTTAAGTTGTGGGCATCATTGCGCACAAATTAGACAAGCAGGAAGGGTAATTTACTCCAACATAAATGGTGACAGCCGAAGTAAGGATCTATTTCTGAAACCGCAGCGCTGCGAAGCGACTGAAAGACTAAAAACTTAAAACTTTTGGTTTCTAAGGTGCGGTTGCCAAGCAACTTGCTAGGCAACCTCGTTACAAATATGGGGCTGAACAGTCCCTTTAGCCGGAGTATGGATGATGGTCTTTCTTGTCTTCTCCTTGACGTTCACATCGCCACGTGACTTGTGTAGGTGTGCGACGCAAGCAGCCCCCTGGCAGACACCTACACCAGCATCAGTGAGGCAGTTCAGAGGATGACGCCAGATGAGGTGCACATCCTCCGTGTTCGGGTCCAGAGACTAGTGAGTGGCCTCTCCGCGTTTACGTCCTAGGTCCCTATCCACTATATAGATAACAGCAACGCTACAAGTCCATATGATGTTCACTCTGTGTTCAAGGAAGCGCAGATTCGGCTGCTTCAGGCGGCAAGTGTTAAAGAACAGATCCAGCCTGACAAGGTTAGCTTGGTAAACCTGACAATTTTACCGAGAATGTAAGTGATATGTAAATTCAAGACACGCGCTGGCTGAGTGATACAATGTACAATGACATTGCGCCTTAGTTGCAATATGTAAAAAAATACAGGCACATGATTTGTAGGGGGACGAGGCGGATTTTCTCGGCGAGAATGATGTTGACGAATGTGCTATTTGGGAGGAGGAGGAGGAGGAGGTTGACATTGTAAGCGCTCACAAGGTCACCCAGTGCATCGACGACACTCTTGCCTCGCTTCAGTTGTATTCCGTATAACTCTGATTTAGTTATTTGCAAATATGGTCACCTCTTACTAATTAATAAATCAGATTATGAAAGCGACTCTGATGATGTGTGACAGGCGTGGGGAGATGAGAGCGTCACCAAGCCTTCTGTTGCCATCACACAGCCTTCACGAGGTAGTGAGCGGCGGGCTTTACTCAGCAACTCACGACCACAGACGGACGACGCCATGGCGGATGACGTCACTTCTCACAGCCGGGTACATTTCTGATCCAGCTCCCAGACAAACGGAGAATAAAAATCCGCGTGAAAGGCTTCGCACGACTACGGTCGAGTTGTTGATGGAACACAGATTTTAGGGTCAATCGCAAAGCTATTTTCTTTCATTAATGTTAAATCAATATAATGTTAATGATGGCCTGTATTCAGACGACATCGCTGGTGCTAGGCTCCACCCAGAACCGGGGCAATAAAACACCGTCCACCCATCAGGGTATACCGACACAACTACAGCTTGCAATGGTAAGTTCCCATACATCTCGTTAATTCAACAGAGCACATTAGTTTCCAAGCATATTTCTTTCTTTTTTTCCCATCATTTCGCAACATACCTTTTTGAATTTTACTTTGTACTTTCGTACTTTCGTCTGACAGGACAGCACCCAATCCGGAACATCTACGTCGCACAGCAACTACCACGACTCCACCCTGCATAGGAACACGCCCAATTCCTGGACACAGAGTCAGCAACCGGAAGAGTTCTACGTGGAAGGAAGTATTCTTCACTACCAAACGCCAGCACATTTACATCAGTCTAGAAAGTTTGTAGCCGTTAGTAACACCCAGATGTAGTCATTATCATCTTTATCATCTCTGTGATTTTAACAGCAAATATTCATCATGTATAATTCCAAGTAATGCAATGATGTCCCGTGATGTGCTTGTTGTTGTGCAATGATGTCCCGTGATGTGCTTGTTGCTGTGCGTGATGAGCTTGTTGCCGTGATGATGTGTCGTGATGTGCTTGTTGCTGTGCAATGATGTCCCGTGATGTACTTGTTGCTGTGCAATGATGTCTTGTGATGTGCTTGTTGTGCAATGATGTACCGTGATGTACTTATTGCTGTGCAATGATGTGTCGTGATGAGCTTGTTGCTGTGCAATGATGTGTCGTGATGTGCTTGTTGCTGTAGATATCTTGCCACAGCGCCTTCATTGATGGACCCCGGCGTGGTCATGCTGCCTCCGGGTAAACCACCTCCATTGTGTAAACACTGACACTTCACAGCGATATGTCTATGACGTTCATTGGGTGGCCTGAGTCGTAGTAATTCATTCAGTCTGTCTACAGAGCATTCTCGACTCAATGTACTGAATCTAGAGGACGAATCTCGGACTCTCCGATTGGATGGCGGATATAATCGCAAGAGCGTGGTACACTCAACTCCGGTAAGGAATGTGTCCATCAAACCGTTCCTCGTACATATTATTCGCTGTCAATAACTACCCGGATAAAACCATTTCCCCGTAATTAAGCACTTAATATTTGCACATTTGATTTGGAAAAAAATCCAGATTAACACCCCACTCAGTCGTAAAATGTCCCAATCGCTACAAAACCTGGCTGATGATGACACGGATCACTTCCCGGCGGAGATGGCCGGCGTGGATGGGAAGAGCTTCATGGAGGGAGCGAGTAACAGCAAACAGATACGTGCTGTACGCTCCAGGTCGTTCGCTGAGTCAGACAGGTGTTCAAAGAGTATACTTGTAAGTTTCAACCGCCAGTCGCCATGGTCATTATGCTGATAGACTATATAAGTTTGGCAATAGCAAGTCGTTTTCTTGTAAATTGATGTTTTTGATAAATTTGACCCGTCTTTACACTGAACCTAGCTGTTTATGCAAACAAATAATGCACGATCACATTGTTGGAACCTTGGTTACCCACCGTGAGAGTACTCGCTGTTCATTCATGCCCTGCCGTGAGAGTACTCGCTGTTCATTCATGACCCACCATGAGAGTTCTCGCTGAACATTCATGGCCCGCTGTGAGAGTACTCGCTGAACATTCATGGTCCATATTGAGAGTTCTTGCTCAACAAACATGGTCTTCAACGAGCACTGCCTCAACATTCGTGGTCTGCAATTGCAATACTCTCTGATCATTCGTGACCTGCCATTGCAGTACTCTCTGATCATTCGTGACCTGCCAATGCAGTACTCTCTGATCATTCGTGACCTGCCACTGCAATACTCTCTGATCATTCGTGACCTGCCATTGCAGTACTCTCATTCATGACCTGCCATTGCAGTACTCTCTGATCATTCGTGACCTGCCATTGCAGTACTCTCTGATCATTCGTGACTTGCCAATGCAATACTTTCTGATCATTCGTGACCTGCCATTGTAGTGCTCTCTGATCATTCGTGACCTGCCATTGCAGTACTCTCTGATCATTCATGACCTGTCATTGCAGTACTCTCTGATCATTCGTGACCTGACATTGCAGTACTCTCTGATCATTCATGACCTGCCATTGCAGTACTCTCTGATCATTCGTGACCTGCCATTGCAGTACTCTCTGATCATTCGTGACTTGCCAATGCAATACTTTCTGATCATTCGTGACCTGCCATTGCAGTACTCTCTGATCATTCGTGACCTGCCATTGCAGTACTCTCTGATCATTCGTGACCTGCCATTGCAGTACTCTCTGATGCAGTTCGTGATCATTGCCAATGCAATACTCTCAGTACTGCTCTGATCATTCGTGACCTGCCATTGCAGTACTCTCTGATCATTCATGACCTGCCATTGCAGTACTCTCTGATCATTCATGACCTGCCATTGCAGTACTCTCTGATCATTCATGACCTGCCATTGCAGTACTCTCTGATCATTCGTGACCTGCCAATGCAATACTCTCTGATCATTCGTGACATGCCATTGTAGTACTTTCTGATCATTCGTGGTCCGCCATTGCAGTACTCTCTGATCATTCATGACCTGCCATTGCAGTACTCTCTGATCATTCATGAACTTCCATTGCAGTACTCTCTGATCATTCATGACATGCCATTGCAGTACTCTCTGATCATTCGTGGCCTGCCATTGCAGTACTCTCTGATCATTCGTGACCTGCCAATGCAATACTCTCTGATCATTCATGACATGCCATTGTAGTACTCTCTGATCATTCGTGGTCCGCCATTGCAGTACTATCTGATCATTCCTGATCATTCGTGACCTGCCATTGCAATACTCTCTGAATATTCCTGACCTGGCATTGTAATGCTCTCTGATTATTCGTGGTCCGCCACTGCAGTACACGCTGAACTGGTGTCATAAATTATAACCTTGCAGGCTCAGGAATATTTCCAGTTTAATTTCCCGGCGCCTCAAGAGAAGATGAGCGGGCGTCGTATCCCGCTGGCTGTCGTTACCGTCCCCAAACGAGGGCAGATAAAGCTTACCACACCAAAGCAGACGACTACTAAACCAACAGGTGCACTCTCTTACACGTCAAGTCAGAAACGCGGCTTTCACACGTATTCAACATTTTCATGACTAAGCTCGTCCAAGGATGCATGCTGATTAATATTGCTGAAAATGTCTGTCTCTGTAGGAATCAGTGTGGCGGCCCACGGAGCCCGAGTGAAAAGGGACCACGAGAAGAGAGGGAAAGGTCCAGCTAACTCCTCCCTTCACGTACACAACATCGCTCAAACAAGTGCGCACAGACTGAAAACATTAACAGTGAGTCATGCATGACATTGGAAAAGGTCATACCGTCTATTTAAACTAGAAGTCTTTAAATAAATCATTGATATGAATCCGCATGATTGACAGAAGCCTGTGGGTTTAACGAGGAGAGACCAAGGACCATACAATCGCCCGCGGGTACAGCTTCCATCCCTACACGTGTCCACACGATTCCAGACAACTTCACCCAAGCAGCAGCAGCAGCAGGCCCTGTTACTGACCAGTGCCAGACTTCCACTTATTGGAAGCTAAAACAGCTAACTGGAGCTGAGGGCGTCTATGTGGCTAATCAACAGCTTATGTCATCCAAACACTCCTGTGTTCATTTCGTCATGGAACGATCTTCGCACCGACTCTTAATGTTGAGACATGTGCTACCTTGATCTGTTAACACTGAATAAGAATACCGCTGAAGCTTACTGCTAACTCATTCTCTTCTCTTATTGTACTTTAGTTTGGTAATAAATATCAGAATGGACTTTCGTTGAAGGAAATTTTGTGTTCTGAATGGCGCCGATGCAGGTGGCGGTGTTCGTCTTAGAGACAGCAGAACCAGTCGTACTGGTCGCATTATGACAGGAAAACCATTCGTACTGGCCGCATTATGACAATGACAGCAGCAACCACCAGTTCGTACTAGTCGCATTACGACAGCAGAATCATTCGTACTGGTCGCATTATGGAAGGAGGAACCGTTCGTACTGCTTCGCAACCGCACCTTGAAACCAAAAAGTGTTAAGGAGAGACCATTCGTACTGGTCGCATTATGACAGAAAAAACCATTCGTACTGATCGCATTTATGACAATAACAACAGAAGCAACCACACAAGTTTGTTTCTTGTTGCGCAACGAGAGCAAGATGGAAAGTGAACATTAAGCTAAGCGTATTCACACAACCAGAGCGTACATGTACAGTCGATAGCCAGGTAAATTCAGAGCTGTATGTGAGGGTTTACTACATTCGGTGGTTACATGCGTGGTGCGTGCGCCGTAATCGATGCCCGTGTTATCACTGGTTATACAGTTTCAACAATAGATCGAAATACTAATTGAGTAAGTTTAAACTCTTATTGGATATTTTCCGCGGTCTAGAAGGCACAAATGTGATCCACATTACTTACCCATAATATAAAGTCCAATGTTGAGTGATCCCTGATTGAGTATATGAGGTGGTTGAGTCTCTTTAAGGTAAAGCGTATTCACACAATGAGGAGCGTACATATACAGTATGCCATGTTGGTAGCTGTATGTGAGGGTGTACTACTTGGGTGAGTATTGCGTGGTGCGTGTGTGGGGTGTTATGAGTGTGTGGGGGTGTTTGAGCGAGTGAGGTGACCGAGTGAGTGAGGTGGTTGAGTGAATGAGGTGGTAGATCGAGTGAGGTGGTTGAGTGAGTGTGGGTTGTCCAGATTCAGGCCCAGTGATCCAGCCCAAGTGAGTGAGGTGGTTGAGTGAATGAGGTGGTTGAGTGAGGGAGGTGGTTGAGTGAGTGGGGTGGTTGAGTGAGTGGGGTGGTTGGGTGAGTGCGGTGGTTGAGTGAGTGGGGTAGTTGAGTGAGTGGGGTGGTTGAGTAAGTAAGGTGGTTGAGTGAGTGCGATGATTGAGTGAATGGAGGTGGTTGAGTGAATGAGGTTGTTGAGTGAGTGAGGTGGTAGAGTGAGTGAAGTGTTGAGTGAGTGAGGTGGTTGAGTGATTGAGGTGGTTGAGTGAGTGAGATGGTTGAGTGAATGAGGTGGTAGAGTGAATGAGGTGGTTGAGTGAGTGAGGTGGTTGAATGAGTGAGGTGGTTG
Source organism: Urechis unicinctus (assembly GCA_034190875.2). NCBI lineage: Eukaryota > Metazoa > Annelida > Polychaeta > Xenopneusta > Urechidae > Urechis > Urechis unicinctus. The sequence goes on from CM067346.1 coordinate 60,346,571, forward strand.
AGTGACCTGAGGTAGTTGAGATACTGAGGGTGAATGAACGAGCGAGTGATGTATAAGGGTGAGTGAGGTGGTTGAGCGAGTGTGTGGCAATATAAGGGAACTGAACGAGGGAAGAAAAGATTTATTGAAATGGTCTCCAAGGGAAGAAATGTCTTTCACAATCAAAGTAATAGGCTCTCTCTAATAACAATAACGTGTTTATAAAAGGTTCATGTAGTGATAGCAAATTGTCATGCGATTACTAGGCTAAAGAAAACAACTAAATGCCGATCAAGCATTAGTAAAATTCATAACAAATTAATGTAATAGCTAAATAATAACCGTTAAATGCAGATTTATCAGCCAAAGGCAGATTTGTAACCATTGCATATTTGTTTAACAACATTGGATTGCCATGGCGGGATATGTATTTAGCGCAGTTCGTGAAACAACACAGTCAGCAAGTACCATTCAACGCGGAAGTAATAAGTGGATTGTTAATGCCCAACAGTAGGCAGTTATTGTTGGAGTCGGCGCAGCAGAGAGAGTGTTCGTAGCTGCACTGGTGATTTCAGATGACGTCAGTTTAAATCCGGGGCACATTTTCATAAATGGCAGAGATATTTGCGATGTTATCATCATGTTCCGGGCCGATGTCCGTGTTCTCGTGAGGATCACCCGACACTATGATGGAGTCATAGCCGTGGTTGTCATAGGCGGGTGGTGGGTCAGGATACGACTCCCGGGCTCCTGTAAACTGTAGAGGTTCGTACACTGGTGGTGCGGCCTCGGCAAAACCCATACTGCGCTCGTATGGACTCTCGCCGGTCTTCGGCGAGTTCATCTCCCTGGCTGCTAGGTGTAGCCCAGACGGGGCTGGTCTGGAAGTAGCCGTCGTATGGTTCAAGTCTGGTACAGCAGCAGCAACGCTATGATGAACACTGTCAGTGCGTTTCTTTCTGTACCAGACTGTTAGCAGGGCGACCGTGATTAGGACGAGGCAGCCGACGACCAGACCTGCCGCGATGACGCCATAATTAGCGCTGGCTTCACGATTCTCCTCCTCGCTACCATCGTCATCACGAGTCATGTTATCCCACTCTCCTTCCTGGCCACCGACACCTCCACACAGGGGGAGACAAGTGAATGATCAAAGTATTTCGGTGGATGTAGGTACTATTACTAAAGCGTTAAGAGGGCTCACTCGCGCCTCCGCCCGACAAAACATGTGAACACGCCCCATGCGAACAGCGGGGGGCTTTATCATGGCGTCCCTAAAACATAACATGAAATTTTCTGATTAATTTGGGTCGCGACCAATCAGAGGACTCCATAACTTACAGACGCCGAGCCCCGAGACGCTGCATCAACAGTACCGTGTGCTTTCGCTGATTTCACGGCAGCGTCACCTCATGCTTTTACCTTCACAAAAAATCAATGATACTTTCTCCTAACTCATGAATAATATCTTACTGTTGCATGTTTGTCCATCTGAAGAGAGCTGCATGCTTTCAGGACAATAACACGCGAAGCTGCCCATTTGATTCCTACAGCCGTGACTGCATCCCCCGTTCTGAATCGCACACTCATCCTCGTCTGCTCCACACAGGTAAAACAGGCTAATCAGGACATCACAAACCACCTGTTGGAAATCATACTCGGTCAGCATCTCACTTAGTCTAGGACCCCCTGCCGCTGGCCACGGGACACTTACATGTTTAGTATATTCAATTTTGCTGGGCGAACACCCCTGGAGTCAGAGACGTAGATTACACCTAACCCACACCACAGCTAACCATACTACGATAAAATAAGTACAAAAATCCCGATATTACACTTGATATTACATGGTTTGTCATTGATGTGTACCTTGACAGAGGAAGCCATCCATCCTTCTGTATCCGGCGTCACATTCGCAATAGAAAGCGCCAGCCATGTTAATGCAACGCTGTTCACAACCGCCATTCCCCAACGCACACTCGTTGATCTCTGTCACGCAATAGAAATATACATCAAGGGTATACACACTGCCTATAGGTCAAAGGACACATTTCGCTCGAATTGTTCATAAAAGATTATAAATATGCGTTTACGCAAGTGCAAAAACCTTAATATTTTCACTCAGCTTTTAGTATATTCAATTTTGCTGGGCGAACACCCCTGGAGTCAGAGACTGATTACACCCCACCCACAGCTAACCATACTACGATAAAAAAGGCTATACACACTGCCTATAGGTCAAAGGACACATTTTGCTCGAATTGTTCATAAAAGATTATAAATATGCGTTTAGCAAGTGTAAAAACCTTAATATTTTCACTCAGCTGAATCCATTCTTATCATAAAACCCGGCAAATTAATTCCATTAGAGCGTATAATAAATTAATGTTGAACCAATAGACAACCAGAAAGCCTGCAAAAACGTCAAATTAAAGGTACAATTGTATGTCAAAGATATATATGAATTTTATAAATATGGAATCTCCTATGCCTCGATTGTGACGATGTCTTTCCGTATTACAATTTGATTGACCCATCAAAAAATATTCCGCACGTCAATCAGAATACGGTTAGTTGTTACCTTTACAGGTGTGAGGATCAGAGAGCTGGTAGCCTTGGTTGCATGTACAGTAGTAACTGCCATCTGTGTTGTGACAGGCCTGGTGACAGGGACTCACACCAGCCGAACATTCATCCACGTCTGTACAAACACAAGGACACCTTCCGATTAGATGTTCTCATTTCCATTATGCTACTGCGCCTTATCGCACAGTAGATCAAAGTGAAGTCATACCTAACGGAAATCAATTGCTTGTTATGTTAAATAAATATATAAATACGGTTTTACGCCACTTTATATAACAAAGTTACGTTGCCAAGGTGACGGATGCGGATGGTGTTGATGGTAGGACAGTACCCTTTGTAAATACCTTTGGCACTAGTCAGTAAGTTAGCACAGGGCTTAACGGCACACCAACACTAGTGTGTTACATGGTGCGAACACAGGTGGGGTGAATACGAGTAGATGAGAAGTTATCAAAGTGGAACCAAAATCAAACACTGAATATTTCATTAATTGAATTGATGCAAATATGTTTTCTTAGATGTGTCAACTCTTTCAATTGAACAGTATATATATACAAGGGCACGTTATCTAGGTGATTATAGTCATTCTAAGAGGGCTCACTCCGACAAGCTATGCTGTGAGTATGCAATCGAGTGAAACCCATGCCCGCCGTCAGGTGGCGCTACCATTGAATCAACAACATGGAACTGTTGATCCACCGTTTCTAGTTTTAACGCATTGCGCATGTGTAGAATATATGGAGTCTTCTGATTGGCCGCCCCCGACTTTATTTTTCTGCGTTTTGGAGAAATTCTTATTTCGCCTTCATTTTTGTATAGTTGCTAAAATGACTCGTTTACCATCCGTTCATTTCATTGGTAACACATAATCATCGATTGTAAATCGAAATGGCGCATTGAAACAGCCTTCCAACTTTGTTCACAAAATATATTTAAATAAATAACGATCGGGATCAGTAACTACACATTTTTTTGTTTTATTGCTCAAACTCCTCCCGTTTTCAGCTTCGGATGTATTGTAGCGTCTTACGTGTGTCATACATGGGTACAAATCCAAGTCCCATCAAAAATAAGAAGTCGAACTTCACAAAGGTGATAAACGTAGCTGGGATCACCGATTTGACGAGAGTTTTTTTGTATCATTACTAAACGTAGTGAGGAATCGGTTTTCAAATAGAATTTGAATGATTTTTGATGGAATGCACCTTTAAACGCAATAACAAAGCAGCGCACTGCTCACAAGTGGCTTGGTCACATATTTTGTTGACGTGAGGCGAGATCGAGTCCTCTTAGCTATAAGTTCCTCCATGTCATTACCAGCCGATTGACTGGAATAGGTCATTCCAGGCTCTCTCCTAGCTGAAATCCGGTTCAAAGTGGTGTGCTGTGGATATGAACCTCGCATGTACCGTTCCACTCAGCCACTGAGCCTATTCTATGCCGGACCCATGCACAGGGTCAAACACATTGCCCTGATCGGGTTGCGAACTCCGATTGAGGTGGACTTTTAAGTTCATCACAACACCATGGAACCACGCGGCACATGCTTGTTAAAACGATTTAAATTTTCTTATATCCAACAAAGATTAATCAGCGAACACGATGAGGTGGTCTGTCACTCACCTTCGCAATCGGTCCTGTTAACGAGGCTGTAACCTGACAGGCATTGACAAACATGTCTGTCTTCATCAGCTACATGGCACAAGTGTTGGCATCCTCCGTTATCCTCTCCACACTCTATGCTACCTGCATCATCATCATCATCATCATCATCATCATCATCATCATCATCATCATCATCATCATCATCATTAACAACAGCATCTTCATCATCATCACAACAACGACATCATCATCAGCAGCAGCAATTACGCTGTGGTCATCATCATCTTCATCATCCATCATCATCGTCGTCGTCATGTTCGTCAGCATTATATCTATCTTCGTCTTGTTCATCATTCACAATACAACGTGAAACATACTATCAATATTATCAACAATATAATTATGATCCTGGTGGCAAATATCTTAACTATTACCACTGGTATAATTATCATTAGCGCCATCATCACTGGCATCATTATCATCATCGTTGTTGTCATCCGCTTCATCTTTAAAGACTTTGTTTAACACATCAATTGATCAGAAAGAGGAAACAAATGACTAACGAATGCATTGGTTCCCTTGTTGCTCGAAGCCGAAGCAGCACTTGCGCCTGACCAGCCTTCTTAGAAGAGAAGAGAGGGAAAGATGCAGCTAACTCCCCCCTTCACGTACACAACATCGCTCAAACCAGTGCGCACAGACTGAAAACATTACCAGTGAGTCATGCATGACATTGGAAAAGGTATACCATCTATTTAAACTAGAAGTCTTTAAATAAATCATTGATATGAATCCGCATGATTGACAGAAGCCTGTGGGTTTAACGAGGAGAGACCAAGGGCCATACGATCGCCCGCGGGTACAACTTCCATCCCTACACGTGTCCACACGATTCCAGACAACTTCACCCAAGCAGCAGCCCCTGTTACTGACCAGTGCCAGACTTCCACTTATTGGAAGCTAAAACAGCTAACTGGAGCTGAGGGCGTCTGTGTGGCTAATCAACAGCTTATGTCATCCAAACACTCCTGTGTTCATTTCGTCATGGAACGATCTTCGCACCGACTCTTAATGCTGAGACGTGTGCTACCTTGATCTGTAAACACTGAATAAGAATACCGCTAAAGCTTACTGCTAACTCATTCTCATCTCTTATTGTACTTTAGTTTGGTAATAAATATCAGAATGGCTTTCGTTGAAGGAAATTTTGTGTTCTGAATGGCACCGATGCAGTTGGCGGTGTTCGTCTTAGAGACAGCAGAACCAGTCGTACTGGTCGCATTATGACAGGAAAACCATTCGTACTGGCCGCATTATGACAGCAGAACCATTCGTACTAGTCGCATTATGACAGCAGAATCATTCGTACTGGTCGCATTATGACAGGAGAACCGTTCGTACTTGTCGCATTATGACAGGAGAACCATTCGTACTGGTCGCATTATGACAGGAAAACCATTCGTACTGATCGCATTATGACAATAACAACAGAAGCAACCACACAAGTTTGTTTCTTGTTTTGACGAGAGCAAGATGGCAAGGACATTAAGCTAAGCGTATTCACACAATGAGAGCGTACATGTACAGTATGCCATGTTTGTAGCTGTATGTGAGGGTATACTACTACCGGTGCTTACTGCGTGGTGCGTGCGCAGTGTGCCCGTGTTATCAGGGTTATACAGTCTAACCAATACGAATTACTAATTGAGTAAGTTTAACTCGGTTGGATAGTTTCCGCGGTCTAGAAGGCGTGGCTGTGATCCACATACAGGCCCATAATATCCAGCCCAATGTTGAGTGAGGTGGTTGAGTGAGTGAGGTGGTTGAGTGAGTGAGGTAACGGTTGAGTGAGTGAGGTGGTTGAATGAGTGGGGTGGTAGGGTGTGTGGTGTGGTTGGGTGAGTGGGCTGGTTGAGTGAGTGGGGTGGTTGAGTGAGTGTGTGGGGTGGTTGAGCGAGTGAGGTGACCGAGTGAGTGAGGTGGTTGAGTGAATGAGGAGGTTGAGTGAATGAGGTGGTAGATCGAGTGAGGTGGTTGAGTGAGTGAGGTGGTAGAGTGAGGTGGTTGAGTGAGTGAGGAGGTTGAGTGAGTGAGGTGGTTGAGTGAATGAGGAGGTTGAGTGAGTGAGGTGGTTGAGTGAGTGAGGAGGTTGAGTGAGTGAGGTGGTAGAGTGAGAGAGGTGGTTGAGTGAGTGAGGTGGTACAGTGAGTGCGATGATTGAGTGAATGAGGTGGTAGAGTGAATAAGGTGGTTGAGTGAGTGAGGTGGTAGAGTGAGTGAAGTTGTTGAGTGAGTGAGGTGGTTGAGTGAGTGAGGTGGTAGAGTGAGTGAGATGGTTGAGTGACTGAGGTAATTGAGAGACCGAGGTTGTTTACTGAGTGAATGAACGAGCGAGTGATGTATAAAGGTGAGTGAGGTGGTTGAGCGAGTGTGTGGCAATACAAGGGAACTGAACGAGGGAAGAAAAGATTTATTGAAATGGTTTCCAAGGGTAGAAATGTCTTTCACAATCAAAGTAATAGGCTCCCTCTAATAACAATAACGTGTTTATAAAAGGTTCATGTAGTGATAGCAAATTGTCATGCGATTACTAGGCTAAAGAAAACAACTAAATGCCGATCAAGCATTAGTAAAATTCATAACAAATTAATGTAATAGCTAAATAATAACCGTTAATTGCAGATTTATCAGCCAAAGGCAGATTTGTAACCATTGCATATTTGTTTAACAACATTGGATTGCCATGGCGGGATATGTATTTAGCGCAGTTCGTGAAACAACACAGTCAGCAAGTACCATTCAACGCGGAAGTAATATGTTGATTGTTAATGCCCAACAGTAGGCAGTTATTGTTGGAGTCGGCGCAGCAGAGAGAGTGTTCGTAGCTGCACTGGTGATTTCAGATGACGTCAGTTTAAATCCGGGGCACATTTTCATAAATGGCAGAGATATTTGCGATGTTATCATCATGTTCCGGGCCGATGTCCGTGTTCTCGTAAGGATCACCCGACACTATGATGGAGTCATAGCCGTGGTTGTCATAGGCGGGTGGTGGGTCTGGATACGACTCCCGGGCTCCTGGAAACTGTAGAGGTTCGTACACTGGTGGTGCGGCCTCGGCAAAACCCATACTGCGCTCGTATGGACTCTCGCCGGTCTTCGGCGAGCTCATCTCCCTGGCTGCTAGGTGTAGCCCAGACGGGGCTGGTCTGGGAGTAGCCGTCGTATGGTTCATGTCTGGTACAGCAGCAGCAACGCTATGATGAACACTGTCAGCGCGTTTCTTTCTGTACCAGACTGTTAGCAGGGCGACCGTGATTAGGACGAGGCAGCCGACGACCAGGCCTGCCGCGATGACGCCATCATTAGCGCTGGCTTCACGATTCTCCTGCTCGCTACCATCGTCATCACGAGTCATGTTATCCCACTCACCTTCCTGGCCACCGACACCTCCACACAGGGGGAAACAAGTGAATGATCAAAGTATTTCGGTGGATGTAGGTACTATTACTAAAGCGTTAAGAGGGCTCACTCGCTCCTCCGCCCGACAAAACACGCCCCATGCGAACAGCGGGGGGCTTTATCATGGCGTCCCTAAAAAATAACATGAAATTTTCTGATTAATTTGGGTCGCGACCAATCAGAGGACTCCATAACTTACAGACGCCGAGCCCCGAGACGCTGCATCAACAGTACCGTGTGCTTTAGCTGATTTCACGGCAGCGTCACCTCATGCTTTTACCTTCACAAATCAATGATACTTTCTCGTAACTCATAAATAATATCTTACTGTTGCATGTTTTTCCATCTGAAGAGAGCTGCATGCTTTCAGGACAATAACACGCGAAGCTGCCCATTTGATTCCTACAGCCGTGACTGCATCCTCCGTTCTGCATCGCACACTCATCCTCGTCTGCTCCACACAGGTAAAACAGGCTAATCAGGACATCAGAAACCACCTGTTGGAAATCATACTCGGTCAGCATCTCACTTAGTCTAGGACCCCCTGCCGCTGGCCACGGGACACTTACATGTTTAGTTTATTCAATTTTGCTGGGCGAACACCCCTGGAGTCAGAGACGTAGATTACACCTAACCCACACCACAGCTAACCATACTACGATAAAATAAGTACAAAAATCCCGATATTACACTTGATTATTACGTGGTTTGTCATTGATGTGTACCTTGACAGAGGAAGCCATCCATCCTTCTGTATCCGGCGTCACATTCGCAATAGAAAGCGCCAGCCATGTTAATGCAACGCTGTTCACAACCGCCATTCCCCAACGCACACTCGTTGATCTCTGTCACGCAATAGAAATATACATCAAGGGTATACACACTGCCTATAGGTCAAAGGACACATTTTGCTCGAATTGTTCATAAAAGATTATAAATATGCGTTTACGCAAGTGCAAAAACCTTAATATTTTCACTCAGCTTTTAGTATATTCAATTTTGCTGGGCGAACACCCCTGGAGTCAGAGACGTAGATTACACCCCACCCACACCACAGCTAACCATACTACGATAAAATAAGGCTATACACACTGCCTATAGGTCAAAGGACACATTTTGCTCGAATTGTTCATAAAAGATTATAAATATGCGTTTACGCAAGTGCAAAAACCTTAATATTTTCACTCAGCTGAATCCATTCTTATCATAAAACCCGACAAATTAATTCCATTAGAGCGTATAATAAATTAATGTTGAACCAATAGACAACCACAAAGCCTGCAAAAACGTCAAATTGAAGGTACAATTGAATGTCAAAGATATATATGAATTTTATAAACATGGAATCTCTTCTGCCTCGATTGTGACGATGTCATTCTGTATTACAATTTGATTGACCCATCAAAAAATATTCCGCACGTCAATCAGAATACGGTTAGTTGTTACCTTTACAGGTGTGAGGATCAGAGAGCTGGTAGCCTTGGTTGCATGTACAGTAGTAACTGCCATCTGTGTTGTGACAGGCCTGGTGACAGGGACTCACACCAGCCGAACATTCATCCACGTCTGTACAAACACAAGGACACCTTCCGATTAGATGTTCTCATTTCCATTATGCTACTGCGCCTTATCGCACAGTAGATCAAAGTGAAGTCATACCTAACGGAAATCAATTGCTTGTTATGTTAAATAAATATATAAATACGGTTTTACGCCACTTTATATAACAAAGTTACGTTGCCAAGGTGACGGATGCGGATGGTGTTGATGGTAGGACAGTACCCTTTGTAAATACCTTTGGCACTAGTCAGTAAGTTAGCACAGGGCTTAACGGCACACCAACACTAGTGAGTTACATGGTGCGAACACAGGTGGGGTGAATACGAGTAGATGAGAAGTTATCAAAGTGGAACCAAAATCAAACACTGAATATTTCATTAATTGAATTGATGCAAATATTGTTTTCTTAGATGTGTCAACTCTTTCAATTGAACAGTATATATTATACAAGGGCACGTTATCTAGGTGATTATAGTCATTCTAAGAGGGCTCACTCCGACAAGCTATGCTGTGAGTATGCAATCGAGTGAAACCCATGCCCGCCGTCAGGTGGCGCTACCATTGAATCAACAACATGGAACTGTTGATCCACCGTTTCTAGTTTTAACGCATTGCGCATGTGTAGAATATATGGAGTCTTCTGATTGGCCGCCCCCGACTTTATTTTTCTGCGTTTTGGAGAAATTCTTATTTCGCCTTCATTTTTGTATAGTTGCTAAAATGACTCGTTTACCATCCGTTCATTTCATTGGTAACACATAATCATCGATTGTAAATCGAAATGGCGCATTGAAACAGCCTTCCAACTTTGTTCACAAAATATATTTAAATAAATAACGATCGGGATCAGTAACTACACATTTTTTTGTTTTATTGCTCAAACTCCTCCCGTTTTCAGCTTCGGATGTATTGTAGCGTCTTACGTGTGTCATACATGGGTACAAATCCAAGTCCCATCAAAAATAAGAAGTCGAACTTCACAAAGGTGATAAACGTAGCTGGGATCACCGATTTGACGAGAGTTTTTTTTTTTGTATCATTACTAAACGTAGGAGGAATCGGTTTTCAAATAGAATTTGAATGATTTTTGATGGAATGCACCTTTTAAACGCAATAACAAAGCAGCGCACTGCTCACAAGTGGCTTGGTCACATATTTTGTTGACGTGAGGCGAGATCGAGTCCTCTTAGCTATAAGTTCCTCCATGTCATTACCAGCCGATTGACTGGAATAGGTCATTCCAGGCTCTCTCCTAGCTGAAATCCGGTTCAAAGTGGTGTGCTGTGGATATGAACCTCGCATGTACCGTTCCACTCAGCCACTGAGCCTATTCTATGCCGGACCCACACTCTTAATGTAATCTAGTCAACTTGACTAACTTGGCTAGTCATATTGACTGTCCACCAAACGACTAATGTGTTAGTCAATTTGACTAATGCGGTTAGTCAAATATTGATTAGTCAAAATGACTAATCTACCTGGTCAAGTAAAGAGTGGTCAATATGACTAATCTATTAGTCACTATGACTATCTCATTAGTCACATTGACTATAGCGTAAGTAGTAATGACTATTGTACTTAGTCAGACCGACTAGAAGATTTGGTCAGTTTGACTATGAATGAAGGTCAGTTTGAATATGATTAAAGGTCGAACCAGTGTAAGAACCAGTGTAAAAACAAGTCAGACAACATAATATGCAAAACAAGTAGACTTTATTGTATATAAACACTTACATGCATGCCCTTGTTAATACTAGCCCTGACACAAAGAAGCTTCGCATCAACTGGGTCTTTAGCCTCATCATCAACGACCAGCATCACCTTCAGATGCTTCTGTACATAACGAAACGTCTTTTTGGTCGATAGGTGGTAAGGCACATAAACACATAAATGGCGGCCATCAGCATGCCCATGGCCATGACCTCTGTTACATCCACAGCTTCTCCAACAGATGTTATTACTGGTGTCGTCCTGCGTTGCGACATTCTAAAACACATAGTAGACTTATGGTTGAAGCTAAGCACTCATTAGTACTGATACCAGCAATGGTAAACGACAATACATACAAAAATACAGAAAACTATTTAATATTCTCACCTAATAGTATGGAGGCGATTGTCAGAAAATTTCAACTGAAGATTTCCAATTTCCTGCAGCAACTGGTTAAAGAACCGCCGCAAAGGTCAAGCTTCCGGTATGCCGCGGCGCGCATCTGTGGTTATGTAACCAACCCGTGTGATCCGCGCATCGCGGTCTCCCAACAAAGAGAAGATAACGCTCTCAGGGTGGTCAAATTGACTAGGTAACTAGTCAAATAACACCTGACCAGCCTTGCTAGTCATTGTGACTATGTTGCTAAGTCGATTTGACCATGTGATTAGTCGTTACAGAGTTTGACTAACTTCGATAGCTGGGTGACCAGGTTAGCTAGTCATTTTGACTAGATTGGGTTAAGAGTGTTGTTAAAACGATTTAAATTTTCTTATATCCAACAAAGATTAATCAGCGAACACGATGAGGTGGTCTGTCACTCACCTTCGCAATCGGTCCTGTTAACGAGGCTGTAACCTGACAGGCATTGACAAACATGTCTGTCTTCATCAGCTACATGGCACAAGTGTTGGCATCCTCCGTTATCCTCTCCACACTCTATGCTACCTGCATCATCATCATCATCATCATCATCATCATCATCATCATCATCATCATCATCATCATCATCATTAACAACAGCATCTTCATCATCATCAACAACAACGACATCATCATCAGCAGCAGCAATTACGCTGTGGTCATCATCATCTTCATCATCCATCATCATCGTCGTCGTCATGTTCGTCAGCATTATATCTATCTTCGTCTTGTTCATCATTCACAATACAACGTGAAACATACTATCAATATTATCAACAATATAATTATGATCCTGGTGGCAAATATCTTAACTATTACCACTGGTATAATTATCATTAGCGCCATCATCACTGGCATCATTATCATCATCGTTGTTGTCATCCGCTTCATCTTTAAAGACTTTGTTTAACACATCAATTGATCAGAAAGAGGAAACAAATGACTAACGAATGCATTGGTTCCCTTGTTGCTCGAAGCCGAAGCAGCACTTGCGCCTGACCAGCCTTCTTAGAAGAGAAGAGAGGGAAAGATGCAGCTAACTCCCCCCTTCACGTACACAACATCGCTCAAACCAGTGCGCACAGACTGAAAACATTACCAGTGAGTCATGCATGACATTGGAAAAGGTATACCATCTATTTAAACTAGAAGTCTTTAAATAAATCATTGATATGAATCCGCATGATTGACAGAAGCCTGTGGGTTTAACGAGGAGAGACCAAGGGCCATACGATCGCCCGCGGGTACAACTTCCATCCCTACACGTGTCCACACGATTCCAGACAACTTCACCCAAGCAGCAGCCCCTGTTACTGACCAGTGCCAGACTTCCACTTATTGGAAGCTAAAACAGCTAACTGGAGCTGAGGGCGTCTGTGTGGCTAATCAACAGCTTATGTCATCCAAACACTCCTGTGTTCATTTCGTCATGGAACGATCTTCGCACCGACTCTTAATGCTGAGACGTGTGCTACCTTGATCTGTAAACACTGAATAAGAATACCGCTAAAGCTTACTGCTAACTCATTCTCATCTCTTATTGTACTTTAGTTTGGTAATAAATATCAGAATGGCTTTCGTTGAAGGAAATTTTGTGTTCTGAATGGCACCGATGCAGTTGGCGGTGTTCGTCTTAGAGACAGCAGAACCAGTCGTACTGGTCGCATTATGACAGGAAAACCATTCGTACTGGCCGCATTATGACAGCAGAACCATTCGTACTAGTCGCATTATGACAGCAGAATCATTCGTACTGGTCGCATTATGACAGGAGAACCGTTCGTACTTGTCGCATTATGACAGGAGAACCATTCGTACTGGTCGCATTATGACAGGAAAACCATTCGTACTGATCGCATTATGACAATAACAACAGAAGCAACCACACAAGTTTGTTTCTTGTTTTGACGAGAGCAAGATGGCAAGGACATTAAGCTAAGCGTATTCACACAATGAGAGCGTACATGTACAGTATGCCATGTTTGTAGCTGTATGTGAGGGTATACTACTACCGGTGCTTACTGCGTGGTGCGTGCGCAGTGTGCCCGTGTTATCAGGGTTATACAGTCTAACCAATACGAATTACTAATTGAGTAAGTTTAACTCGGTTGGATAGTTTCCGCGGTCTAGAAGGCGTGGCTGTGATCCACATACAGGCCCATAATATCCAGCCCAATGTTGAGTGAGGTGGTTGAGTGAGTGAGGTGGTTGAGTGAGTGAGGTAACGGTTGAGTGAGTGAGGTGGTTGAATGAGTGGGGTGGTAGGGTGTGTGGTGTGGTTGGGTGAGTGGGCTGGTTGAGTGAGTGGGGTGGTTGAGTGTGTGGGGTGGTTGAGCGAGTGAGGTGACCGAGTGAGTGAGGTGGTTGAGTGAATGAGGAGGTTGAGTGAATGAGGTGGTAGATCGAGTGAGGTGGTTGAGTGAGTGAGGTGGTAGAGTGAGGTGGTTGAGTGAGTGAGGAGGTTGAGTGAGTGAGGTGGTTGAGTGAATGAGGAGGTTGAGTGAGTGAGGTGGTTGAGTGAGTGAGGAGGTTGAGTGAGTGAGGTGGTAGAGTGAGAGAGGTGGTTGAGTGAGTGAGGTGGTACAGTGAGTGCGATGATTGAGTGAATGAGGTGGTAGAGTGAATAAGGTGGTTGAGTGAGTGAGGTGGTAGAGTGAGTGAAGTTGTTGAGTGAGTGAGGTGGTTGAGTGAGTGAGGTGGTAGAGTGAGTGAGATGGTTGAGTGACTGAGGTAATTGAGAGACCGAGGTTGTTTACTGAGTGAATGAACGAGCGAGTGATGTATAAAGGTGAGTGAGGTGGTTGAGCGAGTGTGTGGCAATATAAGGGAACTGAACGAGGGAAGAAAAGATTTATTGAAATGGTTTCCAAGGGAAGAAATGTCTTTCACAATCAAAGTAATAGGCTCCCTCTAATAACAATAACGTGTTATATAAAAGGTTCATGTAGTGATAGCAAATTGTCATGCGATTACTAGGCTAAAGAAAACAACTAAATGCCGATCAAGCATTAGTAAAATTCATAACAAATTAATGTAATAGCTAAATAATAACCGTTAATTGCAGATTTATCAGCCAAAGGCAGATTTGTAACCATTGCATATTTGTTTAACAACATTGGATTGCCATGGCGGGATATGTATTTAGCGCAGTTCGTGAAACAACACAGTCAGCAAGTACCATTCAACGCGGAAGTAATATGTTGATTGTTAATGCCCAACAGTAGGTAGTTATTGTTGGAGTCGTCGCAGCAGAGAGAGTGTTCGTAGCTGCACTGGTGATTTCAGATGACGTCAGTTTAAATCCGGGGCACATTTTCATAAATGGCAGAGATATTTGCGATGTTATCATCATGTTCCGGGCCGATGTCCGTGTTCTCGTAAGGATCACCCGACACTATGATGGAGTCATAGCCGTGGTTGTCATAGGCGGGTGGTGGGTCTGGATACGACTCCCGGGCTCCTGGAAACTGTAGAGGTTCGTACACTGGTGGTGCGGCCTCGGCAAAACCCATACTGCGCTCGTATGGACTCTCGCCGGTCTTCGGCGAGCTCATCTCCCTGGCTGCTAGGTGTAGCCCAGACGGGGCTGGTCTGGGAGTAGCCGTCGTATGGTTCATGTCTGGTACAGCAGCAGCAACGCTATGATGAACACTGTCAGCGCGTTTCTTTCTGTACCAGACTGTTAGCAGGGCGACCGTGATTAGGACGAGGCAGCCGACGACCAGGCCTGCCGCGATGACGCCATCATTAGCGCTGGCTTCACGATTCTCCTGCTCGCTACCATCGTCATCACGAGTCATGTTATCCCACTCACCTTCCTGGCCACCGACACCTCCACACAGGGGGAAACAAGTGAATGATCAAAGTATTTCGGTGGATGTAGGTACTATTACTAAAGCGTTAAGAGGGCTCACTCGCTCCTCCGCCCGACAAAACACGCCCCATGCGAACAGCGGGGGGCTTTATCATGGCGTCCCTAAAAAATAACATGAAATTTTCTGATTAATTTGGGTCGCGACCAATCAGAGGACTCCATAACTTACAGACGCCGAGCCCCCGAGACGCTGCATCAACAGTACCGTGTGCTTTAGCTGATTTCACGGCAGCGTCACCTCATGCTTTTACCTTCACAATCAATGATACTTTCTCGTAACTCATAAATAATATCTTACTGTTGCATGTTTTTCCATCTGAAGAGAGCTGCATGCTTTCAGGACAATAACACGCGAAGCTGCCCATTTGATTCCTACAGCCGTGACTGCATCCCCCGTTCTGCATCGCACACTCATCCTCGTCTGCTCCACACAGGTAAAACAGGCTAATCAGGACATCAGAAACCACCTGTTGGAAATCATACTCGGTCAGCATCTCACTTAGTCTAGGACCCCCTGCCGCTGGCCACGGGACACTTACATGTTTAGTTTATTCAATTTTGCTGGGCGAACACCCCTGGAGTCAGAGACGTAGATTACACCTAACCCACACCACAGCTAACCATACTACGATAAAATAAGTACAAAAATCCCGATATTACACTTGATTATTACGTGGTTTGTCATTGATGTGTACCTTGACAGAGGAAGCCATCCATCCTTCTGTATCCGGCGTCACATTCGCAATAGAAAGCGCCAGCCATGTTAATGCAACGCTGTTCACAACCGCCATTCCCCAACGCACACTCGTTGATCTCTGTCACGCAATCGAAATATACATAAAGGGTATACACACTGCCTATAGGTCAAAGGACACATTTTGGTCGAATTGTTCATAAAAGATTATAAATATGCGTTTACGCAAGTGCAAAAACCTTAATATTTTCACTCAGCTTTTAGTATATTCAATTTTGCTGGGCGAACACCCCTGGAGTCAGAGACGTAGATTACACCCCACCCACACCACAGCTAACCATACTACGATAAAATAAGGCTATACACACTGCCTATAGGTCAAAGGACACATTTTGCTCGAATTGTTCATAAAAGATTATAAATATGCGTTTACGCAAGTGCAAAAACCTTAATATTTTCACTCAGCTGAATCCATTCTTATCATAAAACCCCCGACAAATTAATTCCATTAGAGCGTATAATAAATTAATGTTGAACCAATAGACAACCACAAAGCCTGCAAAAACGTCAAATTGAAGGTACAATTGAATGTCAAAGATATATATGAATTTTATAAACCTGGAATCTCTTTCTGCCTCGATTGTGACGATGTCATTCTGTATTACAATTTGATTGACCCATCAAAAAATATTCCGCACGTCAATCAGAATACGGTTAGTTGTTACCTTTACAGGTGTGAGGATCAGAGAGCTGGTAGCCTTGGTTGCATGTACAGTAGTAACTGCCATCTGTGTTGTGACAGGCCTGGTGACAGGGACTCACACCAGCCGAACATTCATCCACGTCTGTACAAACACAAGGACACCTTCCGATTAGATGTTCTCATTTCCATTATGCTACTGCGCCCTATCGCACAGTAGATCAAAGTGAAGTCATACCTAACGGAAATCAATTGCTTGTTATGTTAAATAAATATATAAATACGGTTTTACGCCACTTTATATAACAAATTTACGTTGCCAAGGTGACGGATGCGGATGGTGTTGATGGTAGGACAGTACCCTTTGTAAATACTATTGGCGTTTTGGCACTAGTCAGTAAGTTAGCACAGGGCTTAACGGCACATCAACACTAGTGTGTTACATGGTGCGAACACAGGTGGGGTGAATACGAGTAGATGAGAAGTTATCAAAGTGAAACCAAAATCAAACACTGAATATTTCATTAATTGAATTGATGCAAATATTGTTTTCTTAGATGTGTCAACTCTTTCAATTGAACAGTATATATTATACAAGGGCACGTTATCTAGGTGCTTATAGTCATTCTAAGAGGGCTCACTCCGACTAGCTATGCTGTGAGTATGCAATCGAGTGAAACCCATGCCCGCCGTCAGGTGGCGCTACCATTGAATCAACAACATGGAACTGTTGATCCACCGTTTCTAGTTTTAACGCATTGCGCATGTGTAGAATATATGGAGTCTTCTGATTGGTCGCCCCCGACTTTATTCTTCTGCGTTTTGGAGAAATTCTTATTTCGCCTTCATTTTTGTATAGTTGCTAAAATGACTCGTTTACCATCCGTTCATTTCATTGGTAACACATAATCATCGATTATAAATCGAAATGGCGCATTGAAACAGCCTTCCAACTTTGTTCACAAAATATATTTAAATAAATAACGATCGGGATCAGTAACTACACATTTTTTTGTTTTATTGCTCAAACTCCTCCCGTTTTCAGCTTCGGATGTATTGTAGCGTCTTACGTGTGTCATACATGGGTACAAATCCAAGTCCCATCAAAAAAAGAAGTCGAACTTCACAAAGGTGATAAACGTAGCTGGGATCACCGATTTGACGTGTGTTTTTTTGTATCATTACTAAACGTAGCAAGGAATCGGTTTTCAAATAGAATTTGGATGATTTTTGATGGAATGCACCTCTAAGAGACGCAATAACAAAGCAGCGCACTGCTCACAAGTGGCTTGGTCACATATTTTGTCGACCTGAGGCGAGATCGAGTCCTCTTAGCTATAAGTTCCTCCATGTCATTACCAGCCGATTGACTGGAATAGGTCATTCCAGGCTCTCTCCTAGCTGAAATCCGGTTCAAAGTGGTGTGCTGTGGATATGAACCTCGCATGTACCGTTCCACTCAGCCATCAGGATCCAATGTCGACAGACACAAGTCATAAACCCACGGTAAACAAAACAGGTTGCCCCCTATTAGTCGCCTCTTATGAGGATACACTGAGCCTATTATATGCCGGACCCACAGGGTCTAACACATTGCCCTGATCGGGTTGCGAACTCCGATTGAGGTGGACTTTTAAGTTCATCACAACACCATGGAACCACGCGGCACATGCTTGTTAAAACGATTTCAATTTTCTTATATCCAACAAAGATTAATCACCGAACACGATGAGGTGGTCTGTCACTCACCTTCGCAATCGGTCCTGTTATGGAGGCTGTAACCTGACAGGCATTGACAAACATGTTTGTCTTCATCAGCTACATGGCACAAGTGTTGGCATCCTCCGTTATCCTCTCCACATTCTATGCTACCTGCATCAACATCATCATCATCATAAGTCATCATCATCATCATCATTAACAACAGCATCTTCATCATCATCATCAACAACGACATCATCAGCAGCAGCAATTACGCTGTGGTCATCATCATCTTCATCATCCATCATCATCGTCGTCGTCATGTTCGTCAGCATTATATCTATCTTCGTCTTGTTCATCATTCACAATACAACGTGAAACATACTATCAATATTATCAACAATATAATCATGATCCTGGTGGCAAATATCTTAACTATTACCACTGGTATAATTATCATTAGCGCCATCATCACTGGCATCATTATCATCATCGTTGTTGTCATCCGCTTCATCTTTAAAGACTTTGTTTAGCACATCGAATGATCAGAAAGAGGAAACAAATGACTAACGAATGCATTGGTTCCCTTGTTGCTCGAAGCCGAAGCAGCACTCGCGCCTGATCAGCCTTCTTACCACGTATCTGTATATCAACTTGTAGCAGATTTCCCGGCTGTGACGTCACCAGACATAAAAAAAACATTGCCTTAAGACCACGTTTATTACAGTCATTGACTCACAGTTAATGCAGGCACCGCAATAACACTGCGTTTGTATTTATCGCCACCCACGGCAGCTGCACTCAACCAACAGCTCTCTAGAGAAATATTACAAATACGATTAATATGTTTGAAAGTTCAGTCAAAACTAAAATCGTGACAATGTGTTTACAGATCAATACACGGAGGGCTGTGGAGCGAGTCGGGCGGGTGATGTACAGGTTAAGATCAGTGTATTGTGAGGTTTAATGCCACTATGTAGTGTTGGATAATGTCTGTGTATTGGGTGGGAAAAGGCCAGTGTACGGTGTGGGATGATATCGGTGTATGGTGTGGGATAATGTCAGTGTATGGTGTGGGATGATATCGGTGCATGGTGTGGGATAATGTCAGTGTATGGTGTGGGATGATATCGGTGCATGGTGTGGGATAATGTCAGTGTATGGTGTGGGATAATGTCAGTGTATGGTGTGGGATGATATCGGTGTATGGTGTGGGATAATGTCAGTGTATGGTGTGGGATAATGTCAGTGCATGGCGTGGGATGATGTCAATGTATGGTGTGGGATAATATCGGTGTATTGTGTGGGATAATGTTAGCTTATTGTGTCGGTAAAGGCCACCGCATGGTGTGAGTGTGTGGTGTGAGATATTGACAATGTGTGGGGTAGCGCAGCAGAACGTCGTGTTGTTAAGTAAATAACTCGTCCGACCGGGGCAATGTGTTGGATTGGTGAATGGCAGAGAGGCTTGTAGTTATATTACAGCGTACTTCAAACATAGTGCTTACTGTATGTGGATATAAGTTGAATGATGCCAGCACCTGGTGCATCCGTGATGGGCGGCTTACAATAACAAAGGAATCGCTCAGATCAATACAAGTTTAGGAGAGGGTGATTCTTCGTTTAACATCAGAGTATAGTCAGTTTGTACTCATGACAGGTGGATTATTTTACCTCTGCATCAGACAGCGGGCTTCTTCATGAGATGGCCCTTCTCGTTCACCCCACGTCGGTATCAAGGGCGACCCATGCTCCTCTCCAGGGGGTATCCTTACAGGTCGCCTCTCCTCATCAGAATCTTGGCGTCTATGGCGTATGCGTGAACCATCTGATGGTTGAGTGGCGCAGTGCACTGGGAATGACCTCCAGCAGGGGTAGGACACGTTAGTCCACTGGTGACTGCCTAGCAGCATGTGGTGCGAGCAGATGTGGTCTCTATACGGGCACATCAGAAAGTGGCAACAGGGTCAATTGGAAGGAGCGACGGATGAGTTAAGCTCGGTCGGGTTAGAGAGAACAACCTGGCATTGAGGCGGAGGACTGAAATAAGCTGTCAACACATGTTTTGATGATCAAATACGATTTCAATCAAGTGGAATCTTGGTCGAATACTGACCCAGCGAGGTGAGAGTCGTCTTCGCCATTGGCGACATCCTCGGGGTTCTCATGGAGCCGTCCACATCCAATGCTTCTACGTAAGCACAAACACCAATCCAACATGCTAAAAAGAGTGGTATGCTCTTATCCATCGTGACAATCCCACTTAATTTTATAAACAGGACGACCGATTTGCATCCCAGTTATCTCGGGGCGGTAAACTTGGCCGATTAAAACATCGCCCTAAGTCCGTGTTTATCCCGTGTGAGACAGCTGTGCTCAAGAGCCTTAGCCCGAATCCAGCTGAGCGTTTGCGCTTCGTGACTGATCGGCCATTGAAAGTCCCGGATGGTGGTTCACCTGCGGTCACCGGGACATCTGCCTCGGGCCTTAAAGACAGTGGTCAGTCGTGTCAACAAAGTTAGTCATGCGTGAACGTCTTGCTGTGAATGCGCAGAAGTCTACTTGATCAAGGCAATGTTGAATAATGACATAAAAGATCCCCAATGTAAGAACATTCGCCCGCACATGCAACCAACCAACCAACCACGCACGCACACACACACGCACGCACGCCCGCCCGCTTACAAGCACACACGCTTCCACACACACGTCCTCACACCTGACTATTTAACATCCCCACACACATTCACACACACCACACACACAAAAACAGGCACACACACACGCCCACACACACACACACACACACTGAGCTGGGGGTGTCTCTGAGTCTGAGAGGTGAGTAGCCGAGCTGAGTGAGTTGTGATGGTTACGAAAGAGTGAGTGAGTGAGTGAGTGAGTGAGTGAGTGAGTGAGTGAGTGAGTGAGTGAGTGAGTGAGTGAGTGAGTGAGTGAGTGAGTGAGTGAGTGAGTATAGGGTTTAACGGCACACCAACACTTACGTGTTATATGGCGCCTCGAAAGATAAATAGATAAGTTTGACCTTTCGCACACCTTCTAGGTCACTTTCTGATATCACAGTTTTTTCCCCCATTGTTTACACAAGTATATATATTTGATACACTACTACAGTGCCTCTCACAAGCAATAATCAAGCACGACGCTGTCTCCTAATAATGATAATTAGCGTGAACCTATGTTATGTAAAGTAACTGCCTGTAAGGTATCTGCCTGTAAATATGAGAGGTAGTCCCTTAATCCCCCATTTGGCCTCAGCTGCCTGTCATGAGGGTTTCAACTATAGGAGATATCTTTTTATCTTTTTTCGACGCTATGATTCGATTATTTGCTGTGTGAGACTTGCAGAAACTCCGGTAATCAGAGCTCCGCCGACTTCGACGTTGTTTGATGTTGGCAACACTGTAGCGCAGTAGACACGGCTCGACAGGTGTTACAATTTCGCGCCTCAGCATGATTCCGGGGAGATGGGATAATACCGTGACTTCCCGATGAGCGCTACGCAACCAGATTAGCGTCTGGCAAGCAAATGACTCTTGAGAAAACCTTCGTTTAAAGACTCGTAAAGTATGCTTAATATTAAGAACCTCCGTAATGTTACCATGCTAGAG
Source organism: Urechis unicinctus (assembly GCA_034190875.2). Taxonomy (NCBI): domain Eukaryota; kingdom Metazoa; phylum Annelida; class Polychaeta; order Xenopneusta; family Urechidae; genus Urechis; species Urechis unicinctus. The sequence goes on from CM067346.1 coordinate 60,368,494, forward strand.
CAGCGGTGCTCTGTGAGGGACCATCTCAAGTGAAGTTGTTTCTCGGTGATATATCGACACGGTTGCAGTTATCGCACGGCAAACTGTGCGTTTGAGGTGATATGGGAAAAAAACCGAGGTTTTTCTTGAGCTCTGATTGGCTGAGAGTAGGGTGCCATGCAGTTACGCTTCATTGACAGTGCACAGTTCCTCTTGGTCTCGCTTGACAAGCTGGTCTCTGCAAATAAGCTTGAGACCAACGAACACGAAGCGCGGCCTGCTGGTGCGCAAGAGAGTGTACCCCTATGCGTACATGGACGACTGGGATCAGATCAATGCCTCGCAGCAAGCTCTCTGAGCAAGGTATTTCTGCTGCAGATTATAAACATGCACAGATGTTCTGGGACATATTCTGTGAAGAAACATGGGCGATTACCATGATCTGTACCTGTGCACTCCTGGCAGATATGTTTATGATATTCCGCAAGACCTGCCTGAAGCTGTACGGGCTGGACCCAGCCAACTACTACATGAGCCACGGTCGGTTATGGAACGCACTGCTTAAGAGGACGAGTGTGGTGCTACAATTACTCTATGACAAAAACCTGTTAACTGAGAAGGGCCTGTGCGGTAGGATGAGCATGGTGTCGCGTCGCCATGCTAAAGCCAATGATCCGTATGTGGAGGGCTTCGAAAAGGATAAGCCAGCTAGCTACATCCGGTATCTTGACGCTAACAACCTGTATGAGTAGGCGATAAGCCAGCCCCCTACCCATTGGGGCGATTGAGTGGGTGGATCAGCCGGGGCTTGCTGCCATGCAAATAAAAACAGGACCATCCCAACAAAGCTAAAATCAGATATATACTCGAAGTTGATCTGGAATACCCTGCAGAGTTACATGCTTATCACAATGATTATCCACTAGTGCCAGAGCGAATGTCTGTGCAGAATGAATGGTTCTCAGACTACCAGAAGAATCTCCTAGGTGTGTTGGGGAACAACGCAGAGGTTGAGAAGCTGGTGTCCAACCTGCGCAACCAAGAGAAGTATGTATTCCACTACAGGAATCTCTAACTCTACCTATCACTGGGAATGAGGCTTACCAAGATGCACCGTGCACTCATATTCAATAAAAGCCCCTTGATGGCGCCCTACATTCTCATTAACACAGACATGTGTGTTGTAAGGTTGCCGCCAGCAGAAGGACCTGTACAAGCTGATGAACAACTCTGTGTTTGGTAAGAAACATGAAATAAATCTCTGCAGGCGAGAAACTACATGACTTTAAGATTGTGCTCTCAGCACGAAGAAGGAAAAATTGCGACAGTTTTGAAATCTTGTGGCCAGCCAATCACGGCGTCCCACAAACTATGCTCAGTCAAGCAAATTATTCGATGACGGTATCTAGCTGTGAAAATCCCTGAATATGCACAAGACAAAAGGCAGAAGACCAGACTCTGATCATTTCAAGCTCATCTGCTCGATTGTCTAGTGCTAAACCGTCCGGTGTTTGTAGGCAGATTATTAGAACTATGTGCATGCTCGACCTCTCCAAGCATCCTGATGTAGTGGACTAATGTTACATTAAAACAACCACAATGTAAGTCCAGGTATGAGTCTGCCAGATTATACACCCAGACACAGACTCGATGAGGTGCTTATGGAGCTGATGACGTGGCAGTCCACATCCCGACGAAGACATGCAAGTGGATAGTGACCTCATTTGTACAAGCAACTCTGATCCTTCACATCCCTTATTCAGTAATGTAAGAAGATGCTTGGGTGAGTGAGTGAGAATAGGGTTTAACGGCACACCAACACGTATGTTTTATATGGCGCTTAGAAAGATTAATAGATAACTTTGACCTTATTAAGCAGCCGCCTTCTAAATTAAATGGAAAAAAGAAGGACATACAAGTGGATGACGTTGAAAAAGATAAAAATGAAAATAGTATCCTAGGGCAAGTCACCGCCAGCCGATTGACTGGACCAGGCCATTCCAGCCTCTCGTCTAGGCGAAATCCGGGCCAAAGTAGTGTGTTGCAGATACGGCCCTCAAAAGGAATGCTCCACTCAACCACTTGGATGTCATTGTTCACCGACACGAGTCGAAACCCACGGCCAACAGGTTGTCCCCTATTAGTCGCCTCTTACGACATGCAGGAGGATACAGTGGGCCTATTCTACCCCCGGACCCACAGGGGTGCTTGGGAATATGAAGGTGCTTGGGAATATGAAGGGTCATTATGCCGGTCTGCTTATCAAGGAGTATGTGGGCCTGCACCTAAAGATGTACTAGATCCTGATGTCTGATGAGGGCGAGATTAGAAAGGCAAAGGGAGTGAAGAATGTTGTGAGAAAGAAGTACATACGCCGCACAGTACATGGAGTCTCTGTTCACAAAGAGGCAGTTCCGCCATGGTATGAACATGCCCAGTGAAAATCACAAGATATATGGTCAGCGTGTTAACAAGGTAGCACTCTCATCATTTTAATCAAAGTGGTGGATAGCTGCTCACCCTAAAAGCCACAAAAGTGAGCAGGGCACCAAAAAATCTAAATCCTGTATATTTATCGTGTAGCATAGAAAAGTGGCTGCTCCACTCAACCACCAGGATACCATCGTTGTATTTTGATTGGTTTGAAGTAATTTATTAATTGATTAATGAAGGGCGTCTTGGCAAAGATGGCTGCCGGTTAGGAAAGTTATGTTATGATGAGATTGGTGGGCAGTATTATACTATTAAGCGAGATGCTGTTACTCTCTGTAGGTCTATCAACATCTGCACAACATGCTTGTTGCTTACTCCTCTTGGTTAGCAAGGTGTTCTCTTACCCAGGCGATATCGCGAACGCGAAATAAAACGTCATAAAGAAACAGCACACACAGGCTTTGTGAAAACTCTGGCTCGCGTTCTTACATCTGGCCTGGAATGCGAAAGCATGTCAGAGAATTTATAACCACTTGTGTGCATTGTGGTACACTACACCCCCACACCCAACTTCAATAGCTAGAGATATGCCAGTATCACTTTGCGCATTTCATACTTTGGTCCATTTCCCCGTAGTAAGCATAGAAAAAGATAACTGTTAACTTGTATCGATCATTTGCAAGTAAATCCTCTGAGAGACACTGCATATTATCAGTCGATATGGTATCCCAGAAGTTATAATATCAGAAAATGGTAGAGAATTTACTTCGAAACCTATTGGAGATTGGATGAGAGAATGTGGGATTGAACATCATAAGACATCGCCTTATCATCTCCAGAGTAACGGTAAGACGGAAAGATTTAATGGCATTATCCAAAAACTGTTGTTGAAATTAACTGGAGGCGGTTCAAGAAAGTGGACTAAGTATTTAGCTGAAGCCCTGTATGCATACATAATCACAATAGGCCCCTATGGAATTAGTCCATATCAGGCTATGTATGGAACCCGACCCAAATTGCCTAAAACCCCTGGTAATCGAAATGAAGATGAGAGACTCAAAGCAATTAGAGAAGCTGAAGAGTTACTGAATAAAGTAAGGAGTAAGAAACAAATTATTTCTAGTTAATTTTAGAATGAACCATTCTGAAGCAAGTTCAGAACATGTCAGTGCTATTGATGAATAATTGATTGACTAATTGTAATATCGGCCAATTGGTTTCATTGTATTCTAAATATTTATCAATTGTTCTTTTATTCAATTGTATGTGGGTAACGTTTATATTGGATACATGAATTATTGATGAATTTAAATTTCTTTTATTTATTCATTTGATATTGTATTTTATGTTTGATTTGTATTTTGGGCTTTGTACTAGTTTGTAATACTAGTAGAATATTTTCAAACTCCTTGCCATTGGAGGAATGTGAAGATCCTGTCCTGATTTGCTAATGTGATTTTGTGTTTTAAATGGTTTGAAGTAATTTATTTATTATTTATGAAGGGCGTTTTGACAAAGATGGCTGCCGGTTAGAAAAATTATGTTATGACGAGATTGGTGGGCAGTATTAAGCGAGATGCTGTTACTATCTGTAGGTCTATTAATATCTGCACAGCATGCTTGTTGCTTAATCATCTTGGTTACCATGGAGTTCTTGGTTGCTAAGGAGTTATGACATCCGATTTTTATCCGACCCTGGTGGTTTGAGTGCTGTGTGAGTAGCAGCTCAACTCTCCCTTCCAACCGACTGATCATGCTACCTCTCCCATACCATTACATTCGCCCATATACCAACTACTGTCTGAGTCTGAGGCCTAGTATGGTGCATTCCATCGGAATGTGTTTGATGAGGAGGTAGCTTTGAGATGGACGATTATTCTTTTCCCTATATGGAGGCGGTAAAGCCAATTCTTTGGTATATAAGATCCAGAAAACAGGCTACTAGACAGACTCCAAAAGAGACTCACTCACTTCGACTCCAAAAGAGACTCACTCACTTAGACTCCAAAAGAGACTCACTCACTTCGACTCCAAGAAAACCACTTCTACCTCGTTTTTTGAAAATAAACCAACCTTCGTTTACCCGTGCACGCGTAAGCCGTGTTGGTAAATCAGAAGTAAAAAGGGTCACGCAATAAAAGAACAAATATAATATATAAGCCTTAGCCTAGGGCGCGAAAGACACTAATAGTGTAACGCCTGAAAAGGCGGTCGTGTTCCATCACCCAACGCGCCTGGACTTTAACTAAATTATTGTGACACCCAAACGATTCATTGTAGATTGCCGACCGCTTTAAAACGACACTTTCTTGCCCCGATTAGCCCATTACGCATTTCACATTAAAAGCCTACCCTCGCGCCCTCACGTGAGCACGTCATGGATAGGATAGAACCTATACCCTCCTCCCAACCTTAGCGCTGGCTTTAAACAGCTTGCCGAAAACTCCACCTCACTTAACCCCCATGTTCTATCCGAACAAAAGGCAACAGCAAACCCACCAGTACAAGTCTCCACAAGGACACAAGTCTACAATTTAAAACTGTCCCCACCGTCTGAAGTTGAACATTTTTAACGATCCTTTATGCATATTCATTAATTTGATTCTCCATTAAACAGTAGACGGAAAAGCCGTTCCTGTCTGAGACAACACACAGAGAGGGGCAGCCCAGTACTCCGCAGAGAGGACTCAATCAGCGGCGTCATCCACTAACCTACCATATATCTACCAGGTACATCCTGTGGCAACTGGAGCTTTTAGCGGCTATGGGGTCAAACAGTACAAAAGGCGTTGACGTGGAGAAGATGAATGAGGAGGAAAAAAAATTGGCCATCTGTCTGAACGAAATGAATACTGAGACTAACAAAGCAGAGGGAATAAAGAAGGCGAACTTTGAAGATGACATCCTAAATGTAATCAAACCAATGGGCAGATTCCAAGTAAGAGTGCTTGTTTGGGGATATGTCATTGAAGCACTTGTCGGATTCTGCGTCATGTTCTTCCTGTTCGGCGGGGACAATCCGGGTTTCACCTGCTATGATGACGTGGAGGGCGCGAACACCACCTACAACATCAGCCATGACTTTGCCAGCACTTGTGATTTGAACAGGACTCAATGCAGCTCTCGTCGCTATAACACGGAAGAATTCACATCCATTATAACCGAGGTATAGTGCTGTACTGCTACTTCTGATTTCTAGATTTAGTATTGTTGCTTCGATCCTTAGTGTAATTAAGGCAATGAAATATGTATACACGATGTGGACCTAGGGTTAGCCGCTTAGGAGCTTCCCAAGACAGGCACTTAACAAATATGGCATGCCAGGTACACATAGTGCCGCTTGAGGTTCTCCCAAGGCTAGAGCAGTCTCATGTGTGGCCCCTAAAAGTGTAACAGCTCTCCGGTATGCCCCCTCCTCTCACATAATGGGCCGTACGAGCGATTCGTTGACCCTAGACTCGTTTACAGATCTACGACGTCTTTTACATGGGGCTTTCGAGAACAAAGTTATGGTAATTATACCTCAAAGCATTTGGTATTGTCCTAATTATGTATACCTCCATCTAAGTAAACACTGCTTTAAGTCACTTTTCCAGCTTCCTCCGAACTATCTTCACAGCATCCGATTTTCACCAAAACAATAATGACCGCTAATGAATAAATTTGATAAACATATTGCAAATGTTCAATGTTGACTGCATCTCATGGAAATTGTTTAATCTACATGAATTAGCTATAAGATCTGCTAGATTTAGCCTCAATGCATCGCCATTTTCTTCCTGCCGTCTCATACGGCATGTTTGTGTTCGTACATCGCTCGACATAGGACTTTGTAATGAGTAGGTTGCTATTTACCATTAGCCATTACAATGAGAGCAGCATCCATTTATTACCCTTCTTGTGCAATAAAACACACTTTTTATTACGATGATGTGCTGTAACATTGATCACTGGTTGGGCAGGCTAATCGGAAAAGTCTTGTCGATTATGTAGAGCCATGCTGGATACAGATGACCCAGACCCTTCTTCTCGGCGCCGGCATTTGGGCGCTCTGCGGCACATGTTTTTCTGTGGGTGATTTAACATAGGGTTTTTGTTTTTAAAGCTGGATCATACTAGGGGCCGATCGTTGTTGTGTGGACTTCAATATATTTTTTAACGCACTCCTCCCGGCTCCTCTGGTAGTTTCAAAATGTAAATTTAACATATCTTTATTGTATTGAGTCAACGAACGTAATGTGCGAGTAGCGAATGAAAGGCTGTCGTGTACATTGAGTCAATGGTCATGGAATGTGCGAGCTGTATGAAAGGAGAGGGATTGTGGGAGAGGGGCTCGCAGAAGAAGAATTTTGGAAATAAATAACTAACCCACAGGTCGCTTCGTCTGTTGCTTGCACCTGTGACAGGGTGTATGAAACTACAGTAAATTGTGTCGCATGCATGCGCGTTCTTGGACGTAGCGGCCTCCAGCAATTCGGTTTATTAAGCCTTCATTGATATCGATTTGCAAAATCGTCCATAGAGCACTTCGTTTCGAAATTTCATCATATTTAGTATATAAATTTCATCTCCATCGGAAAATAGTGCACTCTTCCTTAAAATGCGCCATTGTCAACAAGGAGATTAATTTATCTTATGCGTACCGTGAGTGGCCGCGAGTACAGTCGTTGAGATCGAACATTTATAGGGATGATATATTTAAACATCGGTTCAATATATTAAATTGGTTAGAGTTTAACAAAGCGATTGTAAAGCACAATGGCCGAACAGAATTAGGACAGGGACCTCACTGAACGCAGCAACGCTTCTAGGGACAACTCGTTGCACAAATCGGCTTAAAAAGATGCGCTGCACCTTTGAAAATTGCAAATGGATGGCTCACCACCCTCTCCGAACTGGGAAATCAGCGGTGATACCGTTAACGCCTCATACTCAACTAACGCCATCTAAGAGCATATGTGCCGTCCCCCTACTTAAAACATCAAGCCTTAAAGTGAAACCACCCAACAGACTGTCATTGAGGCACTCAACACCAGTCTTTGTGATGCCCTCGACGCATAGAGGATGAAGGTGCACCAGGTCTCGTCCAAGAAGCACAATGAAGTCCTTTCAAACAGTAAGATCTTTACAAGTCCTATATATTCCGCACATTCTGACGGTAAAATCTCTAATGAAGAATTTAAGCTAAATCTTGGTAAGGTATCTAAGTTCTGTCAGATGAAAATTGAGATTTGTGCGGAACTCGTAAATCAGATGCTGGTGTGGCTATTGCTGATGAGTAAAGAAACAAGCTCATTTCGCGCCAATTTCATGAAACAAGTAGCTGTTCCCTGCACAGTAATCTGTTGCAACGATAAGCCCCAGTGTTTGTCCCATTGTATGTGCTAAAAAATGTAATAGCCTTCGGTATGATTAGTGCTTACCAGTCTCAACAGGATTTCCCCTGCACTCCCACCTCCCCTTGTGATGGGGCTTTCTGTTATCCATCCCACACAGACCAACCCACGAGTCAATGTCCAGAGAATTTTGTGTGACAGTGGGATTTGGTGTGTGAGAAGCAGATAAACGTCGCGTATATCTCCATGGGATTCATGGTCGGGATGTTCCTTGGCGCCTCTGTGTTCGGACTCTTAGCGGACATGTACGGCCGTAAGAAGGTGACTTTGCCGTCTTCTTCTGTATGATGCTGTGTCACACCGCCAGCATGAGCGCCACCTGCTGGCAACTCATGCTCTTCTTCAGGCTGCTCTCTGGCATCTTCGCTGGTAAGTACAGCAAATGCTGTTCAAACGACAGTCCACCTGATGCATGCATTTGTCATGCGACTAACCATTTCACTTTTATCTGTCTTCCGTATGTACAGTTATCAAAAATCATAAAACCCTCGTCGTGATTGCATTTATCATTGGCCATATCAAGTTTGTTTGTATTTACTGTGGTTGCTGAGCCCTGCGTGCTTATCAATGAAAGAAAGATATTTAATTAACTTATGTCACCCAGGCAAATCAAGTTGCAAAATGAGCTGAATTTGAATATTAATTCCAGCAAATGTTCGAACTGCGCATGCGCACTTTTTGAAAGCAATTTTTTACGTTTGCTGATGTTAACATATTTTGAAGTATGTTTTCAAGGTGCCAATATTGATAATTTGGTGGTCCTAATACAAAGAAAGAACTACAATCGTTTCATATTAGCAACTTGAAAAAACGGCATAGCTTTGCTGGGGTTTTGCACTTTCATAGATTATGTACAATAAATTATGTGAATGTTTGAGATATCGTTAATAATTGTGTCATTAGGTGGCGTGCTGGTAGTTAACTTTACGATTCCTATGGAGATCATTGACTCGTATTGGCGCGGGATCTGCGTGACGCTAGGTGGCTTTCCACTCGGGATCTGCCTTCTAACTCTCATGGCTTACTTCATCCGCGATTGGCGCCACCTGGCGATGGTTATCCGGGCTGTGTTGTTTGCCCCTCCTCCTCTGTTGGTTGTACGTTCTTGCTTATTACGATTCAGTCAACCCTGCTGTTGAGAACAATATATTATTAATCATCGAAAAAAATAATCACCACCGCTTAAACAAAATAAAGTACATCAACGCCTACAATTCCTGCCTGAACTATTGTTAAGTTATCCTCGAATAAGAAACAGCAAAATTACCACTTCAATCAAGTTAATAATTTTCTAGCCAATTCTGTCTAAAAGATTATCTAATATTTAATTAGCTTCTGGGTGGTACCATCCGAAAATCCAAAAGGAATTTAGAATTGTGTCGATGAGAATATGCGAGGACAAAGATATTTTAATCAATAAAATTGTGAGCTGTACGTGATGATCATTGTCGATGAGCTTCTCTCAGGTTAGACTTGCGTGATGGTTGACAGCATTATACCAGAGAGTCCCCGGTGGTTGATTCAGAAAGGCCGATTCGAGGAGGCCGAATCAGTGCTCAAGTGGATGGCTAGTGTCAACGGCCGACCTGAACCAAACTATAATCTCCTACCTAAGCTTTGTGCAGCATACACGACGGAATCCGAGCTGGGGAAGAACTATTCCTATCTCGACTTGTTTCGAACCAAGCAGATGACCATCTCTACCTACGCCATGTGCCTATATTGGTGAGGGAGAACGCCATTTCAAATGGTTTATACGCGTCCTGTGATTGAGAATAGAATAACGCGTTATGTAAATTCGAGTTGAGACATGATTTGTCTTTGTGGTGTGGAACAGTTGTTACCAACCACTAAATATTCTGTGACATCAATTGGATATTGGAAATCATTCTCCACCTACAGGTTCACAGCAGCCGTGTCATATTACGGAATAGCCATGAATACAAAGGAGCTAAACGGCGACCGTTACATTAATGCTGTCATTATGGCTGTATTGGAGCAAATCTTCAACCTGTCTGTCATCGTAGCCACTAGCTGGTAATTCACAATTACGTCATTCATCACCTGCATGCATGTTGTCTTTAATAGCATGGATTTTGTCATCACCGCCATAAATTGTCTAGTCATTAGCATGGATTTTATTATCACCGTCATAACTTTTCTGATCATTAGCATGAATATTATTATCACCATTATAATTTTTCTCGTCATTAGCATGGATGTTGTCATCACCATCACACACTTTCTCGTCATAAGAATGGGTTTTGTTTCATACAAAAGGGGAGTTCACATTTTGGCATCTGGCGGCTTCACCTTCATGCCAGTGTTGACAATTTGGCTCTAGAATGCTGATAACAGCTTAATCCTATGAGGTCTCTCATGTGATTGTGAAGGGATGTCTATATTGTTTGTATTATGCTGTGAAGCTTCGGGCGCCGACGATGTGGCGCTGGTTACCTGTTTATTGGCGCATTGTGTCTTTACCTGATGGTGGCCATGGAAATGGTTCCTTCCGGCTCTAGTACCACATACATCCGGTCCGCGCTAAGTCTCCTGGGAAGAGCAGCTCTGAGCGGCGCATGGTGCATAGCTTTTCTTTTCACATTGGAGCTTTTTCCCACTTTGATCAGGTTAGAAAATATATCCGGCATAAAATCTACTTAGATAACCACACGCCAGTGTACGAAATATATGTCACAAATGATAGATTGATATCAAGTGACATTATTAATGGTTTTGACAGAAACACGGCCTACGGTGGTTGTTCTATGGCCGCACGCGTTGGAGGAGTTCTATCACCTTACATCGCTCATTTGGTAAGTTGACATTGAATACATTTATATGGCAATCTAGCGCACCAGCTTGTACTTTTACTTGTATTCTTTTCCAGCACTTTGTGCATCCTACAATACCTTACCTGATTGTGGGCACGTTGGCGTTCACCACCGGGACGGTAACTCTGCTGTTACTGCCTGAGACAAAAGGGAAACCTATGCCTGACATGATGCCTGACAAGACCGGACGTGCATGTGTCTGTTGTGGGCATGTAGACAGCACGGTGATCGACGACGATGATATAAACACTGTACAGGTGGCAATGTAAAGGTTATCACCCCCTTGAGCGCGCGTGGGTGTAGCAGATAACAGATATTACTTGCCTTGTTCAGTGGGTTCATTTGAAGTTATCATCCAGATGAAAGCATCGATCATTATAACATAGTTTATAACGTCATGTAAAGATCAATGGTTCCAGATTCCCTTTGCAGCATTCAACAAAATACCGTGCTCACGTTTGCCACAATATTTGTGATTGGCAATTATGAGGACTGACCAAATGTGATCTGAGTAGGTGTTTAGATATCTTATATTGCAAAAGTTGTAAGAGAGTCAAAAAACAAAAATTGTTCTAATTTAGAAGCTCCATTCCCGCCCGTGTGCCGACGTGTTTGAATGCGGTTTATGACAAACATTACAATTTGCGCAAGACACTGTTCTCTTATATGTAAACAATGTATTATGAAGAATATGTTAGACGAAACATTGCATGGCATGTTGCATGTTGTCCTCTTAAACGTTTATAGCAGTCTCGGCTTACATTGGAGCGTCTTTGCTGTTTTGGTTATTGAGCAGATATATATATAACCTATGAACGATTCGTTTCATTCATACTATGTCTCCATTGGCTCATAAACATGTGGAAGTAAAACAATTAAACAATGTGCTGGTCGTCTGGGTTACAAAGAGGCGTGGATGGATGAGTCATGCGTTTCTCGTTGACTTCTCGCTTTTAGTACTACCATTGTGTACTCCGTGTAAGCCTCTTCACAGAGCGATTTACAATGAGTCCTGTTGTGAACACTAATATTGAATGCCCGAGTTTGAAGGGGATGACTATTTATACGGATCATGCCCTGACATGGTTAGTATGCCTTCCCCGCCGCATCTGTCACACCCTCTCACTTCCATCCTCTTAAAACCACCAATAAACAGAGACGGCCAACAGGCATACTGCGCATGACCTTCTCACCAAAGAGTTTATAGATTGGGGGTTCTTAATATTGCCTCATGAATAATGCAGCGATATCGAGAACGAGGCTAGTAAGGGCTATCAGCAGCCCTCAAGTCGCCGCACATGTAAACAACACGGTGAAGATGGCGAGTAAGCGTGATTTGTCCCTCGTTTCCCTCTTATTGTTCGGGTTTGTCGAAACCTATTTATTAAAGACTTCGGATGCTTCCGGGAAAAGAAACATCGCCAAAGCCATGAAATATTTTGATGAGGAATACGTCCACGGCATAACAGGTAATTTTATCATTACATATACCTGCATGGTCGACCACCGCTTGGCATCTTGGCGCTTGCCGGTGGCGTTGATAGAGTTGTTTGGAGGTGTGTTTAAGTAGTTGATCGCTTTTCACTCCGGATGGATAACACAGCATAGATGCTAATTTGATCATGTTTATTTCTCCAGTGGAAAAGCTTGTCAGAAACTGCTGTGTCATCAAGGGAAGATGCCACAGATCCCAGAAGAAAAATGAAGATGCCCACTCAATAGAGGTATGACATCTCGACCTGAATGTCTTGCTTGCATGGTTATTGTGGCCAATAAAAGCATGTGGTTACTGTCTCTTAGCATGAGGAAAAAATTCGACTACATGGTAGTGGTCAAAATTTTTAAACATTTTTTATTGATAAAAACTGAAGATAAGGAGAAAAGACGCTGCTGTAGAATTGTTTTTGACAACAACTGATTCACACTTATATAATCCTCACTAATATTTCCTGATTATACAACCATTAAGATACTAATCTGGCATGCTTTTCCATTTCTTGCAGAGTTAAGAACATATCCACTGCATCGCCCCGATAGTGATAATAAAATCCACACCATGTGGTTGGTAGTGCATGGATAAAATTAAGAGGTGAAATGTTTCAAAATATCTGCAAATTCATGCTATCTCTATGAATTAACTCAAAAACAAGTCAATCAATATGAAATCTTAGAAATAATCATTGAATGCAATTGATATTCCCAATGATGGTTTTTTTAACAGATCACATTATCTACAGAGGAGCCGACAGCAGTCCTAACAGCCTCCTGTAGCTGTACTATAGGCCTTAGTGGTCAGTGTGGGCATATTGGTGGTGTGCTCTACCAGATGGCGAAGTTCAAGTCCCCAGGGGATTCAAAGTCATTCCAGAAGATTTGGCCAAGACTTCACTACCCCAGACCTAGCACCGGCTAAATCTGACTCCTAAGTCTGTAGTTTTAAGCCCAACCCTTAGACGACACAGAAACATAAACAACTCATCAATGAGTTGCATGCCTCTAGGCTTACCTGCACATTGTAACATCTGTACTAGGAACATAGTAAATACTGGTCATGTTCTTAGCCACCGGCTGTAGGTATTCAAAAAAAGCTACAAAGTCAAGATAGTTCCTGAACTATCTGAACCCAGTATAAAACCGTACCATGTCAGGATCATAGGAAAACCGACAAATACCGAACTTTTCGATCTGTAGTTGATCTTTCATGGCCTGATTCTGTTTTTGTGATTCTTCATACTTGATTTGCATATCCTGTAGCAACTTCTCTAGCTGACTTCTTTGCTGTCACTCTCTTCCACAATCATCTGGATGTCAAGATCAGTACTGACAGGCAGGGGCTGGTCGTCCATCTGAAATCGTCCTTGGTGAAATGGAGAGAACACACAGACGTGCTGTCTGATACCTGGAGTGCATATACATTATGAAAACAAGATAATAAATATGAAAAGTATCAACGTATTCCTTCTTATGTGCTTTACTTCCTTCCTTAAAACACATGAAACTATTCAAATAGCTCAAGCCTTCTTATAATCGCTCGCAGTCACATGTTCTAGATCGTAGTTGTAAACAACTCACCATGAACCCGTGTTCTGGACCTTGTTTTCGCCATATTTTGTGAAGCCAGGCTTTTCTTTTTGTAGAATCTTTTGGAAGTCGGTGAAATGAAATATCTGGGTTAACTGTTCCATCACTCTTACAAAACGGAACGCAAAAATAACGATGGCTATTTGGTCGAGACACAGCGGCAGACGATGACATGTGTACAACTCGCTGCGGTCCGGCTAACGAGGTCGGAGGTCAACGGGGCTGCCCACACATGGCCTCGTTCTGGCCGCGGAATGTGCGGCATGCATAAATATTGAGAACCCCCAATGCTAAGATGGTTTACTTCGAGTGTCTCTGCGGTGATCGCTTACCTAATTATAATACATTGCAATCGTTAGGTGGCGCTGTTATGTCCGCGCTGTACATGGTGATATTACATTGTCACCAATCGTCAAGAGTGAGGGAACTAGCATGGTGTAGACATTAACAATTGTTGGCCCATCAGGGCCATGCGAAGGCCACGAGTATCCGGTCAAGTTGTAATTTTTTATGTTATTTAGGTGTTAAAAGGTCGTCACATTGCTTCTACCTGAGACAAAGACGTGGACGGGTTTCACAATACATATGCCCTCCATCATCAACAACGTACGACTTATTCCAGCGATCCATAATCCATCCCACCCACCACAGCATACCCACTGCGTAACAGACATAGTTGCATCGATTTCTTACCACATTTTATTATCTTTATGCATCTGGTAGCTTTTGGTAAGTCAGAACATGGATAAATAGGAGTCACAGCGACTTTGCTTTCCTCGAGTCTGAATGATTAGGCTAGGTACTTAATTTCTCTGGGTGTAGATATGTTCCGTATTTTTTCCCCATGGAGGCTTGCCCATTCACTTTTTTGGGCTGCCAATCTCCATCCTGACAGTGTTGATGAATGTTAATATTTCTCTATATTTTCACACCAGAAGAAGATAATTAAATTCGTTCTTTGCATAATAATAATGTAGAACAACGCCATTGCAGTGGGGTAAGCTTGGTATGGAAGAGTGAAATACAATAGAAATCAATTGTATATGGTTTATTTGCATGTAATTCAAATGGTTTGTATCCATTTAAAAAGTACAACAGTATTCGATGACTCATCAATTATTATTGTACAAAACAACGAACAATCAAATATGCAATATAACATTACCATAAAAACAGTGATCACATGGATGGTACCGGAAACATTCATGCATTTAAATAACATATCAAACATGTGAAAACTTCATAGTTTTTCTATTTATCCACTTTTTTTGTACATACAACTTTCGGTTTGCTTCTTTCAAAGTGGGTTGAAATCGTACATTGACCATTACAGAGACTACAACAACATGGCATTTCATATTTCACAACTAGATAAGAACGAAGTCCATTTGTTTAATACAAAACAATATACAAACAGGTCATTGCAAGATGGATGCTTCCGGTGCTAGGGAGCATTAATTATGTGTATAAGACATAGGAGCTAGGGGATCGTTCATTCATTATTATCTATCTCCTCCCAAGTCGAGACTGCGGAGTGGTTTTAGACTGATAGACTGTTCATGTCACCCCGTGTTGTAGTCCAGGTGCCACTTCGGTGGTTTAATGGCTCTACTTGGTCTGGTGGTTGGTGGTGTTGACGGTGGTGCCGGTGCCGGCGCCGGCGTTTGGGGTGCAGTCCGGCTGTCGGGTGGCAGCATGGGTCCAGCCGGCACGACTGATTGATCTGCTACAGCGGGCGTCGGGACCGTCACCGGTCGGCCGACTGCCGGCGATGGTTCTACCGGTGTCAAGGTAACCGGCACCGCTTTGGTTGGTGTGGTGGCAACCAAGCGTCTCGGTGCCGGTGGCGCCAATAGGCCGTCTGAAGTGTGGTGACGCTCGTTTATTTCCGTCAGCGGTGTGAATCTGCAAAGGAATTTCCTGTTACGGATTGTGACGCGCCTTGATCCGTCCACTCTGATTACATACTGGTCATGTTGGCGGACCTCTATGACCTCTCCAGTCCTGTCCCATTTCGTAGGGTGCGGCCCGGTCTGATTCTGTGTTCGGACACTGTCTCCGACGATCAGGGGTGGCAATTTCCTGGTATGTTCGGCCCACGTGTCCGCCATCACCACATGACGTTTGCGTAGGGCGTCCTCGCGAGCCCTGAGTGTGTCTATGGTTGGCCGTGATGGACATAACGTTCAACTGTTGCGCGCAATTAAATGTGTAGTTGCGCGCAACTTAATAAGCCAATCAGAGAGCACCTTTTAGTTGCGCGCAACTTAATGCGACCAATCACAGCACAGGAATTAGTTGCGCGCAACTAAATCAGCCAATCACAGCACAGGAATTAGTTGCACGCAACTAAATCAGCCAATCACAGCGCAGGAATTAGTTGCACGCAACTAAATCAGCCAATCACAGCACAGGAATTAGTTGCACGCAACTAAATCAGCCAATCACAGCACAGGAATTAGTTGCGTGCATCTAAATCAGCCAATCAGGAGTCTTATGCACACTATTGATTTTCGCACTAAATATTCATGACGCAGGGTCCTGACACCGGCTTAAATCATAGCGCATAATATCATAGCGCTCGCTTCTTAGGTGGTGATGTGGTTACCGGATCCTCTCTTTTCTCATTATGGGTTCCATTCGGGGTTTTTTTCATGCTGTTGACTCATCAGCTACAGCCAAAATGTCTGTTAAATGTATTAAACGGACACGATACCATGTTAATATAATCAAATTCGGTCCAACCCTGCGCCGATCTCGTTTGGAAAGGGCCGTTTGGTAGTCTCAATCAAATGGTAACTGACAACATTTGATACATGTTATTCTTGTGATACATTATAAGTGAAGAATAACTTTTTCATGTTATAACCTTTTCGTTTTTGTTAGTGATATTTCATGTGCGTTTAATCGAGGCCATACAAGTTGTGTCGCGATTTATGTACCTCAAGTAAAACTTTGTAAGGGGATGTTCGATACCAAAATGGAAAATAGGGTTGGGAATAGTTTGCATGAGCTCATTCCAATGAACCACATATGCAATACAAGCATTTGAGATTTTTATTGAACACCCTTACCATGTATCTCCCTCAACCCGTTCCGAAGTGAGCAGTCGATGCTCATTTAAATATGTCAATATATATGATTTGAATATGTTAATGAGACTACTCATTCCGGTTGTCTTCTTCCTACCGCCAAGCGCGCCAACCTGCGAACGCACAGCTGAGTTACTGAAGTAGAGCGTTTTATGATTTTTTTGGGGTGAAGTCTTTGACAACATAATTTAAAGTGTAGATGATGGACCATACAAGACTTCAAAATCTCATTCAGAGGTAGGCAAATGCAGCGTTATAATATACTGATAGGAAAGTATCCGTAGTCACAACTTTTACATCTTCTCTGGGAATCTTGCCAAATGTTGTACCACTAGCCGCGGCGTTACCGATCTTATTGCTGGTTAATCTAAAATACCGGCAAAGATAACGACAACAAGTGAGCACCAATTGTTTGTGCGGGAAAATAACCCTGATTGGCTGATTTAGTTGCGCGCAACTAATTCCTGTGCTGTGATTGGCTGATTTAGTTGCGCGCAACTAATCCTGTGCTGTGATTGGCTGATTTAGTTGCGCGCAACTAATTCCAGTGCTGTGATTGGCTGATTTAGTTGCGCGCAACTAATTCCTGTGCTGTGATTGGCTGATTTAGTTGCGTGCAACTAATCCTGTGCTGTGATTGGCTGATTTAGTTGCGCGCAACTAATTCCTGTGCTGTGATTGGCTGATTTAGTTGCACGCAACTAATTCCTGTGGTGTGAATGGCTGATTTAGTTGCACGCAACTAATTCCTGTGGTGTGATTGGCTGATTTAGTTGCACGCAACTAATTCCTGTGCTGTGATTGGCTGATTTAGTTGCGCGCAACTAATTCCTGTGCTGTGATTGGTCGCATTAAGTTGCGCGCAATTAAAAGGTGCTCTCTGATTGGCTTATTAAGTTGCGCGCAACTACACATTTCATTGCGCGCAACAGTTGAACGTTATGTCCATCACGGCCAACCATATGTGTCACACCATGTGGGATGTGGCCCGGCAGGATGGGAACAAAGTCCTTGATTGGTCTGCCGAAGACACACATCGCTGGTGACATCCGAGTGTCTGGGTCCGGTGCATTCCTGTACTGGAGAATGGCTCTCTGAGCGGCGTCGGTGTCCAGGTCACCCCGCGGGCCGGTATTATTAACGATGAGGCGTTTCATTGTCTTGACGCCAATCTCAGCGCGGCAGTTACTATGGGGGAAGGCCACCGATGATAGCCTGTGACGGACTCCCCAGGTATCCAGGAATGGTCTGGTGACGGTCGAGGTGAATTCTGGACCTCCATCCGAGGCTATCTCCTCCGGGATTCCGTATGTGACGAATGCCCTGCGGAGGCTGTCCACCAGTCCGATTGCGCTTCCAGGTGTCATGGTCACGATGGGCCAGTTAGAGTATCGGTCCACGACCACCAGGTAGTGTGCCCCCTTGTGAGTGAAGAAGTCCGCACACACGGCCTGAAACGGGTAGACTGCCATTGTCGGAGGTGTGGGTGGTCCACTCGGCTGGTATGGCGCCATTCTGTGGCAGTGTTCACAGCCCTGGCGCGTTGCCATGATGTCCGATGATATGCCGGGCCAAAACACGGAACACTCTGCGCGAGCTGTCATCATGGAGACTCCCTGGTGGGCTGAATGGAGGGCTCACAGGACGTCCTCTCTCAGAGCAGGGGGTATGATAATGCGGTCTTTGTAGGTGATGACCCCGTCAGATTCGCGTAGGTCTCCACTGAATCTGTGGTATTCTGCAAGCTGTGCTGGCATGTCTTCTCGGGTTTCTGGGATGCCACTTTCTATAATATCACGCAGGAGATTCATGCTGACGTCGCTCGCTGTCGCCTCGCGCACCCGGTCCCATGTCACTGAACGGAGGGTGTCCAGGGCCGCCATGGCTGTGCACTCCGGTTCCGGCTCGGGCTCTCTGGTGCGAATACCCATCAGTGGCGAGTAGGCCACTGGTATGACGTCACATGCGGATGTAGCGTCGTCTGACAGGGTGAGCTTGTCGGGTGGGTTTGGTCCGGTTGGGTGGCGTGATACGGCGTCGGCGGCCTTATTACGTATCCCTGGTACGTGGACAACCTTGAAGCGGTACCGCAGCGTTTTTCTCCTTTAGATTACGCAGTCGCGGGTTTGGTATGTCATCGAGGGATCGGTCGCTCAGCAGTTTAAGTAGCGGCTTGTGGTCTACTGCTATTATTATCAGGTCGTTGCATCCAAGTACAAAGTATCTCGCCTTGTCTAGTGAGTCTGCTACAGCAAGTGCCTCACCCTCGATGGGTGCATATCTGGACTCCGCCGGGTGGGTGAATCGACTTCCCACCAGGGTGACTTTCCACCCCTCAGGACAGCATAGGGGGGTCATCTTACATTGGCAGTGCTTCTGTAGGAGCCAAAACCCGATGCCTTCCTTCGACCAATCGGTGGCGAGGCATGTCGGTTTGGATCTGTCAAAGATGCGTACTCCATTCTCTATTTCCGAAATGATAGTTGCCTTAGATGTGACGAATGCGGCGTCGAGTTCCGAATCCCATTTGAATGTCTCGCTCGGCTTGAGCAGCTGTCGGAATGGTTGCATTACGTCGGCCATGCTGAATGCGTATGCGCCTTGGTTCACCAATCCGAACCAAGATCTGGCATCGCAAATGTTTTTCGGGGTGGGAAAGTCTCTGATCGCGATCAGGTACTTGTCACATGGTTTCACCCTATCCATGGAGATGGTGAAACCGGCGAAGTCCACGGAAGGTCTGCTGAAGACGAACTTCTCGGGATTCAGGGTGATCCCATTCTTCCCACATATGTCTAGCCATTCTGCTGCTTGGACGAAGCTCTCTGCTATGGTGTCGGACCATAAGAGTGTGTTGTCAATACATTTGGTTTTATTGGGTATGTCGGCCACTATCTCGTCGTAGCGCCGTGAGTATCCGTCTCCCGAAGCTATGTATCCCTGTGGGGCTGTTCGGTAACGGTAGCGTCCCCATGGGGTTATGAAGGTGGTGTAGTGACGGTCCTCCTCGCAGAGAGGGACACTGTGATAGCCATTCCATGCGTCGAACACTGTTTTTGCGTTTGTTGTCCGGTACGCATCTGGCCTGATGAAATGGCGACTGAGTGTGTGGTGTGTTTCTCTAGTAGCGTGTGCGTTCAGTGACTGAAAGTCGACCGTGCGACGTGGTTTGCCTGATTTCTTCGCGCATACCACCATCCTGTGACACCATGTAGTAGGTGTTCCCACTGGTACAATCTCAAGCACTCCCATTCTTACGTCCTGGTCAAGCCCGGCCTTTACCTCGGCCTGCCAGTGAGTGGCCACTGGTATAGGCTTGTGGACTGCCACCGGAGTAGCATTGGGGTCGATGTCGAGGCGCAGCGGCGGTCCTGACATCATCGGTAGGGGTTGGTGGGTGCATGTGTTGAACGTGCTGTCCGCGTAATGCTTGAGCAGGAACTGCTGGAGCGCTGGGACATTGTCCTCGGTCGCTGGTAATGGTAGCTTGGTAGGGATCGGTGGTGGTTGTTTGCGTGCTGGGCATTCACATGCAGATGTGAGACCGTTGTCTTGTTCGTTCGGCCGCGTCCATCCTGTGCGTCTCCCCAAGGGTCGGAAAATCCTTGGAAATCATACCGAGATCTACGCATGCGCCGCGTGAGAGGAAGATCCTGTCAGATGTGTCCGTGACATACGCGACTTGTCGTGTTACAACGCGGCTGCCGGTGTCCGTATTCCCGGAGACGCGGATGACAGCGGCTCCCAGTATGCGGATATCATTGTTGTTGGCTGCCTTCATTTTCATGGCGACTGGTATCAGATCCCTGGCCTCATACCCATTTTCTCCACAACTTTCACGCCGATCAGGCAACTCTGGCATCCGGTGTCAGCCATGGCAGGGAGCTTTACGGCCCTCACACATTTGTTGAGATTGAAGCCAAGCGCCTCGTAGTCTTCTGGCATCGCAGAGATATTCATCTGAATGAATGGTTGTGGCTCTGATGGTCGCTTCCGCCACCTGTCGCACATGTTGTCGTAAAGGTGGTGGTCCAAGTTGATCATGTGAGGTAGACCATGTTTGACGGTCTCTCCGACGGTGCACAGTTCGGCAAATGCAGCTGATTGTTCATTGCATATATCCGATCGGTCCGGCTTGGGTTTGCGTCTTGTGGCTTGCTGGCAGCAAACGTTTCAGATAGTTCTCAAGGTTGCACCCTCTGCAACGTTTACCGAATGCCGGGCATTCCGATTCCCGGGTTTTCCATGGCGGGACAGTGCCGTGCCCGTATTCCCCGCAGTGGATGCAGGGACCCTCTCCGGCTATCCCCTTGCTGCTGGCCAGCATGGGTGCTGCGCGTACGTACGTCCTGTTGCTTTCCTCGGCGGAAGCTGCTAACCGCGTCAACGCTCGGCGCATCGCGCAGTCGTGAAGTAGGCCGTTTTCCGGATTCCTTTGCCTCGATGAATTTCAGCATATCAGGCACGGACATCTCCTGATTGGTTTAGTTGCGCGCAACTTAATGCGACCAATCACAGCACAGGAATTAGTTGCACGCAACTAAATCAGCCAATCACACCACAGGAATTAGTTGCGTGCAACTAAATCAGCCAATCACAGCACAGGAATTAGTTGCGCGCAACTAAATCAGCCAATCACAGCACAGGAATTAGTTGCGTGCATCTAAATCAGCCAATCACACCACAGGAATTAGTTGCGTGCATCTAAATCAGCCAATCAGGAGTCTTATGCACACTCTTGATTTTCGCACTAAATATTCATGACGCAGGGTCCTGACACCGGCTTAAATCATAGCGCATAATATCATAGCGCTCGCTTCTTAGGTGGTGATGTGGTTACCGGATCCTCTCTTTTCTCATTATGGGTTCCATTCGGGGTTTTTTTCATGCTGTTGACTCATCAGCTACAGCCAAAATGTCTGTTAAATGTATTAAACGGACACGATACCATGTTAATATAATCAAATTCGGTCCAACGCTGCGCCGATCTCGTTTGGAAAGGGCCGTTTGGTAGTCTCAATCAAATGGTAACTGACAACATTTGATACATGTTATTCTTGTGATACATTATAAGTGAAGAATAACTTTTTCATGTTATAACCTTTTCGTTTTTGTTAGTGATATTTCATGTGCGTTTAATCGAGGCCATACAAGTTGTGTCGCGATTTATGTACCTCAAGTAAAACTTTGTAAGGGGATGTTCGATACCAAAATGGAAAATAGGGTTGGGAATAGTTTGCATGAGCTCATTCCAATGAACCACATATGCAATACAAGCATTTGAGATTTTTATTGAACACCCTTACCATGTATCTCCCTCAACCCGTTCCGAAGTGAGCAGTCGATGCTCATTTAAATATGTCAATATATATGATTTGAATATGTTAATGAGACTACTCATTCCGGTTGTCTTCTTCCTACCGCCAAGCGCGCCAACCTGCGAACGCACAGCTGAGTTACTGAAGTAGAGCGTTTTATGATTTTTTTTGGGGTGAAGTCTTTGACAACATAATTTAAAGTGTAGATGATGGACCATACAAGACTTCAAAATCTCATTCAGAGGTAGGCAAATGCAGCGTTATAATATACTGATAGGAAAGTATCCGTAGTCACAACTTTTACATCTTCTCTGGGAATCTTGCCAAATGTTGTACCACTAGCCGCGGCGTTACCGATCTTATTGCTGGTTAATCTAAAATACCGGCTACGAACAATACCAATTGTTTGTGCGGGAAAATAAGATGATTTAGTTGCGACAACTAAGTGAGCATTTAGTTGCGCGCAACTAATTGTTTGTGCGTTGCGCTCCAAATAACCCTGATTGGCTGATTTAGTTGCGCGCAACTAATTCCTGTGCTGTGATTGCTGATTTAGTTGCGTGCAACTAATCCTGTGCTGTGATTGGCTGATTTAGTTGCGCGCAACTAATTCCTGTGCTGTGATTGGCTGATTTAGTTGCGCGCAACTAATTCCTGTGCTGTGATTGGCTGATTTAGTTGCGTGCAACTAATTCCTGTGCTGTGATTGGCTGATTTAGTTGCGCGCAACTAATTCCTGTGCTGTGATTGGCTGATTAGTTGCGCGCAACTAAAATGCAACGCAACTCCTGTGGTGTGATTGGCTGATTTAGTTGCGCGCACTACACTGATTTATTGCGCGCAACAGTGTGACATTAAGTTTTTAAAAGGTGTCCATCACGGCCAACCATATGTTGTCACACCATGTGGGATGTGGTGTTGGCCCGGCAGGATGGGAACAAAGTCTTGATTGGTCTGCCGAAGACACACATCGCTGGTGACATCCGAGTGTCTGGGTCCGGTGCATTCCTGTACTGGAGAATGGCTCTCTGAGCGGCGTCGGTGTCCAGGTCACCCCCGCGGGCCGGTATTATTAACGATGAGGCGTTTCATTGTCTTGACGCCAATCTCAGCGCAGGCAGTTACTATGGGGGAAGGCCACCGATGATAGCCTGTGACGGACTCCCCAGGTATCCAGGAATGGTCTGGTGACGGTCGAGGTGAATTCTGGACCTCCATCCGAGGCTATCTCCTCCGGGATTCCGTATGTGACGAATGCCCTGCGGAGGCTGTCCACCAGTCCGATTGCGCTTCCAGGTGTCATGGTCACGATGGGCCAGTTAGAGTATCGGTCCACGACCACCAGGTAGTGTGCCCCCTTGTGAGTGAAGAAGTCCGCACACACGGCCTGAAACGGGTAGACTGCCATTGTCGGAGGTGTGGGTGGTCCACTCGGCTGGTATGGGCGCCATTCTGTGGCAGCATGTTCACGCTGGCTGCGTTGCCATGATGTCGATGATATGCCGGGCCAAAACACGGAACACTCTGCGCGAGCTGTCATCATGGAGACTCCCTGGTGGGCTGAATGGAGGGCTCACAGGACGTCCTCTCTCAGAGCAGGGGGTATGATAATGCGGTCTTTGTAGGTGATGACCCCGTCAGATTCGCGTAGGTCTCCACTGAATCTGTGGTATTCTGCAAGCTGTGCTGGCATGTCTTCTCGGTTTTTCTGGATGCCACTTTCTATAATATCACGCAGGAGATTCATGCTGACGTCGCTCGCTGTCCGCCTCGCGCACAACCGGTCCCATGTCACTGAACGGAGGGTGTCCAGGGCCGCCATGGCTGTGCACTCCGGTTCCGGCTCGGGCTCTCTGGTGCGAATACCCATCAGTGGCGAGTAGGCCACTGGTATGACGTCACATGCGGATGTAGCGTCGTCTGACAGGGTGAGCTTGTCGGGTGGGTTTGGTCCGGTTGGGTGGCGTGATACGGCGTCGGCGGCCTTATTACGTATCCCTGGTACGTGGACAACCTTGAAGCGGTACCGCAGCGTTTTCTCCTTTAGATTACGCAGTCGCGGGTTTGGTATGTCATCGAGGGATCGGTCGCTCAGCAGTTTAAGTAGCGGCTTGTGGTCTACTGCTATTATCAGGTCGTTGCATCCAAGTACAAAGTATCTCGCCTTGTCTAGTGAGTCTGCTACAGCAAGTGCCTCACCCTCGATGGGTGCATATCTGGACTCCGCCGGGTGGGTGAATCGACTTCCCACCAGGGTGACTTTCCACCCCTCAGGACAGCATAGGGGGGTCATCTTACATTGGCAGTGCTTCTGTAGGAGCCAAAACCCGATGCCTTCCTTCGACCAATCGGTGGCGAGGCATGTCGGTTTGGATCTGTCAAAGATGCGTACTCCATTCTCTATTTCCGAAATGATAGTTGCCTTAGATGTGACGAATGCGGCGTCGAGTTCCGAATCCCATTTGAATGTCTCGCTCGGCTTGAGCAGCTGTCGGAATGGTTGCATTACGTCGGCCATGCTGAATGCGTATGCGCCTTGGTTCACCAATCCGAACCAAGATCTGGCATCGCAAATGTTTTTTCGGGGTGGGAAAGTCTCTGATCGCGATCAGGTACTTGTCACATGGTTTCACCCTATCCATGGAGATGGTGAAACCGGCGAAGTCCACGGAAGGTCTGCTGAAGACGAACTTCTCGGGATTCAGGGTGATCCCATTCTTCCCACATATGTCTAGCCATTCTGCTGCTTGGACGAAGCTCTCTGCTATGGTGTCGGACCATAAGAGTGTGTCGTCAATACATTTGGTTTTATTGGGTATGTCGGGCCACTATCTCGTCGTAGCGCCGTGAGTATCCGTCCCCCGAAGCTATGTATCCCTGTGGGGCTGTTCGGTAACGGTAGCGTCCCCATGGGGTTATGAAGGTGGTGTAGTGACGGTCCTCCTCGCAGAGAGGGACGCTGTGATAGCCATTCCATGCGTCGAACACTGTTTTGCGTTTGTTGTCCGGTACGCATCTGGCCTGATGAAATGGCGACTGAGTGTGGTGTGTTTCTCTAGTAGCGTGTGCGTTCAGTGACTGAAAGTCGACCGTGCGACGTGGTTTGCCTGATTTCTTCGCGCATACCACCATCCTGTGACACCATGTAGTAGGTGTTCCCACTGGTACAATCTCAAGCACTCCCATTCTTACGTCCTGGTCAAGCCCGGCCTTTACCTCGGCCTGCCAGTGAGTGGCCACTGGTATAGGCTTGTGGACTGCCACCGGAGTAGCATTGGGGTCGATGTCGAGGCGCAGCGGCGGTCCTGACATCATCGGTAGGGGTTGGTGGGTGCATGTGTTGAACGTGCTGTCCGCGTAATGCTTGAGCAGGAACTGCTGGAGCGCTGGGACATTGTCCTCGGTCGCTGGTAATGGTAGCTTGGTAGGGATCGGTGGTGGTT
Source organism: Urechis unicinctus (assembly GCA_034190875.2). NCBI lineage: Eukaryota > Metazoa > Annelida > Polychaeta > Xenopneusta > Urechidae > Urechis > Urechis unicinctus. The sequence goes on from CM067346.1 coordinate 60,394,070, forward strand.
GTTTGCGTGCTGGGCATTCACATGCAGATGTGAGACCGTTGTCTTGTCGTTCGGCCGCGTCCATCCTGTGCGTCTCCCCAAGGGTCGGAAAATCCTTGGAAATCATACCGAGATCTACGCATGCGCCGCGTGAGAGGAAGATCCTGTCAGATGTGTCCGTGACATACGCGACTTGTCGTGTTACAACGCGGCTGCCGGTGTCCGTATTCCCGGAGACGCGGATGACAGCGGCTCCCAGTATGCGGATATCATTGTTGTTGGCTGCCTTCATTTTCATGGCGACTGGTATCAGATCCCTGGCGCTCATACCCATTTTCTCCACAACTTTCACGCCGATCAGGCAACTCTGGCATCCGGTGTCAGCCATGGCAGGGAGCTTTACGGCCCTCACACATTTGTTGAGATTGAAGCCAAGCGCCTCGTAGTCTTCTGGCATCGCAGAGATATTCATCTGAATGAATGGTTGTGGCTCTGATGGTCGCTTCCGCCACCTGTCGCACATGTTGTCGTAAAGGTGGTGGTCCAAGTTGATCATGTGAGGTAGACCATGTTTGACGGTCTCTCCGACGGTGCACAGTTCGGCAAATGCAGCTGATTGTTCATTGCATATATCCGATCGGTCCGGCTTGGGTTTGCGTCTTGTGGCTTGCTGGCAGCAACGTTTCAGATAGTTCTCAAGGTTGCACCCTCTGCAACGTTTACCGAATGCCGGGCATTCCGATTCCCGGGTTTTCCATGGCGGGACAGTGCCGTGCCCGTATTCCCCGCAGTGGATGCAGGGACCTCTCCGGCTATCCCCTTGCTGCTGGCCAGCATGGGTGCTGCGCGTACGTACGTCCTGTTGCTTTCCTCGGCGGAAGCTGCTAACCGCGTCAACGCTCGGCGCATCGCGCAGTCGTGAAGTAGGCCGTTTTCCGGATTCCTTTGCCTCGATGAATTTCAGCATATCAGGCACGGACATCTCCTGATTGGTGTCGCCCAACAGGTCCAGTTGAATCTCCTGGTCCACGATTCCACGTGCGATGACGTCACGGACGATCTCCTCCGCGAAGTTATTTGTCTGGCCGCATGTACACTTCATCGAGTAATTGCAAGTGTTCGCCTGCCCTTTGACGCGGGTGTAGAACGAACGGATAGTCTCCTCTCGCCCTTGACACATGTTTCCCAGTGCAGCCCGGGCCACCATAATGTTCTCGCCCTTAACTGCGAGCTCCTTCATAGCCGCTAGTACGTCCTCCTCATTCTTCCCCATCAGGCTGCCCCCTTGAGCCCTGGAGAGGTCTTTTCGGAGCTCCCCTTCACAGCACTCCAGCAGCTGTGGGATCATGTCGCCTTCTGTCAGTTTGGTGCCATTGCGGTATTCCTTCCACCTTGTCGGTACCCGCTAGAGATATAGTCGACCTCCTTAGCTTCTCTACCTTCGCGTTGTTAGCTCTGGCGCCCGCATGCTGATGTATGTTGCCATGAATGGTTAGTAGCGCGGCCAATATGCTAGGTGACTCCGACTCGTCAGTCTCATATGTACAATCAGGGTACGGGCATTTCAATTTAACGGCTATGGTGTATCTCAATAACTATATCAACTTAGGCTCTGAGCAGCATCCCATGGGAGTGTTGCTATGCCTACTTATGTGCTGCACGTGTGATGTGTTGTAAAGTTCAATACCTTGTGCCACAGTTCCCCACGCTAGCTCCAACTTCGCCAAAGGAGTGTTTGTATATAGATAAGAACGAAGTCCATTTGTTTAATACAAAACAATATACAAACAGGTCATTGCAAGATGGATGCTTCCGGTGCTAGGGAGCATTTAATTATGTGTATAAGACATAGGAGCTAGGGGATCGTTCATTCATTATTATCTAACAACTTAATTCATCAAGAATAGCATTTTTTACCAAAGAATTGACCAGTGCAGCTTTCATTTGTTTAAAACAAATAATTGTCTATAAGCGATCTGTAGCGTTTTATAAGCTCACATATTACTTCTACTAACAACTTGCTGGGAACAATCAGGCCCTCTTGTGCATCTGCATAATTTGATAGGTAAGGTCAGTCAAATCAGTTACATTACTGATATTTACCCTGCACATGTTGCACAGCTTCTCGCGTATGTTACGAACGATATAACCTGCAATGTAAGCGAGGACATTAACCTCTTGGTGTGAGAGGTCACTGATGGTCTGCCATGGTCGGGATACTGGCAATGTTTATTATGGCCTTGATATCAGGTGGCAACTCGTTCATTTCAACTGTCCGTGCTGTTACTGGAGCAGTGTATGGCGCTGCTGTTCGCTAGAGCGCCATAATAAATAACACATTAAGTATCAACAATAGTCAAAAGCAGTAAATTTACATGCTTATGATATAAAATTGATCTCTGCCTTACCTTATTCAGAGAAAGCAAAATACATCTACATCCTCTGCGCAATTAGACAGTCGTCCCGGCGCCATCACAGAATCCACCATGACCTGTTACCGGGAGGAAATGTCTGATTATGCCATTAATTTTCCATTACCATCCCTTCAGCTTTTATAGAAATTTAGGTTAAATTATATTTATAGTGTCAGGGCAGTGCAAAGAGTTAAACCTGGCGGAATGCTCCGCTAAATTGTCCACTGTCAGGATTATTCCTTGAGCCACTTTTCGCATGTGTGTAGTTTATATGTGAATCTTGAGGGCTGATGACTTATAACATAAATGTATTCCTACTTTGTGTCTTATGTCCTTGAAGCCATTGGCAAGTTTCAACCAGGAACTCTTTGTGACCAGAGGTATTGGAAATTGCGTGTCTGGAGACACATCTACAGTTAAAAGTAATGAAAAGTTGGTCGAATGTTTCAAGAAAAGTAGCTGTGTGATAAGCATCAGGATCCATTGCTTCCCAATTTGACATTGCTACCATGCCAGAAACAACTGTATGGCTGATGACTTGAGCAGCTAAGTTTACTCAGAGAGTGGAAAAGGGTGGAAAGTCAATGTTTTTTGTGTGTGTTAGTTTAGGGGCAAGTTTGACCATCTTACTGGAATCATTTTCATAGAATTCTTCTATATATGCCCATGAGATAGCATGGTTATCAACAATAAAACCATGTTTTTTCAAGTTGTTGCGAATATTTTCCAGTAGATGTTATAATACTACACATAAGTAACATACCCACTCACACTTACACATTGAACACTCATGTTTTTAATACGTCCTACATTACCCATAACCAAGACACACTGATCGCTGCCGTAAGTTCATTTGTTCCCAGGTATATTTACGCCATACAAGAGGGAGATAGCGCCTTCACCCGACGCGCCAACACCTTGTAGCCAAAGCTTACGTCTCCCTGACCAAGGATACAGTGGAGACACAACGGCTCAACCAAGCGTCGGAAAACGTACACCCTCCCCTCAGGCGACACCTGGCGAACCCAATGCGGCAGCCCTCCAGATATTTCATCTTCAAGAAGCATCCAAAGAAATCCACAAATTTCAATAACTTTAACGGCATTAGTCCATTGTTCTTGTATATTTAATTATCATGACATAAGTTAAATACTTTCAAAATTAATAATTGAATTAGCTACAATAGGTTATTTTACTATTTCACGATTGTCAAGTATAGGCTCATCGCTTTTTTCCCACTGGGTTTTAGTGCGGAGTAATACTGTGAAAATGTAATTAATGTCATTACGGCTAGAGTATTCCATATTTTAAAACTTTCTATTTTATTGTAATATATTTATTTTAATACTATTTAGGCAAGCAAAATTAGAACATTTGAAAAATTATTGTAACCTAATATAATTACCTATTATTGTTATGGACATGTGCCAATGTTAAACAGTATTGGCGCATGTCCAAGCTACCCGGATTCTCCACCACTTCTTATAACTATATTTCCTCCTATATAGCTATACACTTGTTATACTTATATTTCTTGGTTATTCGTATTTCTGCGCGCTCCTTCGTATATAGGAATATTGTAGCTGCTTGTAGTTGCTTGAGTGGGGACGCTAGCCAGAGAAAACACACGAGTCCAGGAGTTTAGTTGTTGTTGAGTGGAAGTTCAATTTAACTATGGTTGGGGAGGATGTTGTGATATCAATCTAGCTCTTTTGACTTTTGAAACGCTCCCCCTCTTTTCCCTTGTCAGCATGACATGTTTCACTAGCCCGGGGATACTTCCACCCTTAAGACGGGGGTGTCACCCTATAATAGACCTGGCTGGTACCTTTTCCCATTGGCCAATGACCCTTCGAGCCCACGCCCCATGTGAGCAGTTGGGGTTGACCTTTGTGAAGGGGGACCGGCTATACCTGGACCAATGGGAGGCCAGCTGTGGGTGTGGTTCCGAGCGTAATCCAATGCCGGAACCCCGATAAAATAGCTGGCCTCGCGGAAGTACAGGGGAGAAATACCTAGCGAAGAGACGAAGTATCTGAACAAGATTCTGACCCGAGATTCCAGAGAAAGCTAATAAACCAACTCGAATAAATCAACAACAACTAAACTCCTGGACTCGTGTGTTTTCTGTGGCTAGCGTCCCCACTCAAGCAACTACAAGCAGCTACAATATTCCTATATACGAAGGAGCGCGCAGAAATACGAATAACCAAGAAATATAAGTATAACAAGTGTATAGCTATATAGGAGGAAATATAGTTATAAGATAGGTGGGGTGGATTATAAAATGTTACGGTCTCCAACAGAGAAATATGGTTTCTGAATTGAAACTTTTAGCTGCTTCTCTAGGAGATTAACATTGTTGGAGCCCTGGTCTCATACAATGGCCACTACATGCACGCTAATTTCTGTCAATTTGCTGATGGACTCGAGGAGCAATGGCTTCATTTGAGCCCTGTCATTGGTCCACTGCTAAGAAAATAACCAATGGGTTGCTTCCATTGCTCAACCAATCCTCTTGTCATGAAAACAAGGGCATGGTTGGCAAATTGTTTGTTGTTGCAGTATGCAAATCCCTCTACTAAATCATAACTTCCATCGTATGACAGACCTTCTTTTATAGACATCTCATCGAACACAATGCATACATATCTGGCCTTATTGGGTAAGTTTGTTACTTTCAGTTTCAAGGCTGAAAGTATTTCAGCATTAAAACCCTGTACTACATTTATGTTCTGCATCACTCGCCTCAGTGTTAGAACGGATGGCAAGCAAAATATGGCTTAACAAGCGGTAAGTTTTTGGGCTTGAATGAAGCAGAGATAAGGCAAGGGATTTATCTTTAAGAGACCATCTTGCAGCTCTTTTTTTCTTCATTGACATCCTCAGCTGAGTTGTGTTGCTGAAAAACAGTGCAGTCAAAGCTGAAGTTCAAATAATATTGTAGGATAATTTCATTGAAAATAGTTTAAAATCCTTGCTGGAGGTAAATATATATATATGTTAGCAATATATGTGGACATAGAATCAACCAGGGGTTGTACGTACTTCTTCAACAAGTGGTTCCAACATCAATGACAATACCTGTGAGATATTGACTCATACAAGTCTTCAGCTCCATCAATTTCTTTTGTTTGTGCCTATTGGCTGGTGTCACTGTGGTCCTGCTAGCCTTCTCATGTGCTGATCTTAGTTTTACCTTCAGTCTTAAGACCTACAACAAATCAGTATTCATCAAATATATAATTTTACATATCATACATATAACAAACAATTAATTAGCTTATATTATCTGCATTCTAAGTGCATGGATTAACTTCCTCTGCTTTTCAAAAGTTGTAATCACTGTTTCTTTACAAGCACTTGAGACTTCAGGAGTATGATTCTCATCCCTTGAGTCATCTACATTCTCTGCAGGTTTGGTCCTATCTGCATTGACTATTCACATGCAGACCCAACTGACTCTAAAATAGCACAAATGTTAATTGATTTAGTTTGTGAATGGCTTAACAAATAATGATGAGAATCTCAGTAGAAAGATTATCCGTTAGATGTAAATCATATATGAGATGATAAAAAGATCATAGTTCTGTTTCTGCATTTACCTTCACTCTTGACTTTAGTCGATAAGACCGAATCACTTTTCTCAGTAGGTAGTGGTCGCTTACGACTGACTCTGTCTGTCAGAACGTACTCATCAAAAACTGTAGGAATGGCATTCCAAACCAGGGAATTTTTGTTTTGATTCATGAATTGGTTATTCTCAAAATGTTCACTACACAGTACACAGTTTCTGTGCAAGGAATCAGGCGGTCTAAGGAGGAAGTCAGCACGTCTGGTACTTTGTACCCATTTCATACATCTGCATTAAGGATTCAAGGATTGGGTTAGGATTCAAGGATTGGGGAAACACAGTGGCACAGTGATAACAATGATTCATTAATAAAAATCTTTCACCTTTCTCACAATCAGCACACACTTAAACAACATTACATAAACACAGAGATATGCATTGGACATACATGAAACAATCATTGTACTTAGCACTCACTTTTAAGTAAGTGTTTATGTGCAAGTTGCTCCCATAATGATGCAGTTTGTTTATTTCAATGTGGTTCAGTGATACATATCCAAAAGCCATGAGTTTTTGGCAGTGAACTGAAAATCATATGTGAAACAATTCATCATGCCAAAACCCACAGTCATGGATGAGGTGACCACATGCTGCACCCTACACCCTTACTGATAAGTATCCACAAGTGAAGTCATTTACTGAGCCTCAAATCTGAAATTTAAAAAAGAATTATGCACTTAAATATTTAACATGCCATATTCTGTAGCAAAGTTGTTAAAAGTATTAACATTATAAGATTCAGAAATTGATTAATATCAGTTAGATAATTCATATGCATTACAAATTGCTGTCCCTGTGCAAAAACCCACAAGAAAATAAACCCAAGTTAAAAATCTTATTCAACGTTTAACTAATAAAAATTATAGTTTACTGTATAATAAAGTTCATTATTTTGTGATGAATCATATCCTAACACCAATACTTAGCAATGAAATGATATTAACTTTGTTGATCACTTGGTCACAGTTGGTGTATTTAAGTTTACTGTTCCTTCTCTCTAGGAAATCTAAAAAAAGAAAGGTCACGCCATGTCCGTCTACAATTGTGGCAGTTAATTGCAGCATAATATTGCCCATTCGATAGTGACATCCACGAGCTGGACTGGGCCATGCTTGCTTACGTTCGAGTAAATCCTTACACTTTAGGCTTTACGTATCCCCCTGCCGACCCCGCGGACGCGAGTAGTTGCACTGACTCACCTAAGTAAATAACAAGCCTATGTATCTATATTCACATGAAGAAGTACTCTTATACGACAAATAAATAGCCAGAACACCCTTGAACTCACACTGGTTACGAGAAGATGTCCGCCGACACAAAATATGTTCGCAGTTGAGCTAAAATATTGGACAGCGTAATATCGCCCACGATGTTGACACTTCAAGTTATGCGGGACGAGCAACGCTCTCTACGACAGGTGGTGTGATCACAGAATTTCTCGGGCGGAGAGCTGTGTGGTTGGTTTGGCATCGGGGGCGAGCGAGCGTACACTCAACCCCATGAGCAAGGGAGTGGGTGTTGGGTTTGTATCGGAGGAAGCTTCTTCTTCGAGAACAGAGAGCAACTGAGAGATTCCTTAGGATAGCACTGTGCTGTGCCAGACAACGAAAACCCTCTCTATGGCTCTAGAATCTACGCCATGAACCAGTCTATTGGGTTTTTATGTCAATTGATGGTTAAACATTAAAATACCTCTCACAGGTTGACACCTTGGAATGGAGTGATAATTAAGTCAGCACCCCCCAATAAGCATTACATAACTGTCACACATGCAGTATACGTTCGCGGCAGCCCCCAAACATCTAACGAGGTGATAAACACCCTAAAGTACATAATATGTTTATAGTATTTGGAAAATTAAGCTCATGGAGAAACAAGTGCTTTCAAAATTGTGTGTTTAAAAAGATGGCAATCGCGTCAACCTGTCACGATGAGCTGGCTAACCCTTTGCCATGACAGAGGCCCAATAACTTTAGCGTGTTATCTCATATGTCCAAAATATGGCGTAATCAACAGTAAAAACCTTGCCCAGCCTCCCGGGTATTGCTTTCATCGGGTACATTAAGCTTTAAAAGTTATACACACCTCCGAAAGCGCTCTCCAATTAAATGAATTGGTTGTTAATGTAATAAGCATGAGAGAGTCAGTTGGGTTGACCGTGTTGTGTATGTTACTTCGGATCTTTGGCGCCAATATTTCGCTTCAATTGTTCTTTGTTCTTTCTACTACCTCAGATATTATTTTTGACGGCATTAATTCATTTTTTTCTTCACCACAATTGTATTACAAGAATCCTCAATATAGGATCATTTTAATAAGTTTTGGGTAGCAGGACAGCGGACCAGTATTGGATTTAACAAACTGTTGAGTCTCATCTCCTCCCACCCCCCTCAGTTCATTTACTATTCAAGCACAATTTCCCTATCTTAATTAATGGGTTCCTTTTACCATATTATCATTTTGTGTATTCATGTCATACATTATATATTGCAATTCCCCCTACCATAAACAGCCCTCTATCCATAAACAACCCCCCCCCCCCCCACAATAACTTACCACAAACTGTTAAGGTCAATACTAACAGCAGCAAACTTAACGTAGTCAAAATAAACCCCGTCATCGTTGAAAAAGAGATCATCAACATCACAGGTCAAGACTTCATCACCACCAAAACAGGTTCTTCCATTACACTTCAAACCACCAGCCACCCCCTTGCGAAACTCTCCTGTTACCAATATCCGAAGACTAGGAAAAATCACCCCCACAGAATGAATTGAACTAACCCTTCTACCCCTGACCTCCCCTCCTCCAAAGTTCGAGTAGGCTACTCCTTTCAAGACATCCAACTTTACATTCCAACCCCACCAGATGTTTTAAATGCAACGGATATGGCCATACTTCCCCTTTATGCCCAAATAACATCTCTTTTCCAACCATTTACTCAATGTCAAACTAAAGAAAAAAAAATGTCCCAATTGTGGTGTAATAATAATGCAGCCTACGAAGGCTATCACTCTTACAGTAAAGCCCAGTCATTAAAACTAATCACATTCACCAGAAACATTTCTTACGCTCAAGCAGCATCCCTTGTCCCTCCTACTCCCCACCCATAACCACCTTCTGTTTCTCCCACTCCCCTCCTCCTGTCCCTACCTCATCACCACCACAACCCCGTAAACTCAAACCTCTTACCCCCTACTTCCCCAGCCCCTACCCAAACTACTACCCCTTCCTCTGTTCCATTTTGCCGATCCACTTGTACTCCATCCCCATATCAATCTCCTTTTTCTCCTAAAACTCAAAAACTGTCCACTGGAACAATCAAAACACATTGTTTCCCCACTTTCTACTTTAATGATAAACCTATCCCTAACCATGACCATGATAAAATATCTCGGAATCATCCTCGACAAAGGTCTAACCTGGAGAGATACACAGTCTCGAAGTACCAAAAAATTACTAACTTTACCAGATACATTAGTGGGACAAACAAATCACCCTTTCGCAAAATCCACTCATTATAATACATCCTTACTGGAGCCCCAGCCATAAACACTGCATGCATAGTTCTTTATACTAACCTTCCAATTCCTATAATCCTCACAGACTCCCTCTCCGTTGTTATTGCACTCAGAAACAAAACTCCAAATCCCTTCTTCAAAGAAATCAAATACCTTTCCACTCCTCTTGCTCATCACAACTCTAACACCATAACAACCTTGATTTTTGCTCATTGCAGAATCCAAGGAGACGAAATTGCAGACTCAGAAGCCATAAATTCTGATTCTAACCCCTTTATCCAACCCATACCCTTAGATCTTAATACACACTATTCTATCAAATCTGACTGTTAACTGAGAGTTTTTTGGCTTCCGAAACTATAGCTCAATGGCGTTTCCATATAAGTGCGATAAGGATCAAGTTGGTGGACGAGGAAACGAGTTTCTCTTTGAGAGAGACATCGTCTTGGGAAAAGTGTTAGTGTAATCATAGGTTAACGGGTGCTACAGCGCTTTCAGCCTCCCCATCCTTTGTCATCACTTTGATATTCACTTGTTAACACGTGTCTTTCAGATCGATATAATCATCACCCGAACTGCTGATGTGGAATTCGACTGCACCCGAACCTAAAGCAGCTACTGGGTGGAATTCGATCTACGATCCATGATCGACACTGATGTGAATTGGGGGAATTAAAAACAGGTCTAATTCACTTTTGACACAGGGACAAGATTGGGGGTGTACGAGTGCCATGAATTAACTGAAAATATCCTTTGACAACCTGTTGTTCCACGTCGACGGTATGAACTACCACGCCTTCCTCGTGCAAGCTGTTTTATAGAGACCGCTGGTTGGCGACGCAATTTGTTTGGGTTTTACTAGTTGATCGAACGCTTCCTCTTCGGTTTGTAACATTCGTTTCTTAGCCGAACGTTTCAGAGACACCCCTCCTTACAAATCTCCAACGACCCTCGCTTCTGTTTTCAAGGCGTATGTGTTAACGTTAACGCCATCTTTGCCAGACCCCCAAGCACACTCCCCAAACCAAAATGTCATTGCTGACTCCTTGCCCCATGTTTTGGAGAGCCTTCACCCGCTTGGTTCAGATAATGCTGGGTGTAAATTTCAGCCTTGGCGTTTTTCATGGTTTTACGGAAATGTAACGTCACTATCACTTTTCCAGATTTGAATGGGATGGGTCGGCCCGTGTCATCTCTTATATCGATTTCTGTTGTAGAAAAAGACTTGGTGGCTATCGGGTAAAAAAGTATCTTTTTAAATGTGAGGTTGATCAACTGACCCCGACGATCTTGATCGACTGGAATAATACACAGAAGTGGAACCACGGTGTCTCCTACCACCTGAGCTTCGATGAGATTACAATTCGCCTGATACACGAATTGTGAGGTGGCGCTAAGAACGAGGCTGCCCCTGGTCTGAACGCCGCTTTTTTTAATATCGCAAAGAAAGTACAGAGGCTGTAGGTTCTTCTTGGAGGCATATGTCATACCAGTTTGAAGGTAAGTTTGATCACCATTCACCCTTTGGAGGCCCTTATCTGTTTTGGATTTTTTGAATATATAAAATTTACTAATGTGCTTTAACAAGTCGACCAAAATACACCTCCATCCAGCCTACTTTTTCATGTTGCATCAACCAGCACGGCTTGCTTAGCGTTATGTTAACCGATTGAAGTCATATTATCGCCCACAGCCACGGCACTTAGAACGAAGCTGCCCCTGGTCTGAACGCCGCGTTTTTTAACTCCTTGAATTTGAGCGCATCGTATCAAAGGCCATGACCGAGAAAATCAGTGAAGTGTGGCATAAGTTTCTTTAAAGGTGCATTTCATAAAAAAATCACCCAATTTTTATACGAAAAAAAAAGTTGCTAACTGCAAGAGTATCCTAAATGGTGCTGATATCCGGATTTCCAAGTTGGAATGGCCGTATAAATATCTTGTTGTTCTTAAATAAACTTTCAATTCCTTATTTTTCACGTCCCGTAAAAAATAACCCTTATTTGGAAGCTCATGAATAATTAATTCCAGAAGCGCAGACACGTCATCACTCTGTGCCGTTCGCCGCCGGTGAATGTTTAGTTTACACTATTTTCATTGCGATAATGGACGACCAGAAACGAAGAAAACGCGCAAGGAGAAAGAAGCTATTAACAGATTCAACAACCAAAATAAGGAAGCGTGAGCGAGACCAGCTGTGGTCTAACACGAGGGTCTCTTTAGGGACCCAGTTTGCCAGATGGGAAGCGTTCAGGGAAGTGAGGTGTTTGACCAATGAAGAAGCTGCGAAGGTTTTGCTGGACATGTAACTTGTAAGTAATTGTATATTATGAATGATCCTGCTGTTGAATCGGCTCCTCGAAGTAGACCTGGTGTAAATGTCACCGATTGAATCAAATGTTAGGGCCTATTTTGGGTCCACTATTTGAATTTGTTTAAACGACCCGTAAACAGGTGAACGGATTTTCATTGGTAGGGTGGTTAATCAAAATTTCGAAATGCTTTTGTCAAATATGCCATTGGTTCCTTTGCAAGGTCTCACTTTGGGCATCTGAAGAGTGTTGTTATTTTTGATATCTGTCAGTTATAAAGTTGTTGCGATTTTTAACATCCAAAAATGGCACTTGATTTGGACAAGCACTTGACAAGCTCCCTGTTTCTTACATGAGGCAGGATTGGTTTGCCGTTGCATCGATATTACATCATTATTGAATAATGTTGCATATTAAATGGCATGTTAGAGGGCGCCTTAGATAACTTTTATACATATAACGTTATGGTTAAATTTATTTTAGGTTTTACAGACAAAATGGTATTTTGTGTTTTGGTCCATTTTTCTGATTTTAGGCCTTCTATGATTACCCAGTGCCAGTTACATTAGAGCACCAAACGGCACAACAATGGCTTGCCAAACAAAATCGGTGTGACGTTTGACTGCCCTATTTTTGGCGGCACCTAAGTAGCATGGGCGCGTTCTGTGGGGAATGTTGACCTGATGACTCAGTACATGTTTTAATCAGATGGTAAATTACTTTATTGACTTACTTTAACAGATATTAATATCAACCTTCCAGGTACGACAATGACACGAGCAACAAGAGTGAACTTTCTGCCCCACCACTCTCTCAGCAAGTCATAGTGATACACTCCAAATCGCACCAAAGGTGCTGTTCTCCAAACAGAAGTGGCCAAGAATTACGCCTATATACCTGATTGATGGAAGAAATTTTAAGGCGCAGCATTCACCAACAACACCCACACCGCTCTGCTGTTGACCCCCGCAACATCAATCGGAACATTGCTCTTGTGCTAATGCCTTCTATCCAAGAAATAGTTGAGTTGCAGGTGTTTCGTTATATAAAGAATAAGATTTGGAAATTTGTTTTTGCTGAAATGTACATATCTTTTATTTGTCACATTCATATGTGTGCAAATCCAAACTGTAATAGAACTCATGGAATTGGCAAATATATAATACATGAACCAATTTTAATGTCACTTCTTTTTTCATCAGGACTAGAATTGTGGCCATAAAAAGTCAAATATGAAGATAACGTGTCATGACTAATTAACAGTGGTAAACCTGGGTAATTAATTTATGCATCATATTTTGTTCTGTGTTTGTGAGACAATTTTTTTAGGATATATGAATGCTCATTACATAATACTCAAAAAAATAGACATAAAAATTTTCAGTACAAATAATACCACACGTTTTGTGAGACTAGGCAATTTCAATACTTGGACAACAATATAATCCACACAAAAGTAACAAGCAGAATAATGAGATATTTCCTGATTTAAATTACAAATTAAATCATTTAAGCTAAGAATATTACTCAAATCTACTTTGTTTAAAGCCAATATACTGTCCATACTGGTCAGGGTAGAGGTCTATGATCTATGGAATAACCCTCCTGTTGCCTTCTCCCAAAAAGCCATGAATCCAGAGAACAAATTGCCGATAGGCATCATGTCCAAGCATTTTATTTTGGTCCTCAACAACCACATCTAACTCCCCTAGCAAGTACGCCCGGTACCAGTTATTTACGTCTCATGTCGAGCACAACTCTTTCCATCTGAGATAATGCAGATGTACAGCAGTCTGGTCTGTTATTGCAACATTGCCACTCCACAGGGGTAGGCATCTCTTTAAATTGAAGGCAGATGCACCAGTCTGCAAATCGCTCTCTGTGACCAATATTGAATGAAGGTTTTTCGAGCAACTGAAGAGTGCTAACTGCTGAGTTTTACAATACCTTCAATTTCTCTTTCCGTGACAGCTCTAAAGATAGATTCAGCAGCCACTCTACTCTGTTGTAGGGCCTGGTTAGTTCTTGGTGTGTTGCCAAGGATGCCTCTGCGAACCGGGCTGACTCGCTTTCTGCCTGTCGAGGTCTACATACCGATGAGAACCAGTAGAAATATAGTTCATAATGGGACAAATTCCGTGACAGCGCGTAGGCAGCTCCACCTACTTTTGTGGAAGCGACTCGACGCGCATCAGCCAACCAACTTCGTTATGTCTGACTAGAAGTCAAACACAAATGGGGATTTCTGCGCTGCAATTAACTGTTTGTATTGACAAAGGCCTTTCCACCCAGGAAATGAATGTTCTAGCACATGTCTCTGGCTATATTGCCCGGAAGTGCAAAGGAAGGGCTCGTTGTCCCAAGCAAATCACTAGTAGATGCATTATGCAGGCTTAAGGAACATTGCCGCAAATTCATTGACACAGTATTATACTGTAAGCAAGTGAAAGCCAGAGTTGTAAGCATTCTAGCTAATGAGGTCTCATTAGAGAAACTCCAATGTGAATCATGCAGGTGTCATGTTTTGGTCATATGTATTATGGTGAACATCAGACTGCATCATTCCCTGAGAGAGGCTAACTGTTAGTTAAGGGACCATAAGCAAAGAATAAATCGCAAGACATTGACATTTTCCCACACATGAAAATTTTTGCTCTTATTTGTTTAAGTGATGTTGTATGTGTAGATTTCCGAAAAATCAAATATCGATATTTGTTTACTTAGTTCCTTGAAAGCAGTTCTATGGCAGATGTTCAAGGACTATTCTATCATAAATCCACACCAGTATAAAGGACTACTGCACCTTAGATTGTAGTGGTGGGGGGGGGAGCCTGTCGAGCAAAGGTGTCCCTGGATATACTGTTAGAATCGTTGGTTGCATGGTACTACAATCAGTTGTGTGTGTAAGATGGGACAGAACTATGTCTTGCTGATGTGGTGTGTTTAATGGCATAAGACAGGGAGGCATATTGTCAACCTATCTGTTCAGATTTCATATGGTTGAATTGAGCTCTGGTTATAAATAATTGTTGTGTACAGTGTAGTTTATCTTCTAATGTATGCTGATGTTCTCATTTCATTTGTGGTTGTTCGGACTAAGCTATTAAGACTGAGAGTTTTAGTTGTAATGACCTTAATATATATATATATATATATATATATATATATATATATATATATATATATATATATCATATAGAGATATATATATATATATAGCGGGATATATATATATATATCTATATATATATATATATATATATATATATATATGAATCTATATATATAAATAAATATATATATATATATATATATATATATATATATATCAATATATATATATCCCTATATATATATATATATATATATATATATAGAGAGAGAGAGAGAGAGAGAGAGAGAGAGAGAGAGAGAGAGAGAGAAACACACGCACATAAAAACACACACAGAGAGAAAGACACAGAGAAAAAGAGAGGGAGACACAGAGAGAAAGAGAGGGAGACAGAGAGAAAGAGAGAGAAACAGAGAGAAAGAGAGGGAGACAGAGAGAGAAAAAGAGGGAGACAGAGAGAGAAAAAGAGGGTGACAGAGAGAGAGAAGAGAGATAGAGAAGAGAGAGAGAGGGAGAGAAGAGAGAGAGAGAGGGAGAGAAGGGAGAGAGAGAGATTATTAAATTCATGATGCATCAATGTTTTTAGTATATGCTATGTCCTGAAATAATTCATTATTATATCGTTATTCAAAATAAGCAAGATTACATATTACAGTACAACTTAATAAAATCATACGTCTGCACAGGGCACCCCATCAACCGACAGTGCAGCTTGTTGATTCGGTGGAGGTTCGGGTGACAAATCAAATATCATTCAATCGGGAAATCATGAGCATGTATTTAAATCAACTTCTTATATTCCGCCGCAAATATATCCTCACTAATGACAAAACCAATATGATTCAGATTAATCTTTTAACATCAAATAAGGGTAGACTAGAAGTCCGACTGTGTCTTAAAAAGGGCTAAATTCAGCCCTACATGACGTCTGAGTAAGTATGTATTTTACCGTCCGATCGGGGCTAGGCCTGGGGTAGATACTGATATATGCGACTTCGTTCAAACATTCATAAAAAAATATTGTATTAAATCGTCAAACAAATTGATTAAAAGGTGACAATAGAAATTGGCTTTGTTTTTTATGTATTGGCTCTATCCAAAAGTTTTACAGCGGTATTATTGAACCAAAACCTACCCACCCGTCTACTGTTCCTTGTCCCACCTAACCTACACAATGATACGTACCATCCCAAACTCCCAGCACGGATGTTTCAGCTCATTACAACGTAGACGTCCTGAGGGCGACCCCAACCACTTGATTTATAATAAAATTTAACAGTTGGTTCAGGAATATTCAACTGGTTTGCCGTGAAAAAGCACCGATGATTGCATATAAAAAAATATCAAACTCCGAACAAGTGTCATCCGCTTTATATTCCAAAACGTGGTATACTAGGCAAGAACATGGGCAGGGTTAGCCGCGCACGACGGTTATATAAATATATACCGATATAATAAGACATCGTGCATGGCTAGGGCTAGCTCCGGTCGAATATAATATAAACATATACCTCAGACGTCTTGCAGGGCTTGGCTAGGACAGGGTTTGTCTGCAGGTGTGACGCTATTTATTGTTAAATTTACGATGATCCATATTCAGGTGGGTTCTTTTTTTTATACAGCATACGAAAACTCATCCACTCAAAAAGAAGACTTATCGAGAAATATATAGGTATCAAAAGACTGGTCATGAAGTCACGAGTATGTGTTGTAAACAAATGACCCTTCAATAAGCATACGCCATTTTCCCATCGACATGTGCAAATTTCGATACGGTGTAATCGACGATATAGCGTTTAACCAGTCCGCAGAATGGTTTGTATGGGTTCCAAACGAGTTGTTCTATTAACTGGATAAGAAAAAACGCATAACATTTTTTGGGAAAAAATGCACCTTTAAATTGTAGTGTTCACCGGTGCTATGCTTGAGAACCATATCGCAAAAAAATTAGTGAAGGTGAAGTCAGACAGAGGCTGTAGGTTCTTCTGGGAGGCATATGTCCACCAGTTTGAAGGTAAGTTTGATCACCATTCCACTCTTTGGTGGCCCTTGTCTGTTTTAGATTTTCTTAAAATATGAAATGTACTTATGTGTTTAACCAAGTAGACCTAAATACACCTCCAACCAGCCGACTTTTTCATGTTGCATCAACCAGCATGGCTTGCTTAGCGTAAGGTTAACCGATTGAAGTCCTATTATCGCCCACAGTCAAGGCTCTTAGAACGAAGCTGCCCCTGGTATGAACGCCGCGCTTTTAACTCCTTGAACTTGAGCGCATCGTATCAAAGGCCATGACCGAGAAAATCAGCGAAGTGTGGCATAAGTTTCTTTTACATTTACGTCTGTTCATCGGTGCTTGAGAACCATATCGCAAAGAAAGTGGTGAAGGTGAAGTCAGACAGAGGCTTCTTCTTGTGGGATGCGGCGTACTTCTCTTTAAAATGTCAATTATTCATGGAGCCGTTCGCCAGGTAAAACACGTACATTTGAGGGTCAGTCCAGGTCCGTATATGGTAGGTCTGGTTGAAACGTATGGTGGGTTAGAGGATTACAACATGCAGGAAGTAGGTCGAGCACGATGACGGGGTGAATACCCTCAGATGCCTTTTCGTCGATCTCAGGTCGAGCCACAGGTCGCACTTACTGGTTAGGAACTCTCCTAAGGACACATTCGTCTATGTCAGGTCGTTTACAGTCAGTCCTCGCTTGGATCATGTCTACTTGTTGTGGCAAAGGCCTTCTTTGCCTCATCCTACTGCTGGTAAGCTCTTGGTGGGTGACCATGTCATACTAGTTTGTGGTCCGGGTCATGCCAAACTCTCATAGACCCTTCGATCGTGTTGATTGTCACAGGGTCTGTGAGCATAGTCCTGAGGTAGAGGAACTTGCACTGTTTTACAAAAGTGAACGGTATATAGAGCTTGTTCGTGGGTCTTTGAGCTCGAGGTGGTCGTGTGATGACACGCGCAGGGTGTGGTCACACACAACACAGCTAAGTTTACCTAGTTCTACCAAAGCTGTATTGGATTAGAGGCACAGGCTTGCACTATCTTGTCCAAAGTAGCCGGTGACATTTTGTAATAACTGAATACCCGTCACAGATTCGAAAAGGTCCTCAGTTTATACATTATGTCTTTGAATACTACGGGTGGCGGAATGGTCGACCTTTACAGACTTTTTGGCGTCATATATCCAATATGATGAACAAGGCACTAGCTAACACACTGGATAAGGAATTAACTGGAGCAATAAAACTTTAATCTATTGAGGAGAATAGGAATATCAACTATTGTAGACATTACACCAACGCCACCTGAACCAACGTACATACCAACCGTAACTTATGCACTGGCTATTGTTTCCACTGAGTTAATGTGCACGCTTATATTTCTTGAACATAGCAGAAAACTTTTCGATCTCTTTCTTAGGGTATTGCTTCTTGAGGCTGATCCCATTACACCCATAGGAGTTTCCCAGATTGTCATCGGCGGGTGTGGGGGAAGGGAGTGGGTTGCAACCTTAGGTAAATGCTAGGTGCAGTTGGTGGCTTTATGACTTTATGGTGTAAAAGATATGTTCAATGAGCAGTGCAACTACTGACTAAGATGCCTGGGAAGCATTCCCATGTGTTCTGAAATTTACTTGGTCACCCATTGCCAACTCGAGAGGTGTGTCAAATATTTTACTGCCGGTATGATTGGTTACATAATAATTGGTTTTTGGACGCGATTAGCAACACTAGTTGCAACTGGAAAGTCAGATTCGGCGCTCAAAGAAGTTGATAATCCTAACTCAAAACTCTGCCTCTGCCCCTGGCCTCTGGAGTTTTGGCCCTCTTCATGAGTAGATGATAGCAATAGGTCTTGTTTTGGATGATCATGCTTTAAATGGGCTTATTACCATCACACTTCCTGATGAGACTTTGAGCCGATTGAGTATTGAACATGAATTAACTCAAGCATCTTCATCACACTTTATATCAACCTCGACCAAGTCAGTACCATGCACAACATGCTAGATGGGGGCCCCACTATTCTTCTTGAAGTGGTGGGCTCTCGGTGATACAATAACCACGAATATCCCTAATCCTGTCTTAAAACCTGTTACTAGTGGAACTGTGCATGAGGTGAAGGTTCAGTTATGGGATAATAAAGGCAGCCTAATGGACAAACATGACCTCCCTGTTCACATTGTTCTTGGATTTACAAGGTATATATATAAAAGCGATTATTATGGACCCAGATCTAAAACGGTGACTGAAATCTCCAAATATGCTATGTTGACGCGCATAACCTTAATAACACAGGCAATTACCCCAATAAAGCCCCGCATTGATATTAGAGCAGAAGTAAAAGGGACATTAGCGAGTGATCTTCTGGTAATAGCGCAAATGGTTTTGTCAATGGATATCCTATGCCAGCGCCGGGCAGAGTTTTGCGTATAGGATTATCAACTACTTTGAGCGCCGAGTCTGACCTTCTATGCGTAACTATTGTTACAACAGCATATTGGCATCAATACAAATGACAACGTGACTGCACAGTCCCACGAAGAAAGTTCTAACACGAGCGAGTCCCATGAAGGGAGCTTTGACACTAACGTGTCCTACGTAGGAATCTTTGTCATTAACTAGTCAGTTGAAGGACGCTTTGAAACCAACGAGTCCTACGTAGGAAGCTTTGTCATTAACTAGTCATTCGAAGGACGCTTTGACACCAACGCGCCCCATGCAGGGAGCTTTGACACCAACGAGTCCTACGTAGGAAGCTTTGTCCCCATTTGAAGGAAGCTTGTTGAGTTACGTAGGAGCTCTGCATTAATAGTCATCATGAAGGGTTTACAGAGTCGGGAGCTTTGACACCAACGCGCCCCATGAAGGTGCTGATTTACCGTTCATGTTACAGAGTCGGCAAGCTCATGCTCTCATACCGCCTTCTGCAAGCTCATGCTCTCGTCTTGGCTCGTCTGGCATCTCAGCCAGATTATTCTCCCGGCTGGCGATGTGCTTGTCTATTTTGATGAGCCCGGCAATGCTGTTGACCAGTTCGCCTCGCTGGGTCTGCATGGTCTAGTTAAGGCCAACGAGCTCTCGGAAGGTTGTTGAAATGTCGTCTGTGTCAGTTTCGGCCCAACTGTCCTAAGGACGGGATCTGTAGCGTTTGTTATGACCTGGTCCAGGTCTTACTGTTACTTGTGATCACTTGGGCAAGGTGAACACCGTACCACGACATTAGGGGAACGGAATGTGTTAGGTCCTCCTTCCACTCGCTGCCCCATTTAACACAAACATCACCATTTTTTTAGACGATCAAAACACCAGATTTGTCGGCAGCCTATACTCGGATACTGCCATTCTTCATCTCGTAAATAAGTGATTTGGTGATGAGGTTCATGCTTGCTTGGAAATGAACATACTGCGGCTGCGTGTCATCAAAGTACGTGAGGATACAGCTGAGCGGAATTAGGATGCCACTCTGTCGCGGACCAGTTAGTCGAGCTCGACTTTGTCCGTATGTGGGAGAGACTTTTACAGCCAGCCTTGCCAACTTGCGTAAACTTGTTGATGATGCTACTGCCTGGGTCACGGTCTGGTAGAAGCCAAACCTTTACATGCCACTATGTATGCACTAAAGAACCCAATCTATATAGTATATTTCTTATGCCAGCAATATTTGCGCGCCATGCATGAGCAATCGCCCAAATAATCCACAGTGTTACCTGTTGAAGCGTTTCCGTGCTGGAGTGCGCTCGCCCTTTACAACACTATCGAGGTGCTTGAAAACACCCGCATCTTACCAAACTGTGTTGAGTTTATTTCAGCATGAATGCGGTGAGATGACACAGTCAGCAGCGTCATCCTCTAACATATTATTTTACCAACAGGTACATCTTGCAGCGACTGGAGCTTTTTACGACATGGGGTCAATCAGTGCGAAAGACATATCTGGGGAGAAGATGAATGAGGAGGAAAAAGAGTTGGCCCTCTGTTTGAACGAAATGAATACCGAGACAAACAAAGAAGGGGAAAAAAAGGAGACAAACTTCGAAGATGACATCCTTAATGTAATCAAGCCGATGGGCAAATTCCAAGTGAGAGTGCTTTTCTGGGGATATGTGATAGAAATACCTGTCGCATTCTGTGTCATGTTCTTCCTGTTCGGCGGGGACAATCCGGGTTTCACCTGCTATGATGACGTGGAGGGCGCGAACACCACCTACAACATCAGCCATGAGTTTGCCAGCACTTGTGATTTGAACAGGACTCAATGCAGCTATCATCGCTACAACACGGAAGAACTCACATCCATTATAACCGAGGTATAGTGCTGTACTGTTACTTGTGATTACTTGATTAATTATTGTTGCTTCGATCCTTCGCATAGTAAAGGCAATGAAATGACAATCTCACAATATGTATACACGGTGTGGATCAAGCGTTTAGCCGCCTATGAGCTTTCCAAGACTTGCATATTACAAATATGGCATACCTGATTATGTTCGGGATCAGATTATATTTATTATTTAACAAAATATCCATTTCCTCACATTGTATGTCACTATTTATGTCAACATCCATCTAAGTTGATGCTGCTTCAAGTATATTTTCCAGCTAAAGAGCTATCTTCACAACATCCGATTTCAGTCAAAGCAGTATTGACCCCCTTATGAATAAACCAGGTATATATTGCAAATGTTCTATTTTGAATGCATAAAAATCTCATCGATCTATACGATCTGCTTGATTAAGGATTAGTGCATCGCCATTATCTAACTGTGGTGTATGACTTTGTAATGAGTAGGTAACCATTACCATTGACCATTACAGAGACTGCAACATCCATCTCCGACCCTTCTTGGTACAATAACAAACGTGCTGCTTGCGATGGTGGGCTGTTACATTGAGCGCTGATTTGGCAGTCAAATCGGAAGGGTCTTGTCGAATATGTGGAGTCAAGCTCTCCTTGGCAGCGCAAAGAACGGGGCGCCCTATATAAATCCTACTATCGTTCCCGATAGCCCGACCACCCAGGCCCCTATTCCCGACCCCAGGCATTGGTAGCTTTGCCGTACAGGTTTCTTTTTGTCAGTGGGTGATTAAACATAGGTGATATGTTTTAACGATCTTTCTTTGATTCACGTATTTAGCCGATTGCAATTGATATTGATTGCATGAGATTTAAAGGCGCTTCTTCACCTCCTCTCAGCTCCACTGGTAGTTCTATAAGTTGCTTCTAAAACATATCTCAGCAAATGTTATAAACGCAACAAATGTGGATATATATCTGGTTGTGATAATGGGTGCATAAAGCTACAGTAAATTGTGTTGCTTGCGTATACGTTCTTGGACATAGCGACCTCCAGCCATTCGGTATGTTTAGCCTTCACTAATTTCGATGGGCTAACTCGCCCATAGAATACTTCGTCTCGAAATATCACTATATTTATGGGGAAAATTTCATCATTGTCGGATAACAGGGCTCGCTTTCCTTAAAATGCGCCATTGTCAACAAGGAGATGGGATTAATTAAGCGCATGTGTACCGTGAGTGGCCGTGAGTACGGTCGTTGAGATCTAAGATTAATAGGGTTATTATATTTAAACATTGGTTCAATATATTACACTGCTTAGAAATTAACGAAGTGTATGTAAACTACTCCAAACAGACTTAGGTCTGAGACCTCACTGAACACAGCAACGCTTCAAGAGGCAACTCTTTGCTAAACTTGGCATAAAAGAATACTTTCAAAAGGACAAGCACAAGGCGCTACAATTTATCACTCCCAGTTCCTTGTCAAAAATGAGGAGTACTCATCCACAGTGAACATCAGTTATGTCCAAACTGTGGAGCTAGAAAAGTTCAGAACAGATTACAAACCATGAAGGACCGTTTTACACGTCTTTTAAGTTGAAAGAGCTTCTGCAGGAGGGGAATGTAGCTTAAGGTCTTAGTTTGGAGGTTGATGCTGTAGATGGGGTTTTTACACTCCTGATGGGACTGTGCGCATTGTGGACAGAGTGTTAACAGTGTTGGGTCTTGATGATGGCTTGGATGGGCGATGGATATTAGGTAATAACACGGGCGACAGGCCCATCTACTTTAGCATCTTCACCTCAACCAAGAAAGCACCACACACAACATGTTAGATGGGGTGCCCACCATAGTTTTTGAAGTTGTGGGCTTAGAGGATATCTCTTTCGGTGATACAATAACAACGAACATCCTTAATCCTGTCTCAAAACGTGCTATTAGCGGAACTGTGGAGCTTTTGGACAACCACGACCTTCCTGTCGGCGTTGTCCTTCAATTAACGAGGTGCCAATAAAAACGAGTATCTGTGGACCTAGCAGAAAAATTTATTCGACCTCTCTGATCATGATTGGGCGCCTTGACATGCAAGGTAATCAGTTCCTTGGGCTAGACGTCCCCAAACCACCAAAGGATGTTGTCAATAACATTATGTTGATGAGTGACACAGACAGCAGCGCAGGGACATGAGGGAATATATAGACACACTACTGTGACTAGCTAAAACAGATTATTAATCAATCAAAGACTACTTTTCTTTAGACGACTCGCCCTAGCCGGCTCGAGTTATTTAGATGGCTAAGATTCAAGCCAGATACATGCAATATGTCACTGGAGCCTGCTGGGGGTCAGAGTCTCACACAATGTTGAAATGACTCGACACCACCTGTATTGCCAAAACCCATTTGACCACAGATTACGCAGTTCATTAGTAATATTGCTGCCCTAAGTGATACGTTTACTTAACAATCACATACTGATAGACACCTAATGGACAAAACAAATTAACTATGAGGAAGCCATTTATAGCAATTGCTAAGTCGTCATTTCTTATAATTTGTCCTGAGCAATGAATATGGTCGTCATTTATAGTCCCCATATCAAGGTACATTTTGTTTGTCAAGAGCTCCTTCAGGTGTGTTGTAAGTCCATAACAAAGTCTATTACCCGAGGGTCTCGCTTCTAGAAAAACGTCGCCGTCAAACGTTTTCTAACCTCATTGTAAGCATCCAAGTCTGCACACTCCTGCATGTCGTAGGAGTCAGGGGCCGTATCCATAAAGAAACTTTAAGTCCGCAAACTCAGGTATTTGAGACGGCAAGCTGAGCTGGCCGTCTTATCGTATCCAAAAAGAATCTTAAGTCTCCTAGCGTGCTCAACTCTGAGTCAGCTAGGTAGCTGACTTAAGTTCCCTAGCTCCAACTTAAAAATGGCGATCCAACGGTAATGTTTCCAGAAAAATGCTTTAACAGATCTAAATAAGAACATGTATGTTCTTAAAATGAACCAAAACATAATCAGCCGTTCGTTTTTTATGACACACCAATTTTTATCGGGATATTTGAATTATTTTCGCAGCAAGTTGTTTTCGTAAAAACGAAGCGGGGAATTCTTCACAAAAAATCGGGTCGCTTGGGAGAGGCTGTTGTTTCTTAGAAAGCGAGGCAGCTTGCAGTAGTCCAGCTCCGAATTAGGAGTGTTTTGCGGGATAATCTGAGTGGATGGGAGTTTCCAAGTGAATAGAGTATCCATTCACGATTGGTCAAGTTAAAGATAAATTTCTTAAACTTCATTAATCAAAACAAGGGCGCCAAGATTCACGTTTCGTATGATTGAATATAAGAAAAGCAGGTGCTAAGCCTACAAGTCTGTGAATCCACTTCATGGTAAAATGGCAGATATTGAAAGTGCCCCCAAAGCACACAAACGACAAGGGTTATTTTGCAATAAAAAAACTCCGTTTTATACGTCAAAGACACGTCGTAGACTAATGACGCGCAGTGACCCAGTAAGGCGCGAATTCCAACGGACTGTCAAACAACAAAACTCAACAAGTCGATCCATTTCATGCATGATTTTATAGGTCTGAATCATGTCTCCTCGGCGGCGCCGGTGGTGGAGGCTTGGGAGTTTTAGGTGGAGTAGCCTATCTGGGTAGCTTAAATCCCTTATCCCGGGTACTAGCTTAGTGGCTCGTCTCTGCACCCTTTCTATCAATTCTTTGTCCGTCTTGAGTAGGGGCCCCCACACCGTGTTGCAGTATTCTAAATGAGGGCGGACGTATGCCTTGTGGAGCAGGGGCAGCGAGACTTCATCCAAAACGTAAAACGATCTCTTGATGACTGCGAGGATGCTGCTGGCCTTCTTCGCCGCTGTGGCAGTCTGCTGGCGAAACTTGAGATCCACATCAACGATTACCCCGAGGTCGCGTTCATGTTGTACGGGCTCGATCGCCGAAGTGCCGATGTGGTAACTGTAGCCTGGGTTGTTCGGACCAATATGCAGCACCTTGCATTTGAGGCGGTTGAATGGCAACTGCCATGTGGCGGACCAGCTATCGAGTCGGTCGATGTCGTCTTGGATGCTATCCTGGTCGGCTTGGGATGCAATGGGGCGGCTTATCTTCGAATCATCGGCAAAGAGGCGGCAGAAGTTGACGGTGCAGTCTTGGAGGTCGTTAATGAAGATGACGAATAGGACCGGCCCGAGGACCGATCCCTGTGGGATTCCACTCGTCACAGGACGCCATGATGACAGCTGGCCATTGACTACTACTTGCTGGCGCCGATTTGCGAGGAACTTCTTGATCCATTGGTGGCAGGCGCCGTCGATGCCGTAAGCTGTTAGCTTGCTGAGAAGGCGGCCGTGGGTGACGGAGTCGAATGCTTTGGCGAAATCGAGGTATATGCAGTCGACGCACTTGCCATGGTCGAGGGCGTCGGTCCAGGCTTTGAGGGTTGATAAGAGTTGTGTTGCGCAGGAGCGGCCTGGCACAAAACCATGTTGTTCATCTGCGAAGAGATTGTTTCGGCTCATATGGTCAATGATCGCGTCGCGTATTATTGACTCGAGAACCCTTGATCCCAGAGCGGTGAGGCTAACTGGGCGGTAGTTGCACGGCGATCTCCTGGAGCCCTTCTAATGGATTGGGGTGACATGGCCTACTCTCCATTCAGCGGGGAAGTCGGAAGCAGTGAGGGACAGTTTGAAACACTTCTTGAGGGGGGTGGTCAGTCCGGAGGAGCATTCCTTGAGGATGCGGGGGTGCCATCTGTCGGGCCCAGGGGATTTACCAGGCGAAAGTTTCTTCAGCTTCTCTTCGATTTACTTCTCCGAGATTTCGATGTTGGACAGTGGATAGTCGACCGGGCGGTGTGGAAGAGTCGGGGGGTGGGACAGGTCTTCAACAGTGAATACCGATGCGAAGAAAGAGTTAAGCGTCTCCGCTTTACCATAGTCGGAGCTGGCGATGGTTCCGTCCTCACGGATGAGATCGTCAACCTTAGATCGGGTCTTAAGCCTCGAGTTGATGTACCTCCAGATGGACTTTGGGTTGTGTTTCGCGTCACCAACAATACGGCGTTCAAAGTCGGTACGGAGTCGACGGGAGAGCGATCGCAGTGCATTCCTGACCTTTTTGTAGCTAACATGGTCAGATTGGTTATGGGACTCACAGTATGTGTGCCAGAGGGCTTTCTTGGTTTTCCGCATACGATCGACCTCGGGGGTGGTGTACAACTGCTTCCTAGAGCGCTTGGGGGCTGAGCGGGGGATGCATTCGGTGGTGGCGGTATCGAAGTGTTGGGCAAGATGGGTCCAGGCTTCCTGCGCACTTGGACAGTCGAGTTCAGTGTCCCAGTTGACTGCTTGAAGCATGCCCGTGAGCCGGGGGTAGTCACCCCTATTTAGGTTGAAACGGCGCTGGTCGGAGACTGCTGGCGTGGGGTAGCAAATGATGTTGAACTTGAGACATATGTGATCACTTTTCCATAGGGGGGGGGCTATATTCGAGGGCGGATATGATGTCTTCTTCGGTAAGTATCAGGTCCAATATGCTTGGCCTATGACCTTGGCGAAAGCGGGTTGGCTCCAAGACATGCTGAGTCAAGAAGAGGTCTTGGACAGTGTTGAGGAACTGTTGGGAGTGGTGGGTTACTGGTGCATTTGCAACACAAGTATCCCAGTCGATCTCTCTCATATTGAAGTCACCGACTATCACTAGATGGGTGGGCTTCAGTTTTGAAGCTTGATTGAGTAGGCATGAGAGGCTGGTGTTATTGTCCGCTGTGGATCGGGGGCTGCGGTAGATGCAACCGAGAAGAAGTTCCTCCTGGCCTCTTAACTTAACGCGAACCCACAAATGTTCTTGAAAACTTGTGTTGGGAATCTCGACTGTCGAAGCTTTCAGGCTCTGCTTGGTGTATATTGCTATGCCTCGGACACTGGGGATATTTGCAGGGTCAAAGTTCAGGAAACAATCGTAACCGGGAGGCTGAGGAGAGCGGGAGCGATCGCGTGCCGCAGTGCCTTGGGAACGACTTCGGTTATAGCGATGATGTCGGGTTCGTCGCCATTTATGGCGTCGGAAAGGTCGTCCCTTTTGTTAAGAAACTGGTCTGCATTTGTGTACAGTACAGAGATAGAGTTAAGTGTCCTGTCGGAGTTGCTTTTACGGGACTGACTAGCTGGTGTGAAGGGGGCGGGGGCGGGTCAGGTGAACGCAGGAGTCAATCCTGGCCCGCGCCCGAGACAGTGACACCAGCCATGTCTGTTCCGGCATCGGCTGCTGCTGGGGTGGCCTGAGTTATTTGATTAGCGTTGGTGGTGGAGATGGTCTCTGGTGATGTGTTGCCAGTGGATACCGTGCTCTGCCGCGCGGGGCTTGTATTTGTGCCTCGCCTGAGGACGATTTTACCGCCTCGGATGAAGATGTTCCTTTCGCCATTGTCGCGCCTGGTCCTCAGTTCCGCCCTTAGGCGGATGCCAGTCTCTCTCTCGTTTGGCGTCTCATCAGGGTAGATAAAGATCCTGTTCCGGTCGACGATGTTCCGTAGAGTGGGTGCCTGCCTTAGGATGTCGGCCCTGACGTCAGGGTCGTGTAGGGAGATCATGAGGAGGCGGGGCTTCTCTCTTTCGGGTTGGTATCTTCCCATCCGGTGGCAGTGGGCTATCTCCACACCTGACAATCGCAGGTCGTCCCGGACGATCGCGCTAAAAGCACTACAGTCGCCCTCTGTGGATCCCGTTTCTGGCATGTTGTGGATAACGAGATTTGCCCGTCGTTTCTGTCTTTCCAGCAACTCTTCGGTGGCTGCAACCATGCTGGAGTCCATCGAGTCGGTCTCTGTGTCAGAGGGTGGTTTGGGTACCGATGCCCTTGCCTTAGTCGCGATGCTACATTCGTCTGACATGCCCCTTACTGCCTCGGAGTACGACTTGCGTACTTGCAGTTTGGTTTCGGCTAGTAGTGCATCGACACTGCTTATCACTTGTGCGCAGATCCTATCAGCTGTCTCCTGCACCGTCTTCGTGAGGACATCAGCATGATCAGGGATGACACAGGCGTCTGTCTGGGTCGCGCCGTTTGGAGGGTCGTTCTCTCTGCAGGGTGCCTTGCCCTTTGCCGCCTCGACTGCTGATGCCTCACATTCTGTACAGTACCAGTGGAGTGCCGTATACTTCGCTAGCGCATTTGCCATTGCCTTCGGCACTTTCTGGCATGTAGCACGTAGCCACTTTAAGCAGCGCTCGCACTCAAGCAGGGTACTCCCCTTGCATTTTTCGCAACAATCGTCGTCGTCAGCGACTACTGAGGCTGGGGGGCTGTGCGGAAGTTTGTCCCTACCTTCGTCTTACTTGTCGCTGATGCGAGACAAAATGCTGGTATCCATTGCTAAAGGGTTAATCCAGCAAAACACGTCGAACACGCGGTGAGCGATATTAGAGTGACTTGCGTCAATTCAGCTTAATTGATGCTTTTATGATTACAATTGTGTAACAGAGCTACAAATATGGTTTGCTGGTTGCTGGTTGCTGGTTGACAGAACTCGTCAGAAGCCTGAAAACTGGCTGTGATAGCAACGATTTTGAAACTGTATAACGGACTCCCATCTAACGATTTAAAAATTAAGAAATTCCCAAGCGTTCTCTCTGCAAGGATTGTTTATATTTATCGCGGAATAATAATGTTAATAGTGCAAGCATGGTCGATGGAATTATTTCCCTATCGTGTGGATTAGTCGTGATTATATTTCCGATTATAAGACCTAGTAAGTGTGTAAATCGTCTTCATAAGAAACAGTGGTTCATCGTGCCGGTGGCGTTGTGTCTTGTGAACTTGTGTTCACGTTCATGGTTAACAATGCCGTAGATCGGAGTGCTGAGAATATGTGTTATTGAAACTCGTGGCCAAGGGCTGCACCGTATGTTATACTTGATATCATATAATATTGTACAGTCTGATTAAATAAAGTTGAGTGACATATTCATAAGCAACCGGTTTTAAGGCTTTGTTTTGATAAACGATAATGACGGTAGGTCTAGACTACATTCATTATATAAAAGAGTCAGACTAGACTACTTCATTTCCGTCGTCTAAATCGATCATTCTTCGCCATTTTATTCCATTTTCTGTCTAATGAACGCATAATAACATATTGTTCCCTTTTCCTGTAAGACACAAACTATGATCGCGATGGTACATGTGTACAATTATAGCCACTAATCTTTTCTGGCTGTTGCCAACCCTGAGCTGGCGGTCTCAGCTGAGTTCGCTAACAATTTGTTTTGTGGATACGCCTGAGTTCGATGACTCAGCTAAGCTCGCCAACTCAAGTTAAGTCGACTCAAGAGTCAAGTTAAGATTCTTTATGGATACGGCCCCAGGTGATTAAGTGGAGCGGTCCTTAAGGGCCATATATTACCAACGCACATCTTTGGCCGGGGTTTCACTAAGTCGGGAGGCTGGAATGGCTTAGTTCAGTCAATCGGCTGGTAATAACATGCCCCCAATCATCCTAGAAGGCGGCTGATTAATCAGGTGATTCTTATCTATTCACCTTTGTAGGCGCAATATAACATATAATTGTTCATGTGTCGTCATCCTTATACTTACTTGCGCAACAAATAACTGCCCAGCATCAACCATTGCATTAACATTTGTCCAACGCGTATTCTGTGTCGTAGTGGGATTTGGTGTGTGAGAAGCAGATCTACGTCACGTATATCTCCATGGCCTTCATGGTCGGGATGTTCTTTGGCGCCTCTGCGGTCGGACGCCTAGCGGACATGTACGGTCGTAAGAAGGTGACATTTGCCGTCTACACCTGTATGATGCTGTGTCATACGGCCAGCATGAGCGCCAACTGCTGGCAACTCATGCTCTTCTTCAGGCTGCTTTCTGGTGTGTTTGCTGGTAAGTACCACCAATGCTGTTCACGCGACAGTCCACCTGATTCATGTTATTTGTCATGTGACTAAACAAACCCCTTTTATCTGTTCAACTGAAAGTACCGAAAGCCACTGGCAATGTCGAGTCTATTCATTCAACCTGATTGTATTTACAGCGTTTGTTTGGATCTGAATGCTTATTATTTATAGATTCTTTCATGACTTATATGGCACCCAGGCAATCCAATGGCTGAACTTATCACCCGCACTTTTTCTAAAACAGGTTGCTTCTCATTTGCTGATGTTGCTAACATATTTTAAAGCCGATTTGAAGGTGCCAATTTTGATGATTTGGTGTTGCCAATAAAGAAAGGTCTACAATCGATTCACATTAGTAACTTGGCAAGAAGCGGAATAACTTTTAATTTGTTGTGATTTTGAGTATCGAGCCATTTCATTGATAATATACAGTAAATAATGTGAATGTCTGAAACATGGTTAATAATGCTGTCATTAGGTGGCGTGCTGGTAGTTAACTTCACGATTCCTATGGAGATCACTGACTCGTTCTGGCGCGGGATCTGCGTGACGCTAAGTGGCTTCCCACTCGGGATCTGCCTTGTAACTCTCATGGCTTACTTCATCCGCGATTGGCGCCACCTGGCGATGGTATCCGGGCTGTCTGGTTTGCCCCTCCTCCTCTGTTGGTTGTACGTTCATGCTTATTACGATTCAGTCAACCCAACAGTTGTCGAAAAAATAATCACAACCACTTAAACAAAATCTTTTTGCTAGTATTTTTAATATATGCTATAAGTATATCCAGTGCGTAAAATTCCTGTCTGAAATATAGAGAAGGTATCCTCGAATAAAACACAGCTAAAGTACTACTTCAAAAAAGTAATTAATTTTCAAGCCAATTCTGTCTCAGAGATGATCCATTATTAAATGAGCTCTGAACTTGTGGGTGGCACCATCCAAGGATCCAAAAGGAATTTAGAAAAAAGTAGATGAGAATATGCGAGGACCACGCTTTGACAAGTTATCTTTAATTGATAAAATTGTGAGCTGTACCTGATGACCATTGTCGATGAGCTTCTCTCAGGTTAGACTTGCGTGATGGTTGACAGCATTGTACCAGAGAGTCCCCGGTGGTTGATTCAGAAAGGCCGGTTCGAGGAGGCCAAATCAGTACTCAAGTGGATGGCTAGTGTCAACGGCCGACCTGAACCAAACTATGATCTCCTACCTAAGCTTTGTGCAGCATACACGACGGAATCCGAGCTGGGGAAGAACTATTCCTATCTCGACTTGTTTCGAACCAAGCAGATGACCATCTCTACCTACGCCATGTGCCTATATTGGTGAGGAAGATCGCCATTTCAAATGATTTGTCCTGTGATTGAGAATACAATAACGCGTTATGTAAATTCGAGCTGAGACATGATTTGTCTTTGTGGTGTGGAACAGTTGTTACCAACCACTAAATATTCTGTGACATCAATTGGATATTGGATATCATTCTCCACCTACAGGTTCACAGCAGCCGTGTCATATTACGGAATAGCCATGAATGCAAAGGAGCTAAACGGCGACCGTTACATTAATGCTGTCATTATGGCTGTATTGGAGCAAATCTTCAACCTGTCTGTCATCGTAGCCACCAGCTGGTAATTCACAATTACGTCATTCATCACCTGCATGCATGTTGTCTTTAATAGCATGGATTTTGTCATCACCGCCATAAATATTCTAGTCATTAGTGAGGATGTTGTCTTCACCACCATAAATGTTCTCGTTATTAGCATGTATGTTGTCATTCCCATAAATTGTTCATCATTAGCATCTATGTTGTCATTCCCAGCATAGATTTTTCTACCATTAACATGTATGTTGTCATCCCACCATAGATTTTCTTACCATTAACATGTATGTTGTCATTCCCACCATAGATTTTCTCGTCATTAACACGTTTGTTGTCATTCCCACCATAGATTTTCTCGTCATTAGCATGTATGTTGTCATTCCCACCATAGATTTTCTCGTCATTAGCATGTATGTTGTCATCACCACCCACCGTCATTACATGTGTCATTCTCGTCATTAGCATGTATGTTGTCATTCCCACCATAGATTTTCTCGTCATTAGCATGTATGTTGTCATTCCCACCATACATTTTCTCGTCATTAGCATGTATGTTGTCATCACCACCATAGATTTTCTCGTCATTAGCATGTATGTTGTCATTCCCACCATAGATATTCTCGTCATTAGCATGTATGTTGTCTTCCCACATACATATTCTCGTCATTAGCATTATGTTGTCATCACCCACCATAGATTTTCTCGTCATTAGCATGTATGTTGTCATCCCACCATAGATTTTTCGTCATTAGCGTCTTCCCACCATATATTCTCGTCATTATGTATATGTTGTCATTCATCACCACCATAGATTTACTTGTCATTAGCATGTATGTTGTTATTCCCACCATAGATTTTCTCGTCATTAGCATGTATGTTATTCTTCCCACCATACATCTTCTCGTCATTAGCATGATTGTTGTAATCACCCATAAATTTCTTTTCGTAAGCATGGACTTTGTTATCACCACCATGAATTTGCTCGTCATTAAAAGGAATGTTGTTATTATCAGCATTTCTTTTTTTGTATGTGTTCATAACATGAAACGCAAAAGGGCTGTTCATATTTTGGCCTCTGTTAATCAACAGACGCTGGTTGCCTCACCCTAATACAAATGTTGGCAGCGTGGCTGTAGAATGCTGATATCAACGAAATCCTATCAGGTCTCTCGTGTGATTGTGAAGGGATGTCTATGTTGTTTGTATTGTGCTGTGAAGCTTCGGGCGCCGACGATGTGGCGCGGGTTACCTGTTCATTGGCGCATTGTGTCTTTACCTTATGGTGGCCATGGAAATGGTTCCTTCCGGCTCTAGTACCGCATACATCCGGTCCGCGCTAAGTCTCCTGGGAAGAGCAGCTCTGAGTGGTGCTTGGTGCATAGCATTTCTT
The DNA here is from genome assembly GCA_034190875.2 of Urechis unicinctus. NCBI lineage: Eukaryota > Metazoa > Annelida > Polychaeta > Xenopneusta > Urechidae > Urechis > Urechis unicinctus. The sequence goes on from CM067346.1 coordinate 60,427,272, forward strand.
TTCACATTGGAGCTTTTTCCAACGTTGATCAGGTTAGAAAATATATCCGGCATCAAATCTAGTTAGATAACCATACGTCAGTGTACGAAATAAATGTCACAAATGATAGATTGATATCAGGTAACATTATTAATGGTTTTGACAGAAACACGGCTTACGGTGGTTGTTCTATGGCCGCTCGCGTTGGAGGAGTTCTATCACCTTACATTGCTCACTTGGTAAGTTGACATTGAATACATTTAAATGATAAATGTTGAACAGCTTGTATTTTTACTTTGGATTCTTTTCCAGCACTTTGTGCATCCTACAATACCTTACCTGATTGTGGGCACGTTGGCGTTCACCACGGGGACGGTAACTCTGCTGTTACTGCCTGAGACAAAAGGGAAACCTATGCCTGACATGATGCCTGACAAGACCGGACGTGCATGTGTCTGTTGTGGGCATGCAAACAGCACGGTGATCGACGACGATGATATAAACACTGTACAGGTGGCAATGTAAAGGTCATCACCCCTTGAGCGCACGTAGGTTAGGTAGATAACAGATATTGCTTGCCTTGTTCAATGGGCTTCTTTGAGGTTATTATCAAGGTGCAAGCATTTGTTCTAGATTTATTTTGGTAGTAATCAACAAAACTGCTTTGCTCACGTTTACCCCAATATATGTGATTGGTAATTTTAAGGACCGACCAACTGCCTTCTGAGCTATGCTTTAGATATCTTAAATTGCCAAAGATGTTTTTTTGGGCAATTAAATATCTCCAAATATCCATAAGAGAATCACAGTCAAGTATTTTGTTCGACGTTTTGAAGCTCCTTTCCTGTCCGCGTGCCAATGTGTATGAACGCTGTTAATGACAAACGAAACATTGCAAAATGCACATATGTAAACAATGTATTATGCAGAATATGGGAGACGAAATATTGTATTGCCATGTTATATTTTTCTCGCAAACGTTTCATTGCTTACATCCGAGCGTCTTGGATGCTTTGGTTTGGTTATAAAGTAAATATATATCACTATTTTTTTCCCATTCATTCTATGTATCGATTGGTTCATACACAAATAAAACAATTAACCATTGTTCTTGTTGTCTGGGTTACAAGGAGGCGTGGCTCGATAAGTCTCGCGTTTCTCACTGTCTACCCGCTCCTCGTACCACCATTGTGTACTCCATGCGTCTTCAAAGAGTGGGTAAAGAAGATTCCTGATGTGAACACAAATACTGAATGCCTGGTTTTGACGGGAATGTCTATTATACCTGACTCCACCCTGAGACGATTATTATGCTTTCTGTAGCGCATCTATCACACCCTCGCACTTCCACCCTTTTAAAGCCACCAGTATCTGCCCTCAGACATACTCGACCACCTGGCCAGAGATACTTGAGCGAGTGGCACCCTCCGAGAGAGCTTGCACAGGGGGTCCTTGGCTTGAAGGTGGCCGTTTGGTGACACGCCACAGCCTGTGCTCGCACACCACACTACAATGTTGATCTGGTTCTGCCGAAACTGCATTGGCTAAGAGGCCCAGGCTAGCACTGTCTTGTCTGCAGTTACCGGTGTCATCTTGTAACAACTAAACACCTCAGGAAAGTTTGCCGTGTATGTACGCCGCTGTGAACAACTCAAATTGCTGGTCGGGTCAAGCCCTCTGCTTGGGCTGGATAGATTCCGCCTGCTTTACTACTGACATTGCAATTTAACTTGTAGGCCCGTATCGTTAAGTATGTATCAAACCCTGGCAAATGCTGAAAGTGGAGAGGATGAGCCCTTGCGAAATCCTATTGACCACAGTACAGGGGATCTATGCATAGGTATTAAGTCAATCACGTATACCGTGCGCTCGAACAATCTTGAAGAAAATGAGATCATTGCATGGCGGTCAAGGACTGTAGGAATAGGAGGACCTGACCAATTAAAAACACATTGACTCTGGAATGTCATACTTGTGCAGCAGGCAATTGAACCTATATATCTAAGTTTGGAGGTTGATGTTGTAGATGGGGTTATTGCCCTTTAATATTCTGATGTTACTTGGAGCGTGACAGACGTTAGAAATGTTGTGTCTTGATGACGGCCTAGATGGGCGGTAGATTCTTTTAGGTTTTAACACAACTTTAGCTTCTTCAATACGCTCCATGTCCACTTCGATCAAATAAGTAAGAACCACCACCCGATTCTGAATCCTGCAATGCTGAGTAGCGAGTGTAGGTCTCCACCTGGCAATATCAACAGGCTTTGCATGTAGTCTTATCGCACCATGTGGTATACCTTCACACGCCAACTAGCGTTGCAGGTTACGCAGGTTATTCAAAATGCAACCAAAGACACGCAAGACCGGTATAGTGCAACGCCATTAGCATAAATAAATAAAAATATGTGACATGGCCATTAACTATGAATTTATAATTTGATTAGAATATAAAGTACATTCTGAAACCTGCAATGCTAAGTAACGTGTATAGGTCTCCACCTGCACACGCCACTTAGCATTAGAGTTTCAGAATCGGCTGGAACTACGCACAGCATGTTTGATAGGGGGCCCCTACTACACTTATTGAAGTTGTGGGCTTACATATGGCTTTTTCTGTGATTTATAAACAGCGAACATCCATAATCCTGCCTCAAAACGTGTAAGTGGCGGAACAGTGTATGCTTTGAAGTTTCAGTTACAGCATATAAAAGGCATCCTACTGGACAACCTCGACCTCCCTGTTATCGTTGTGCTTAAATTTTTGAGATGTCAATGAAAACGAGTATCTATGGGCTGAGACAAAAAACGGAGAGCACTCAATCTGACTTGAATATGCAACATATGTGTATCTAACAATAGGTAAAGCTGGTGATACTATGACTGGATATTCGAGGTAATAAGATCCTAGAGAATACGGAACACAAATAGCAGCACATGGAAATAAGAGATTATACAGACGCACGGAAAAAGCACCTCATACCATTTGAACAGAAGGAAGTGGCCCCCTACAAAGGTAGGTTATACAACCAACTGAAACTGAGAAGCGACCTGTAATGTTGCGTACTATTTCCTTGAATATCGTTTCGTGTTGAGTTTGATTGTGCATTAAATCAATTAAAAAAATACACTTTAGTGAATAAGTATGGTTTTTAAGTATGAGTTAGACAGAGAAACAACGTTTTCTTGAATAATTTGACTCTGGCTATGGGGGGGTATAATCTTGGTCAGTGGGGGCGGAATGAAGAGGCCTAGCCCAGATTATATCCTGGGTATGCAATGACCTAGCCCAGAATATACCTGTGTATAAAACAGCCTATGCCACTTAAACCTCGGATATAGTATGGGCGGCTGGGGGGTATATTTTGGAGTGTTACACCGGCAGTGTCATGTCAGCTCTCGCGTCTGATCAGCCTTCTTACCACGTATCTGTATATCGACTTGTCGCAGAGTTCCCGTCTGTGACATCACCAGACCACGTTTATTACAGCCATTCTTTCACAGTTAATGCAGGCACCACAATGTGTTTATAGATAAATACACGGAGGGCTGTGGAGCGAGTCGGGCGGATGATGTACGGCTTAAGATCAGTGTACGGTGAGGTTTAATGCAACTGTGTAGTGTTGGATAATGTCAGTGCATGATGTGGGATAATGTCGGTGTATGGTGTGGGATAATGTTAGCTTATTGTGTGGGTCAGGGCCACTGCATGGTGTGAGTGTGTGATGTTAGATATTGACAATGTGGGAGAGCAGTAGAACGTCGTGTTGATAAGTAAATAACTCGTCCGACAGTAGCAATGTGTTGGATTGGTGAATGGCAGAGAGGCGTGTAGTTATATTACTGTGTACTTCAAACATAGTGCTTACTGTATGTGGATATAAGTTGAATGATGCCAGCACCTGGTGCATCCGTGATGGGCGGCTTACAATAACAAAGGAATCGCTCAGATCAATACAAGTTTAGGAGAGGGTGATTCTTCGTTTTACATCAGACTATAGTCAGTTTGTAGCCATGACAGGTGGATTATTTTACCTCTGCATCAGACAGCGGGCTTCTTCTTGTGATGGCCCTTCTCGTTCAACCCACATCGGTATCAAGGGCGACACATCCTCCTTGCCAGGGACAGGTCGACATCAGAGATCCCTAATCTAAGAACATGCGCCCATACATGCAAGCGAGAAAACAAACAAACTTACACACACACACACACACACACACACACACACACTCACACACACACACACACACACACACACACACACACACACACACACACACACACACACACACACACACACACACCCACACCCACACACACACACACACACACCCACAACACACTAACCCCCACCCCCCCCGAACACACACACACACCCACACACATACAAACACACACATACATACATACATACAACCCACCTACATACATACCCTACATACCCCCCCCCCACACACACACTCACATGCGCATACATACATACATACATACATACATACATA